>VCKV01000094.1:515000-1115000 GCA_005876975.1 Drosophila orena | reverse complement strand
ACCAAATTTAAATGTTTTTGATGAATCTAATTTTTCTAAATAAATATTCTCAATTTTTTTGTAGAAGTTTTCCCTTTAGAAGGGGCTTGCTTGGTTATTGCGCATAAGAAACTCTGAGTAACCATTTGTGTGTATCTGTGTGAGAGCATGGTTATGTAGGTATGTACATATAAGTATACACAACATTTTTTTGTAGAATTCGCCTGATAGCTTTTGATATAAACAATCGGTATTCATATGTTTTGGTATGAAATTCGGTATTTCAATCGTGGCTCGTGGCTTTTCACGGTCTGCAAGCCAACCGAGACAGCTTTTCCGCCGTTTCTTTTGGTTGTTTTTGACTGCTAACTCTAGGTACTGGAAATGCCATTGCTGTATCTATTATGTTATATACTGTATATTTATACTACTAACTATCTTTGTTGGTATACCCTTTTCGGGAGTAATATAATTATTATCGGAATTTTTCCGGATCCGAAAGTTTATACAGACACACACAAGAGGCTACTATTCCTGTATTTGTATATACATATGTACCTTCATCCAGTCGATAGTACAGAAAACAAGTACTAAAATCGAACTAGAGCTGAAGTTAATATACTCTTCCAATTAAGACCATGTCATTATTATTACTTTTATAAGGTTCAACAAGCTTTCTTAGATAACAGCTTGGATGAAGTTTTTCAAAAGCGGGTCACTAACATGGTCGATCCGTCCGCAGGGTGTCCGTCCGTATGTATGAACGTCAAAAACCGCGGAAGTTATTTGTGAAGATTCTAGTGACTCCTACGAGGCGCAAGTTACTTTTAAACCGTTATTTATCTCTTTTGTTATACAAAAATTTATGCATACATATACATATATGATGTAAGTAACCAAAAATAAACCAAATTGGACAAATAGTATAGAGTATAGAAAACGAAATATATGTGCGCGTATTTCCTTTTCGTTCTGTCTGTTACATATTCTTCTACGCGGGCATAGTTTACCTCTTATTTTGTCCAATTAAGGGATATACAGAAATTACCTGCTGTCCTTTTCCTCATTCCAATTAGATGAAATAATAATTTTCTTTGGCCAAATAATAGTATACTTTCTCAAATTGCACTTTAGGAAAATAGTGGAACCATTTAACTGCAGATTAATAGAGGGGAATACTACAATTGTTGCAGCAATGCTTACCGCTGTAAATCATTTCTCAGAATTTAAATTATATTTACTTTATTTGATTAATTTGGTTATTTTACAACGCAACGAACAACGCAATCGTTTTTTTTTTTATTATACAGTCTTACACTTTACGGTATTTATTTACGGTATACAGAAACTATTTAAAACTAAAATGGTATCTAACTGAATTAGTTATACAGTCTAAAGACTAATGGTTTTTCAGATATGTATGACAACTATCGCAAATATTGGATATAAATAAAATATTTTTCAGGCGGACAAGGCTAGTACAACTGCTAATTAAGGATATGGGGTTGGAAGGTGCCTGTAACATACTTTTCAACGAATCTAGTATAGCTTTTAAATTGAAATTAAACTATACACACATTATTATTTACGATTATTGAAAAACGGTTACGGTTATAGAAAAGGGGGTGTGTGACCTGCCATTTGAATCGACCGGCTTTGCATCATAAAAATCAAATATCGATAGCATTGATAGTTTTTTCAGTCGTGAATGGCAACCGATATTTATAACCCTTCACTGCTTAGGACAGATGGCAACGCTGAAATGCTTACATCTTTAAAAAGCTTTTGAAAAGCTTTGAGTGTCTTCGTGGTCTCACAAAGTATGCAATGTCATTTAGCAACCGACGGATATATAATATATTGTTTCTTTGCTGAAATCAAAAGCAGAAAACATGTACAAAACGTGAAAATGTGATATTTCTTACAGAGAGTGTTTTCTAATATTTCTGTTAAGAAATCCACCGTAAACAAATAGTATTTTCATTAAGTTAAAAGTTATATCTTCTAAAAACAAAAAGGTGATACATATTGTAAAACACCCAGATCATTAACCTAGACACATAACCAGCATATACATATGAATTATTTTTACTGTGAAACACATGATTCTAAAACGTTTTCATCCACTGACACACTTGTAAGTAACCATTCAGGCGTCCTTTCGTCTGGGCACAGCCTGAGTGACGCCTTCAGTTGTTCAGATGGTGCATATGAGGCTGTTTGTACGTTTTTGTGGGTCCTTGGTGTGGGGTCTATCAGGCGTAGTACTAGCTGTGCTATCCGCAGTAAAGGAGACTTTTACGGCCACATTAAGGATATATGTACATACATATATTCTTGATCAGTATTAAGAGAAGAACAAAAAATGTACCTTCGCAGTATTACTTATGAAATATACACGAGTTTTTTGAGAATAGACATATGTATATTTGACCATATAAAATAGAAAGCAATGGGAACAGTAGGAAAATGATCTGCTATTTAATGGAAAAAAACGAATTGTTTTAAATCATCAAGTTTTTTAACAAAAAACATATTTGGTTTTAATTTGCTCGAAATATATCAAAAAGCTGACATTAGAATAAAAAATACAATACAAATTATAGTTTCATTGTTTATTCATCAAAAGTTCTGGTTCGATATACATACATATGTATGTACATCACTTTTAACGTAAAATTACTGCATTACTACATTACTGTTTAATAATTACTGTAATATAATTTGTAGAGTAAAAGGTTACCTCGACCATCAGATCTGTTGATAAATTCATTGCATGAATATGTTTAAGACTCCATGCTAAATGTGATTTTTACTTATTCTCTAGTGACGTTATGTTATGTTTTTAAAATCGTATTTTTGCACGTGTAAATATGCCCATGTCGGTCTGTTCGTCCGTATGAACATGGGGTTCTCAGGAAATATAACAGATGGAGACCCATCTGTAACTCCGACCCAGTGCAACATTGTCTTAACACTGAGTTCACGTACACTATAACGGCTTCAACGTCACAGTCTGTCTGACGCCCACACTCTTAAAGTCCATGTGTTTAAATGGTATTTTGTTTAGCTTACGAATACCCATCTACGTGAGTGGATTGATTGATAAATTGATAAATTATTAAGGCCATTAAATTACAATATTATTAGTAAATCCACCTCGTGTTCAATGTCTACTGCTTGCTAAAGCATTCGAGTTATGTATGTACACATATGTATACTTGATACAGCACTCAATTTACTACTTCATGCGAATCGATCTGGCCTTTTCCATCTGGTTGTAGGCCTTTTCGTATGCAGGTAACGTTCTCGGCAACTACAAAGGATTAGATTAGATAAGATTGAGTTAATCTTGCTGACTTCACTGGATCTCATTTGATTAAAATGTTGCCACGCCCATAAAGCCCACACCTCTTAACAATGGCTTGCTTTTTCTTAATTTAATTGTTTAATTGTCAAATTCTATCTATGTATACAACTGTCTAAAACACTTTGGGTACGCCCAATCTAGCGTCTAGAAACAAAAAATGTTGACCCCACAATTTTGAGAAGTGTTGATTTTTTGTTTGCCAAAACCATTTTCGCCGCGCCACTCTTACGCCAACGAACCGCAATATGCTTTTATGCCCAATTTCTAAATTTATGTTTTTGGTTGCCAATTTCTATCCCTATTTCGAAAACATTTTGACAATGACGATCTCTCTTGTAAAGTGTTCATGTCAATTGTAGAAACACGTTTTTCATAAACCAATACTTTTTGTTGACTTCTCGCCAGTTGACATACCACTTATTCAATCCAAATATAATAAAATGTTTTTTGTATGTGTATATCTAAGCAAGCATTTCGAAAATTTGTTTTTTTGTTTTTTGAACAGGCATCAGCTCCAACGAAAAAGATTTGCAATGGATCGGAAAATGTTTACCAGGAAAATAAAGTTGCCATTACTTGTATCACTTTTCTAAGGGGCATTGCCAGTATTACACGCTTGCCAAATATGCGATTCGCCTTCGATTCCAATCATTCCCAACCGGAGGCGCCATTCAAGGGCAACAGGTGCTTCTTTAATTGCCAATGCATCTGCTGTCGCCAGGGCTGCTGCGTTGTGGTTGTAAAGTGCTGCTGCTGCTATAGCTTTAACTGCTGCAACAGCCTTGGCTCACGGAAGTCATTTCCACAGCCTGCTGTAATGCGTAAGAAAGTTTCTGACCCCGAAGTCCTTAGCGTATCTAAGCTTGTGGCGGTTATTTTAGTGCTGGCTCGTTGGCTAACTGCGCTAGCGACACTCCTGACTAGCTGCATTCTCCTAGACATATTTTCGGTGCCTGGCCAGTCTGGAGTTGCAGATAGAAGCCAAGCCAGCAGTAGGACAGTGCACGTCTCGGTTCCAACCACACCTAACGGAAGTCCCAGCAGCACTTCGGAGGCAAAGCTCAAGTTGTTTTATGGGTATACATCGTACGACATAGATAGCGACCAACAGGTAAAATCCAACAATCTCTGCAAAGTGCTTTGCAAAAGTCGCAATCGTAATCGACAGCGAAGGAGGCGACGTCGCCGCAGACACAGACGGCGCAGGCATAGATATACTAAGCGACATTACATGCAGCGGAAACCCCAAAAATACCTTCGAACTGATCATCTAATGCAAAGTAATGTGAGCGGCTGTGAGCAAAGACTTAACTGTAACGACAGCAAATGCCAGTCCTTGGAGATAAATTACGGAACTAATTATGACTTAGTACACGGAGGTAAACCATTAGGCCAGTCAGAGAGGAGCCTTCTGGTGTCCCCTTTGAGGGAAATTGAAGCGCCTTGGCCATCCATTCAAGGTTCAATGCGTAACTGTTCAAAGATTAAGCGCAATAGAGCCAATCTTATTTGGCTTCTCATTGGACTTGTCTGGTTTGAAGTCAAACTAATAAATTGCAATGGGATCAGCAGTAGTAATTACTATACTTCGAATTTGGAGACACATAAGGGCTGCACATTGTGTCATGAAAGCGGAAAGCCCAACATTTACACCGAGAAAGGTCAGTTTTCACAAAAATTGTTTACTTACCGAATATAGGGTATGCTTTGAATATTCTAATTGAGACAAAAAAATTGTATAGTGTTTGAGGTAATTAAAATTAAGTAAATTTGAGTTGGGCGGACATGTGTAGCAGAAAACAATCATATTCTGTAAATATGTAAATAGTTATCTTACCGTAACAAAACAATTGCAATGCAGTACTCTTTGTAAAATAAATTTATTTTCTAAGATTTATTTGTTATTAAAAAAAAAACTTAATGTATAAATTGAACATATTAAACTGACAAATGTTGTATCACTAGTAAAAACGAAATAATTTAAGTACAAGGACCACGCCGCAGTTAGCCTGGTATATTCATAAATCCATTAAAAGGATATATACAAAAAAAAATACCAAATGACTAATAAATAACTAATTTAGTCTAGCTGATATTATTATAGCTTAATATTACATTTTGATAAGTTTAAGGATGGGAAAGAATGGCCTTGTTACACGGTTACAATCATAAATCTTTTTCAGTTCAAAATCTTTTTCAAAACGATACAAGTCTAGAAAGTTATTTCAGTCTCGTTTAATTTTATTGTCATAAAATAAAATAAAAAGTATACATTGGCAGAAGGAAATGTCTACGACCCAATAAAGTACATATGTATGTACATTATTGATATTATTCACATTAGTTGTCAAGCTTATGCGGTATTCCGATAATGGTTGAGGTCAATGATGCTTGATTTCAATTTTTGTTTCATTACAATTATTAATTATTTTTTACATTGCCTGGATTTTTACTTAAATTAAAAATGCTAGGGAAAAGGATTTTATAAAAAGAATAGAACTCGTATGATGTCGAGTAATGTAACTATACTAAAAACACAAATACACTCAATACAACAACAAAAATAGTAATAAATATAACAAATCTTACATAACACTTAACAATTATCACATTTACACAGATAATCCACATACAGACTACAACATCTACAACAAATACCATAACAACAATAATTTCAACAAAAAAACTAATCAGCCCCATAACAACATTGCACCGAGCGATGAAGTTCGTTTGGAGTCAATAAAACGGCAAATTTTGACAAAGCTTGGTCTCAGCCACAAACCCAATGTTTCCCATCCTTTGCCTAAGCAATTTATTTGGGAAACAATATATCGTGCCGATGGTGGACGAATGATACCAAACAATGCATTTGAGAGCAGTGGTAACAATTTAGATCAGAAGTCTATCAAGCCACGGGCGTTAGCCTCACACGAAACACATATGTTTAGTGGCCGAGGTGGAAGGACTTATCATAGCAGCGAACGAGATCCCAGTCATCATCAATATCAATCCCCGTTCGATTTCACATTCAATATAAGTAAAGATAATACATATGGGAAAGTTATGAGAAATCGTTCTTTAGACCGAAGGCATTATATACAAAAAATCGATAGAAAACAGTCATTCTTTAAAGGATGGACAGAAAAACGCCAATTAAAAATTAACTCTCGTATTGCACATAAGCCTACAGAACAACTTAATAGCCACCATAACAGTAGTACCAAGAAGCTTAAAAGTGGAGCGCTCAGAAAAGCTAACGGCATCAACGGCAAACAAAATAACGAGAATGCCCTAAAAAAATCGACATATCTAATAGATATAAATCATAGTAGTGATAATAGTACCCATACTGTCATAAATGGTGAGATCAGGCCCAATGCTTATGAATATTTTAACGATTACAGTGTTCAGACTCATGATAAAAACCGGTACCATGAAGGTAGCTCTAGCATTGGATATCAGTCAGCTTTCAACAGCATTGAAGATAAAGATCGAAAGGGACATCACGAATCAATTGCTCTTGATCAGGAGAATATTGATCATGAAGACTTCTTTGGAAATACTCAGGAAATAATTACATTTGCAGAAGAGGGTAAGTAGATTTAATACAAGACTGAACACTTCGTCAAGTTCCTTAAATCAGCCAGTAGGAATTCGATGGGAAACTTTTAAATTCTTTTGAAATATCATTAAAAATTGGAGAAAGAAACTTATAAAATATAAAGAAAACGCCAAAATAGGGACTTAAAAACTTCAAAACACAATAGCAAAGAAAATTGTTGGAATACCGATAGAAATTTGAGAATTATATAATAAAAAAACATGATAGAATACTAGAGTCTAAAGTCAAATTCCCTAAAAAATAAGAAAAAATAAAATTTGTAGAATGGACGTGGCAAAAATTTTTTTGGCGATTTGATACAAATTTATAAGACTAATGAAATAATATCAAAACATTTTTCAAAAGAGTGGACGTGACAGTTTTGGGCCATTTATGGGCGTGGCAAGAAGATTTTTGGCAAATCTATTAAAAATTTACAAGACTAATAATGAAAAAATATTAAAACAATTTTCAAAAGTGTGTGCGTGACAATTTTTGGGCGGTTTGTGGGCTTTAGAGTCAACAAACTTGCGCAGCGTCTATGTCTCTGAAATCTACATGCCTAATCTCAATGAGATCTCGATGTTCATACGGACGGACAGACATACGGATGGACAGACGGACATGGCCAGATCAACTCGACTATTGATCCTGATCAAGAATATATATTCTTCATATGGTCGGAAACCTTTCCTTCCTACATACTTTTCAACGTATCTAGTATACCCTTTTACTCTTCGAGTAATGGGTATAAAAAACAAAACTTTTTTTAAAGGTCGGGCGTAACAGTTTACAGTTAGAGGGGTAGCAACTGGAAGCAATATTGGGCTGCGTCCTCGTTTTTGGAATCTGCATGCTTAATAACATCTTTCTGGCTTTTATAGTTTCTGAGATCGAGACGTTCATACGAACAGCAGGACAAACGGACATGGCCAGATCGACTAGGCTCGCCATTCTGATCAAGAATATATAGGTGTACTTTATAGGGTCGCAAGTATAACAAATTAAAAATGTTTGAAGCTTGTTCTCTTTTTGATGCTCCTGAGCCAAAATGTTTTTACCATATCGGAAAGTAAAATGAGAAAATTTGAAACATTTTTCTAAAGTGGCCACGTCCACTCTAACGCCCACAATCCGCCCAAAACTACCATACCCACACTTCACATACATATAATATACAACAAAGCGTTGATTTTTAATTAATTCTGTACAAATATTGTAGACCTAAAATTTTATTTGATTTTTTAATCAATTGTCACTTTGAATCATAAAAAAAACAAGGCAATCTATTATTTGTAATCCGCTTATAGGACTGTCTATCCTAAGACACTAGAATAATAAGATGCGTAACGGCCATACCAAAGACACTAGAATAATATAATAATAATAATAGAATATTCTAGTGTCTTTGGTCTATCATCTTATAATGCATTGACCTTATACGTTTTATTTCAAGGAACCCAATATCGACAATATCGAATACTTGAGTTTTCTGCTCAAAGCCGACGTGTTCCCAACCAAAAATTATCCATACGAAGCGCTCAGATTCACATACGGATAGACAAGCCACATAGTTTTTGGATTGAACGAGCAAAAAGTTTGCCAGAAGAACAATGGCTAAATACTAAAAGAAAATGGGGAGCAAAAAAACTACATCACAGAATAAAAATATGGGTATTTCAATTATCAACTTCAATCAATATTACGGAGAAGGTAATATTAAATATATGTTTTTTATAACATTTTTAAAGAATATTATTTTTAGGGAATAGACAAGGCTATTATCTTCCGGGCTTCTTTTGAAGTTGACACGAAAAATTTGGGATGGCAAAAATTCGACTTAACAGATACAATTCGTGACTGGTACGGACATACCAGTCACGAGAAACTGCGACTGTTGATTGATTGCACTGGATGCGGTGGTCGCTACTCGTTGCATCTTTTTCAAACTTCAAAGCTAAGAGGGAACTCATCCGAGTACTTGAGTACGAATCCCAACAGACCATTTCTCGTACTTCATACAGAATCATCCAAAACAAGGCGCGTTAGGCGACGCGCCGTAGATTGTGGCGGAGCTTTAAATGGACAGTGCTGTAAAGAATCATTTTATGTTTCTTTCAAAGCACTGGGTTGGGATGACTGGATTATTGCACCCAGAGGATATTTCGCGAACTATTGCCGAGGCGATTGCACAGGATCGTTTAGGACGCCAGACACTTTTCAAACATTTCATGCTCATTTTATAGAAGAGTATCGGAAAATGGGCCTCCTGAATGGAATGCGACCGTGTTGCGCCCCAATAAAATTCTCTAGTATGTCCTTAATATATTATGGTGATGGTGGTATTATTAAACGAGACTTGCCAAAAATGGTTGTTGATGAATGTGGTTGCCCTTAGCGTAAGTAATGCCACAATCTAACATTAAATAATTTATTTACAACATTTCTTTAACAGCTTGCTCCGGTATCTGCCTTTCAATTTTATATTTTCCGTCCTGTAGACATAGACATAAGTGGCCTAACTTAGAGTCAAAGTCCAAACGAAGTCTTTAACTGTTTAGTTAATATTATACATAAAGTAGACTCAATTATATTTTATATTTAGACATGCTGATGACAATATTTGTATATTTACGAACAAACCCAAATTGAGGAAGTGCCTAAATTACGTAAATCAAATATTTATAAATATTAAGAATATTTCAAATAACACTAAGATATCTTTGTACTAATAAAATTCGCTATTTCGTTAATTATGTTCAATAATACATAAGTAAAAAACAAAATGTTTTAATAGCCTATAATATGAGCAAAGCGCCGCGCCTTTCGTTATTGTCTAAACATTAATTTTACTAACTTGAAAACCTAATATCACAGATTAGTAATACTTATTTCATATTACACTTTAATAAAGTATTAATATAAGGACTACTATATGAAATCCAATGAATTTATGTTTTCCGGGTATTAAGCAATGTAAACATCGCATAGCTGGGCTGCTGGCTTATACATTTGTGTTTTTGTTAGTTGTTCTGTATGAAATCTTTGATTTAAAGTCCTGGGGAACCACATTTATTTTATTTTTTATATGAAGCTGAACAGCGATTGATTTTGGTAACCCGGTAACAGAACATTGCATACTTCTACAGGAAATATGCTGTAAGCCACTGTATCTACTTGGTCAGGATCTTTAAACCAGTTGATCTACCCAAGTCTTACGGATCGAGATCCGTAAGATCGTGAGATCTTGAAAATTGTATACGCTAGATCAAGCAACTTATATCCAAGTGAGTCCTAATCCTTCTGTTTAATAAAAAAAGTTTTACGATATTAAGCTTTTATTAATTTTTCGTTTGACATAGTTTTAAGAAAAAGTTGTTTCTTTCTGATTAGATAACACATGTAAGCTCAATTTAGGCGGCCTTTGGCTTTTTGGTCGCAACAAATGATGATGACTTAATGACACACTTATGTTGGCCGTGCAATCCATGAATCGGAAGACAGCGACACTGACTGACGATTTCGGTCTTAAAGAGAGTATCTGCCAGCGATGATGTAATCTGGTTCAACATTTTCTTTTGGTCCGATGTTTTTAATTTTTCAAAGTTTTGTGTGGCAAACACCCAGCCACCGTTATTAAGGACAAAGTCAATGCCCATGTCATTATCAAATTGCAGTTTAGTACGTTTTTTGCTATCTTTGCCATCTACAGTAGCAACCAATCGAGAGTTGAAGCCTAAAATAATAAAAGTTATCATTGACTTATACGTATAAATACAACAAATACGTACCAATTAGTTTTTCGCTTAACCCTCCCTCTAATGAGAGCCCCTTTACAGGTGTAATAAGATGAAGAAGTGCACCGTCAAACTTAGTGATTGAACCAGTTAACTCAGCTCTAACAAATTTCCACTAAAATAAAAAATATATTGTTTGGTTTAATATTTCGAAACTAGAAATACTTTGCTTACCCAATTTTTATATTCTAAGGAATCACTTCGTACACCGATAATGCTTTTAGCGGCACCAGCGCGGAAGGGATAATCTAAAGCCAACTGGAAGGCCTTTTCATCCGCTTGGGGTACAATTCCTTTAACTATTTCCTTTAAAGAATTGTAAATATCTAGAATTCGTTTTTCAGTTATAAGTTGCTCGACGCAATTGTCACAGAAACTCTTTATTCCAGCCAGCTTAACATCAGCAACGTTTCCCTTATAGTTGATTTTACCACTATCACTTGTGAGTAGAGCGGGATATCGTTTAGATTCATCGAAAACAATTACTCCGACCTGCACATCTGAAAATCCACGGCTCCTTAACGATTCACGAATATCATTGATGGCCGGCGCTATTAGATTAGACAGCAGTACGGGTTTTACATTGATATCAACGACAAATACAACGTCCACCTTATTGTTTGGTAACTTAACAGTAAACTCATCTCCAAAGCCTTGCTGTCCAGCTGGTCCAGCGCACTTAATGCAACGCGGTGGTAATAGAACCCACTTATGAATTTGCTTAACTGCTGAACCGTAAGCTAAAGCAAACGTGCACGCAGTTGCCTCCTTTTCCTTTTCAGCCACATTTGCAAGGGCAATATCACACGCGTTGCGGTAGGGTCTCGAATCCAAGGTAATGAAATTGAAAGCCAGAGTTGATTCAATACCAAACAGTTCACTACATATTTCCTCTCTTTTGGAGCTTTTAAGCTGGTTATTGTCAAATTCGATTGCTGTGCATTTTCCTATTCCATAGTCGTTGCCTAGGCTGGCCGAATTTTCGGCTACGGTACCATCAATTCGCAAGAAGTCATCGTATGGTTCAGCGTTGCCATTACCGAGAAGCCCTCTGGTTTTGCTTGTGTAAAATCCGTTTACGTTAAAGTGGCAAACCTTCAGATCTGTAGTACATACTATGCTTACTCCGTACTCAGAATATAAGTGAACAGTGTAAAATCGGCGCCACGCGTGAATACCAGACAAGTGTTGGGGGTATTCAACTAGGTTTCCATTTATCTTTAGAGCAAGGTTGTCGGCTACTTCGAAATAGCTACCCTCCCGATCTATAAGCGTAATGCTCTTAAGTTTTCCATTTGTAAGCTGGCCAATTATTGTGAAGTTATTGTCAACACTGTCCTGCGCGAGAATATATTTGCAGTTTCCAGGATACTCGAAATTCAGGCCGTCGAAAGTGAATATATGCTTCCCATCAACGACATGGCCTCGTAGTTCAAAGTCATTAAAGAATATCCAGGAGTATAATAATTTTTTGTTGAATACGACATCCCAATTCTCATTTAATATATAGTTTAAGATACTAGAACGGAATGAAAGTAGGCTTGGAAGTACAGCAAATGAGTCAAAAGAATGTGTTAGAGAACCAATCCAAGATTGCAAATCAATCACATGATCCGATGACCCTGGAGAAGCACTTCTTATCGAGACCCAAATGGAACGAACGGCCTTTATTAATAGCTTGACAAGTTCTTCGACCTTCTTTTCATCATCAATATGTTCTTCCTTCAGTTTAGCGACTAAGTAATCGTGGAGTTTTTCTAAAAACTCTGAAGTCTCTGGGGTTTGTGGTAAAATGTTTAACTGATCAAATAGACTATTTATAAACTCTGTTGCCTTTTCAAAAAGTTTTAGAACTTTAACTTTGTCATTAAACTCATTACGAATACTTTCAAATGAGGGAAGGCTTGCGACATACTGCTTAAATTCATCGGCCGCACCTTCAGCAGTATTGACCACGATTTTAATTACTTCCTGAACAGCGTCGTTAATAGGTTTGACAGTTTCAGCAATAGCTTTTCCATAGTTTTTCAAAGCTGGTCCATATTTCTCAAGCGCAGAAAGAATATCTTTAAATGTCTTTGTACAATACCTTGTAAACTCTTTATGGAGCGTAGCAAATAGTTTTTGTACAGTTATAGTAAAATCTTTCCAGGTTTCAAAAAGGGAATCCTTCCAAAGAGCTTGCAATTTATCATAAATATCAACAATGACCTTCTGAGCCTTTTCAAATGTTTCTGATGTTACGATGCTTATGTCATCAACAATACCTGCTATTTGTTTAAATAATGTGCGTCTAAAAGAGGAAAAGCATTTTTATAAACGAAAATGTTACATTGATTTATTTACTTACATGCCATTAATAATCGGCGCAATTGATTGGTCAGCCTCAAGTTCTTTAACAATATCGTTTTTATAATCTAGCAATTTCCCCTTAATTTTGGACAAATCTGGAGAAGCTTCTTTTGCCAATTTAACAATATTATCCGATACTTGACGAGATTTTTCCAAGCGTTCCTTGATATTTTTAGAAATATATTCACTATCTTTGTTTACTTCCGATTCAAAATTTTGCTGTAATAAAATATATGTCATAAATAAAACTTAATTTAATTTAATATATCTTACCCAGAAAGCATTTAGATGATCTTCATTTATAAAGTAATTTGTTTGTAAAAAGTTTGTTGCATCTAATGCCACTCGCCCATTAAATAATTGTTTACCACTTCCAGAAACATCAATTTTAAATTCCTTGCCCAGTTTAAGTTCTGCATTGCCATCTATGATATCTTGACGCTTCAGTACAATCTTAGCAGAATTAGGTTGAACTTCCGATGTAATTTCAATTAGATTTCTATCAAGAATTTGGACTTTTGTATTGAACTTTGCATAACGTTTTTGCTTATTAAAGTCTCCGACTACATGAATGATATGTTTATTTGATTCACTTAAAGAGATTTCTAGTTTTTCCTTATTCAAAAACGAAATCGCCTTAACATTGATATCATCGTTATTTAGTGCTAGGCCAAGGTTGTACTCATGGGCTTCTATATTTACTGCAGCGTTACCACTTATTTGGTACTGAAACTGAAGCCCAGCAGACTTAACAGTTGTAGTCGAAGCAATATTGAAACCATTTTGAGAACGGGAGTTGCGCAATTCACAGTTTCCGATAACTTTTTGTTCCGGATGTCGGAATATATCAAATATTATTTCAGCATTCGCGATTTGTTGATTCACGTCCCCATTTAATCGTCCAGAAATACTCAATGGACGAATAGTTGGATGTTCAAATTTAAGTTGGCCGTTGGCGTTGAGAGCAACGCGTTCGGTGCCCGTTACATCTACAATAGCAGTAAAGCGGGCAACGTCTTCAGGCCTTTGCAACTTATCAATAAAGAATGAAGCTGTTTGCTCGTAGTGGCCAAAAAGGCTTCCCTCTGTTGGTATTTTCTGAGATGTTTCAAACAAAATTTGACGCTTTGGAAGTGTTAATTTAATTGTGGACGACGTGGGCTGAATATTGGCTGTTAATTGATACTTGAAATTGTTTCCTGTTATTATAAAGCTATCTAAATGGTACTGATACTTAAAACCTTGGCGCTTATTCTGAGACTTTAACTCAAACTCGTATGGATATCCAAGCTCTCTCAGGTCAACAATAGTAAGGGTGGTATGTTCCACAGCGTCTAGTTTTTGTTCATCAATGCTCACAATTGATTGTACTATTATATTTGTGCATTGTCTCTTTTCTTCACAAACGGAAAATTTGGTGTTGAATTCTTTGTTTGTGATTTTTAAAATGCATAGGCTGTTTTTGGTTCCCAAATTACCCATAAAAGTGTACGAGAAACCAACTTCCCTATCCGTACCAAAATCAAAGTGTTGCCGGGTCAGCTTAAAATTGCCATTGTGCATTTTTCCTTGATACTGCACTTGGCCTTGGCCATCAATAATGGTTTTGTTTAGTTCCTTTTTAAGAGAATAAGTGGCTGTACCTGAGAATATTACGCCATTTACATTCTTGAGTTGCAATTTAATGTTCTTACTTTGAGCTCGTGCCTCAAGTTCGTAGCCATCGAGCTTTAATTTCCTTGAGCTCCAGCTGCCAACTATATAAAAGTCATCAATACTGACGTATGAAGCTTCACTATTTATTTTAATGTCCAAATCTGCCAAGTTTAGAATTTCAAAATTAACCTTTATTTTTCGGTCGCCTAAGAGTTCAGCAATACTCTTTATGATAATAGGGTTTTCATTTAACAGATCCAAGCGAATATCAACACCTTTTTTGTGGGCCGAACGATAAAATGTTGTGTCTAATCCGTATGATTTGTCAGCCTGTTTGACTTGTGCACTGACTACATATGTCGAATCATCGATAGATTTAACAGTGCGAATATTAATTTTGATGTCTTTAACAGAAACAAAGCTAGAATCGAGAACATATGCTATGTCTACTTCTTCGGCTCCATAACTTAATGAAGAATCCATTTTTACGTATTGCTCTCCGTACTGTGCGTTAAGTACATACGTTTGCTTACCGGTAAGATCACCATTTTTTATATCACCAGTTTGTTTCCGATGATATCTACCATTGAACTTCAATGAAGACTCCATATCGTTAGTTTGAGCTTCAAAATCATAGGTCCCATCATCTAGCGTGCCGTTCCATACTGTGTTAACGCGAGCATATTGCCCTAGACCGGTTTTAGAATCCAGGGAGAATTCGATATTATAGGCACCGTTGTCATTTCCGATTGAAGATTTTAAGGCCTTTCCATGACTGTTTATTTCTAAGGACCTCAAGCTGGATTTTGGAATTTCGATATTAGCGTGAAGCTCATATTCAACTGCTTGCTTATTGTTGTAGTTTCCATTTGCACGTACTGTAAAAATTTCACCGTACTTACTCGTGATTCTAACCACGCCATGCTCTGTACTGTAATCTTCTAAGACAAAAGCGATCTCAAGAGGTTGGGGCAGTGGATTTCCATAGGCCTTAAGGTTAAAATCTGTGTTTTTAGCTTCACCGTTTTGTTGTTGCTTAATTTGAAAGTTTATCTCTGACTTTTCTCCATTAAATGCCGTGTATACTAAATTACTGTTTGCAGAAAATTCTTTAGTTTTTGTATTCAGCCGATCAAGCTTTCCCTTTAGTATAATTGAGCGTTTTATATTACTGCCAGATAACGTATCACTGAGCTGTGCATCCATGTTGCCTTGGGATAAGCCACTTTTTGCATTTGTGGAGAATTTGCGATTGATACTGCCAGCGATAACTCGATCATCGGGAGTTGTAAATATAAAGTTGCCTTGTATTTCCCCACTCCCTCGCAATTCGCCTTTTAAACTTCCATTAGCCTCGAAAGCAACTTTTAGGTCGTTTGCCTCACCAATGTTTTTTGTGGAGAACTTTAACTTTTCTATATTGTTTTCAGACTTAAACTGCAATTTCTTGTTTCCGTCGAGCGTTAACGAAGCATCAATATCGTACTTGGGAGCCTGTATGTGGAATTTGGATTCAATTTCTAATTTGTGCTTCGGTTCAGTCTTCACAGTCTCAAAACTGGCTGTAAACTCACCCTTGCCATTTTTGGCTACGCGAAAATCGCCTTTGGCAGTTAATTGATTTTTTACAACAAGATTAAGCTTAGCCAAGGATATTTTGTCTTGCGGATGTTGCGACTCACTGGTTAGCTTAACAAGCTCTGCGGTGTCTCGGCTAATCCTAAACTCACTGTTGGTTTTGTCAGGTGTGCCGATTACTTTAAGTATCCATTGAGTAGCTTTGTCCTTGCCGCTAATTTGAACATTGCCTTTAATATTAATATTAATGTCTTGGGGCGAGAAACGTTGTCCTATTTCTCCCTTTGCAGAGAGTAAAGTTCCCCAACTTGTAACTATAGAGTTATCGACAACATAGACGTTTCCATTAAATTCACGTTTAGATATAACGTCTATAGACTGCTTGTTAATATTTGCTCTAGCCTCCAGGGAATAATCCTGCGCGTGTCGCTGATTGCTTT
This sequence comes from Drosophila orena, assembly GCA_005876975.1. Lineage (NCBI taxonomy): Eukaryota > Metazoa > Arthropoda > Insecta > Diptera > Drosophilidae > Drosophila > Drosophila orena. Next base: position 1,098,227 of record VCKV01000094.1, on the reverse strand, counting down.
CGTATTTTACGATTATAGAGCCAATTTTTTGCTCACGTGAAATTTCCACATCGAGATCCAATTTATTTATATCAAAATTGGACTTCATCTTTAATGCTCCAACCTGCTTGTTTTTATACTGAATATCTAAATTTTGCACAAGTGAGCCTGCACTCACAGAATCGGAATCGACATTTTTTTGGAAATCTAAACTGCCATCGGTGCCAATGGACCATTCAGCTGCTTTCCCGTTAATTTTAAGGGCATAAAACCGGTCAGCTATTGTCAAATGTATTGAACTTCCGTAAATGTTTTCGGGAAAACGTTCATCATTTATGTAAAATCCTGCCTCATACAGGCCATTTTTAAATTTAAAATTTTCTGTTATTAAGAAGGTTTGCTGATCTGAAGTAATTCGAAGTTCAGAGGTTAATGAATTTGATCCAACATCCGACCATCCGTTTACTACTACACGGGCGTTATTAGCATTAGACACTTGGAAGTTTTCGAAATTATATCTGTCAATCCTGTTACTGTTTTTTTTAACAACTATTTTTCCGTCAGCGTGGTACCCATTTATGCTGTTTGAGATTCCATTATTGTCTTGAATTTCAATTAAAGGCTTGTATTCATTTCCGTTTTTGCTAAGACCAATTTTACTCTTTTTTATGTCCTTATCTTGTTCGTATTGACCATATACAACCAATTCACTATTGTCGTTATTAATTCCAGCTTCCACTGCAAAGTGACATTGAGAGTTATCAAAAGATAGTCTACCATATGTCTTAGGCTTATTTCCCAGCTCATAGACAACAGTGGTATCATGAGATACTTTGGATCCAGGAGTGGAATAATCTAATTTCCACTTTTGGAAGAAAGATTCCTGTGTGTGAATTCCTTTGAATGTAAATTTGCGCTCAGTCGTTAAGTAGACGGCGAAACTAAATGGTTTAGATAAATGAAATTTGTCCAAAACAGCAAGTCCTCTTTCTGGATCATTACCGTTTCCAGCTTGAACTTCACTTAAGCTTGTTGAACTCTCAATGCAAATATTTAACCCAACAAGTTCCAATTGATTAAAGCATATCTCACTAGGTTGAGAATTCTTATATTTTTTGTTACCCTTAAGGGCAATTGCTTTTTGTTTATCTTGTTCAGCTACATATAGTTCTGTATCAACGTTAAAATTAATAAGCTCAAGTTTTTCGCGTGGTAGCTCGAGGTCAACGTTAAAGCCTTCACCATCCTTAATAACAGCTACAATAATATCGCTACCAGTCGCTGAATGCGCTGATGATACCACGCGAAGTCCAGTGGAGAGTACTTGTGCATTAAAGCCTACCTGAAGGTTAGCAGTAATATCGACACTCGGAACACACTTTAGTCTATACTTAGCCTTTTGCCAGTTTTGTTCTAGAATTGCATTAATATCAAGACTAACGGCAAGATCAATTTTGGTAGCAGCAAAGCCTTGGGCTACAAGCTCCAAAGGTATTCCTATGCTAGTTGGATAAGCGATGTCGGTATCAAGGAATAGGTGGTGACTGGAAAGTTGCTTTTCAAACGAAGAGAGCTCCCGTTTTGCTTTTTCGAAAGAAGTTGAGAAGTAGTTTATAATGTCATCCAGAGAACTTGGTATGTTGTCGCCAAGGCTCAAAAACGCCAATTCCGAACCAAAAAGTTTGAATGACACATCTAAATTGAGATCTTGCACATTTTTGCTTCCATACGTTTTATACTTTTTCGAAATTTTAGAAACGTCGTCAACAATTGAACGTCGGGCTCGGCCACCAGCAACACCACCACCATTATTTCCAACTTCAATGAGTTTAACAATTTCCTCAAAATCTTTGTTTAGCAATCCTTTCGGCCCTAAATAGTATTCCAATAATTCCTCAACATTTTCTTGTCGTAAGCTTGCCTCAAATACGTTGTAGTTGGTACCAAAAATTTCAGTTGTTACATTAATACGAGATGATCGCGGCAAGAATCCTTGTTGCGAATATATTAATTGGTAATCAGTGCTGGCGCCAACACCAAGGGATTCAAGTTGATAGGAAACTTCATTGTTGAAACTGTATCGTCTGTAGTCAATGGGAAATTTTTTTGTCACTCTAATGTTAGCCAAATGGTACTTTTGCTGCTCGCGGTTGACGTCTGTAGAATCTCTAATAGCTTTTAAATTAGATACAATAAAGCCTCCAACCTGGTTAACAGTTTCGGAATTCACTATTTCCGAAATTTGATTAGCAACTTCTGCGTTAGGGCATGAAATAGTGGACAAATATGCTTCAATGCGTAACTCTGAATCCTCGTTACGATTCTTAAGAAGTTCCAAGGATTTAGACTGCAAGGTTCCATCGCATTTAACCGATGAAAACGCGTGCACGGCTGCAACACGTATACGGTTAGAGCGCCCTGTGGAAGCACACTCACTTAGAGCAGCCGCCGTATTGCCACTTAAGCTCTTTGCATTTCCTATTCCCTTTAAAATGTACACAATGCGCTCTTCTTCGCGCTTAGTATTTGGCTTACAGTGTTTAAGGCCATCAGAAAACTTTTTAGATATGGCATCAATTTCCGGTCCATGACAATTATTTCCTAAACAATATTTAGCAACTAAGCTACCCACAGCTAAATATAGCTCTTTAGGCGCGTTAGGTAAGAGCTGAGCAGCCGCTTGATTGAGAGTCTCTTCGTCAACACTTTTGACTAAGTTTAAGGAGAGTATCGCAAGTAATTTCTCCTTCTCATCAAATTTGGAAAGCTGTTTTAATATAACTCTGGCTGATTCTACTGTGCTGGTACGAAATAATCCATCCAAATATACCTTGCGTGCTAAGACTTTGTTGGGATGTGGAAATGCAGCCAGTTCTAATAAAGTTTCACTATCAGATTGGCGAAGCAACCTAATAAACTCAACAAACTTTTTTGCGCTTTCTTTTTTCACATAGTCTCCAGTTGAATCTACAAGATCAGATAGAATCGTTTTAAGGGCGTTAATATTTTTGGATGTATAGATTTCTGGTCTCTGGAATATTACGCTTCTGACAGTAGAACCAGTTGCTGGGGAGTTGGCCTTGGTACCGCTAGGATTTTTCAGTTTTAATATTGTGACTACTTTTGCACTGATATCAGAATTTCCTTTAGTATTTCCAATAAACGTGTATGTTTCTGTCACTTGAACATTTTCAATTAGGTTGCTTACAACCTTTGACTCCTTAATATAGTTTGCCTGCAGCAGCAGACTAGACGTAATGCCAGCTTTCTCGTTGACTTTTCCTGACACCAAACCACTGTTTATCTGCTCGCGATGCGAACAGCTGTTTAAGTTTCGAGCTTTCGTAATTATATTCGCGTTACCCACTTTCGATGTTGATGTATGTGTAGGGCACATACCGAATACGTCAACTTCATGTTCCGCTTCTATTCCCGATTGGAACAATGACACAACTGCACGCTTTATATTCAATGAGTAGTCAAAGTCGCTGGGGTCTGAACAAATTTGTGGATGTAAAACTCCATTGACCAGTGTAAACTGAACTGGCTTCTGAATGCTGTTCAATATTTTCTTTTCCACAGACTCTTTTGTGTTAGATACCTTCACGGAACTTAACTGTAATGTATACCCACAGTTTCCTTTCGCAAAAATTTTTGCAGATCCGGATACTTTAAGACTGGTATCATCGGAGTCACTGAGAACGTCGCTACTCAGTCCAATAGTTAAAATACTGTCGAAGGAATAGTCATAGTAGTTCCCGGGTATGTACTTTAAAAGTCCATTGTCAGCTAGGAAATAAAATTGTTTAGAAACGAAATACATATATAATTTGGTGTTACTTACCTTTCGGACATCCTAGATTGCAAGTGTTTTCTAAAATTAAAAAAAATGTTTTTCTTAGAATGTATTAAGAACCAGTAATGCCCATTTCGGCAAATAAATAATTATATAAAGCGTGTCCGATAATTAATTTTTGTATAATGTATACACTGGGAAGAACATTTTCTGTAGTTATCCGATTAAAACGAGTGATGTAACAAGTGATGGAAAGGTTACGCATAAACTAAAGGGATTGCATACTAAGATTTTAAAAAATATCTCGTTCAGAAAAAAAACGTTAAAGGGCAAACCATCAAAATTTTAAAAATCGAATTTGGTGAGGTTATATTACAGAAATAACATACATAAAATGGTTAAAATGGTTATGGTTTCTACCACTTTTGGAAAAAATAAATAAATAAAATTCCTGCGCAAATACACCTGGTGCAAGAGACTTGTGCTATGTGTCACATTTCTTCGTCATTTTTAAATGCTCATTCATTTCGAATTTTGTATAAATATATCAGATAATTAACTATCTCCAAAAAAAAACAATTTTTTAAAAATTAAAAGCTGAATAGAAATGTACTAATTTTAAAAAACGACATATTCTCATAAAAATGAACGTTTAAAAATGATCAAACAACAAAAACGGCAGCTTTCCTTAATTTAATTAATTAATTAATTTTTGTAGAAGCGTACCCAAACGCTATTTTCGGGCAACAGATTTAACAAAAGGCATTATACATCAGTTGAAGAAAAAAGGCTGAAAAAGATATGGTCAAGTTTCTGGGATATATCTGATATCACTCAGCTACTCAGTTACTCAGCTAGAAGGAGTGCGAAGTTTATGGTTCAATCTTTAATTTTTGCGCAGCGTGTCTTCAAGCTTAATCTGGAATTTGTTACAGACGGCTGGGCAGGCGGACATGGTTATTAATATAATATTAAGATTAAATATTAATATTAATATTAAAATAATATTAAATATTATTTTTGTCACAAAAGTTGATATTAATACTTGTGTTATAATGTGTTATAATATCTCGGTATAGAGTATTTGTTTGATTGATGAGACTGAAAAGATTTAATTTATTACAATATCCGAGTCCCGACACGCAAATAGCCCCTGAGTTGGGGATAATGAGAAACACAAATGGAAAATATGGAAAAATCTTTATTATTTCTAAATAATTGTATCATAGACAGATAATTAAATGAATAAATTTCAACACAATTTTAGGTGGTTTGTGGGCGTTAAAGTGGGCAAACAGATTTTTGGCATACCGATAGAAGTTGGAAAGACAAAAAAGAAAATGAAAAAATGTCAAAACATGTTTCAAAAACGTGAGCGTGGCAATTTTGGACGGCTTGTAAGCGTTAAACGCATTAGTATACCCATTTACTCTACGAGAAATCTTAATATTATCTACATATAATTTTCTACATAAAGCTTTGAATGTATGTATATCTGATTTATGATCATTCCCTTACTTTGACAAAGGTTTTTAACAATTTACTAAGCCCGACCCTGAGGCTTAAAATGGCAAACACTGCATTTGTCAAAATTTTTCCAATTTCGTAAAGCATACATGAGTTTTCAAATCAATTTTATAAAGCGAATATATGTTATTTCATCTGTCCTGTGACAGATTTAAGCATTTTTGTGTTTTCTAAACGCTGTGCTCACTTTATTTTGTATTTAGTTTATAAAACCTATTTTATTCTATAAAATAGAGATTTCAATAATTTATGGTTTAACTTTTAGAACTTACCAGCATTTACAGCAATGGTTAAAAACACAGACGCTAGGACTCCAAACAAAGCGTTATTATATTTTATCCTAGCCATTACGCTGGGCCCCTTGGGGATAGCCTGAGAATAGCGAACGCCACAATTCGTATCACATATGTATTTAACAATATGTATTTTTATATAAAATGTGTAAAAATTTGAATTTTTACCTTTACCAGCACTGGTCCTATTTCACTTTGTATATACTTCTTAGATTGGGAAACACACAGGCCGTCCGCGAATTGAACAGATTCGAATACAATGAACGCTGTCTACGAATTAAGCCGGATTACGTGAAAACACTCACTTTAAATACCTCGAATAAATCAAGAACCCACACATCTGCACTTGTTCCACGTAGTATTTAAGTGTATGTCTTGTAAATAAATACAAATACAGCCGCATGAGTAAAGACACATTGTGAGAGACGTGCATGTCAGAACGATTCTTTATCACCAGCGAAGGGTGCGCAGGCCAAAGCCGAGTACTTAATATTATCTCATTATAATCGGACTTCGACATATTCGACCCAAGCTTAGTACCTTTACCTACTCTCAATTATTTTCCGCTTATACATATGTACATATGTACATGACGAATAATAGAACAAAATTCGATAAGAAAAAATTTAATTTTCTGATTTAAATAAAAAAAAGGGAGCGATAATGTCCAGTTTCTAAACTATAAAATACATTCTTTGATATACCGCTAGAGATTGGGCACTAAAATAATAAAATGAACAGAAAGTATTAAAAAAATTTAGAGGATGGGCGTAAAAGTTTGTTGGCGTTAGAGTGGAAGTGGCAAAAACGTATTTGGCAATTCGAAATTAAAAAAAATCAAAACATTTTTCAAAAGTGTGCGCACAGCGTAGACGTCACAAGAATATGCACGCTTAATCTCAACTTTCTAGCTTTACGAGATCACAGCGTTAATACGGACAGACAAACGGACGTGGCCAGATCGATTTGGCAAGTAATTCTGATCAAGAAGTATATACTTTATAGGGTCGGAAACGCTTGCTGCAAGATCAGCCCCTTCTGACTCTCCTACCAGCACTATTATCCAAATTTTAAACCTTTTCACTTACACTTTCACCGCATATTCTTCTGAACCATATATTTTTTAATTCTTGGGGTAAGCAATCCAGTTAGTTTTTGCGCTACCTTTCGGTTGGCGTATCACGTTTGAGTCGCTCTATTATTTTAGTATCAAATTAGGGTTTTACTTCGTAAGCGGTAAGAAAAGTAGCAGCCACTTGGGTGTTTGTGGCCAATCTGCGAAACAGTTTCCTTATACTTGTATAGGAACATTCATTGATGTAACATATGATTATCGAGGGACACGACTAAATAGATTTGTCCATAGGTTTATTTACATATGTACATAAATAAATTAGTTTCTTTTTTTTAAAACAATGCATTCCATAAATTTTAAAAAATAAATAAATATTAAATATCATTTCAATAGTACATGTGCCCATTAGAATGGTTGACGCCAACGTTTAAATAATTGATATGCACATTTTAATACTTCTATAAGGTGAACATACATTGTATGTACATAAGTACATTTGCACATGTGGGCAATTGAAACCCATGTTTGCATTTCTGTACATGAATTCGTTATACTTTTTTATGTCATTTTTTCATCCAGACAAATGTACATATGTACATTCTCACGCATGCAGATTCAAACGAAAGTGCATAGTTATGTACAATGTGCATACACATATTTGCATACATATGAACATGTTCATTTGAATTCGAACATATAAAACATATAGAACATACATACATACATATGTACATATTAATTTGATTTCAAACTTATAAAATATGTTTATATGAAAGTTCGTTCATGAATTGCAGTTAACGACTGATAAGAAACTTTAATCTTTAATTAAAAGTTGCTGGAAAGCAAAACGCTGCTCGATAAGCACGCAAAATGACAGCCTGCGTGATCCGACAGAAAAAATTACAGTTCGAAAGAATGTTACTTCTGTATTGTTCCATGTTAGTAAATCACTGTAAGCGGCAGTCTACATTGTGACGATGAGCACTAATAGAGTGGTATGAACGGACAAGACTAATGTTTAAAGGCGTAGATTGGAAAATCAGTCACGATTGTCCGATTAGAACCATTTTAATCGTAACATTAAACCCTTTAATTTATCAGAATATCGGTTAAAAAACTAGACTTACAGCGCGCACGGTTTCTAAACAATTTCCGTTTCGAAATTCTGCTCTACGTCCTTGAATAGGTATTTAAATATTTTAGTCACGGTTCCTTGGCACTTACCATTAAATGAGATTAAATAAAAAAAAACTTGTTAAGTCTCCACCAAAAAAATGTTCGGCTTTATTCATAATAAATTTCCCTCATACCTGGGTTTTTCTTACTTGTTACTTGTAATACTTACTTCCTATAACGTATAGAACGAATATAGTATCGTTAAAAAGCAGCTAGAAGGAAGCGTTCTACACCCAATAAATAAAAAAAAAATAAAACAGTTTTGCCGGTTTATGGGTGTTAGAATGGGCATGGTAAAAAGCATGACCGAAGTATTTTTAATGAATCGTGCGGAATAAGTAAACTTAGGATTTTATATATTCTTATGAAATCATGTTTCGTTGTTGATCATCACTATTTTAACCTTGCTGAGAGATATACACACCAGCTATCTACATATAACTTTCCCAAAAGGCTTGGGAAAAGACAGACGGACGCTAGTGATCCTGATTAAATATATTCATATATACTTTATAGTGTCGGAAACTCTTCCTTCTTCCTGTTAAATACTCTACAACGAGTGTAGTATATCCGTTGACTTTACGAGTAACTGGTCTGTTACCGTTTAATAGGCAGTTATAGCAAAGACATTAGAATCGCAAGATGAGTAACGGCCATACTTGTACTATGCAGCCATTTTTTTGATGGCACAAAAATTGCTCTCTCTCCGCTCGCGTAATGTTGAGAGCGTAAAAATCTAAACATTTTACGCGCTTGTTTGAGTGAGTTGAAAACATAAGCAAGAAAGTGTGTTTTTATGTGCATAATGATGAGAGCAGACCATTTCCGAGCCGAAATTATACGTTCTAAAAAATTAATTCATTTAGAGATTTTAGCAATTTCGTTGTAAAATTATCTATTAAATTTGTTGTGTAAATAAGGGCATTCAAATAAGCCAATTAAATGTTTGTTATAGAAATAATCTATTAAATAAAATAATATAATTATATAATATATATTATATAATTTTCTTTTAGCACAATAACTAGTGGGACATACTTATGTGTATTTTTGTACTTTACTGGAATATATTATGTATTATTTTGCACATATATTCGGCTATATATATTTATGCTGTATTCGAATAATTATCAATACAAAATTGGAGATCAAATAGCAGTCAATGGCAATAGATAAAAAAAATATACATCGATTTCTTTAAAAACTTTTAAGTGGTGGAATGTATGCATTCAAATGAGCTGCTGGCTCTAGAGCGCGCTCTCTCGCTGTCTCTCTCTCTCTCTGGCTTTTATTAATCCTTTAATTAATTAATTTATTTATTTATTATATACAACACTTCTGAGATCATTTATTGTTATATAACCGTCTTCCGATACTTTCATGAAATATTATTTAGCTCTATTTTGTTTAGAGGCTCATAAAGGACTTTTTCGCGCATTTCATCTGTGGTAAAGAATTCTGTGAAATGTACATAAAAACAAAAAATATGATGTACCCTGCTTGTTAAGTCTATAAAAGTATGTACGTGTCCGATTATTCGTTGGAGTCACTGTAACTGGAATAGAAACAAGACTTACATAATACGGTTTTCCCACTTCGGATGCGGCAGATTCTAGGCACTTGATGTCTACTATTTGGTTGTTTTCTAGGAAATGTTTTAATTATTTTAGGAACTGCGACGTATACACGGCGAAAATGTCTCACTTCATCAAATCATAAAATTCCTTAACATTATATATCGACAATAGGTGCAAGGAAGAGGGTTCAGCAAAGTAAGTGCAACTGGAGCAAAATGCATTGGTTAACTCTTAGTTGCCAAAAGTTGCATTTTTTAATGCTATGAGAAAAATTGAATTTGATGTTTGTGTGATTTGAATCTAAAGTTACCGTTGTTTGGTATTGGTCTTAAATGAAAAATTGCATGTTGACTTTTTGCTCACGGCTTAAAGTTTCGAATAACAAATCGTCAACACAGAACTGTTCAGATGAACAAGCATCTTGGTACGTCGGTATTTCAGTGCCCATCTCGTAGAAAAGGACTTGGACCGAGGGAGAGGCATTTAATGTTCTGGCATCAAGTTGCCAGCGTAAGCTCGTCGTATTTGGTTCGTTGGATTTTGGTAAGGGTCTCTCCACACCAACGTAACGAGAATAAATATTAGAAGTGCCTTAAAAAATAACTAGATTCGTGCCGAACATACATATACACAAAGCACATACTAAATATAACATAGAGTAAATATTTTCTATATTTATACATATTTATATATTTATATATTTATACTAGAATGGAGCTTTCTCTTGTATACTCCCGTAGTCGGTTGTATGGGCTAGTGGGCCCACTTAGGAGTAATATTTCACTTTTTCCCCTATTATAGTAGTCAATGACCGACTGGTGAACTTTGCCAATTATATAAAATTTGTGACCGTTAGACTGGTTAAGTGACAGTCGTTTATTGACGCTAGTTGGACACCTAACTTTACTTCAGATTTTTCGCTGTTTGATGTGTGAATCTATAAAGTCTTACGATCTTGAAAAATGGGTTTACGTAGCACACTGAACAATAAGGGCTATATATTATGCTAATATTGATTTCCCTTTACTATAAATAAGCTTCATTATACAATTTTTATTTGCCTCCAAATTATACAGCTGATTTTATAGGGCGCCTCGAGCACGGACTTTTACTAAGACTCCTCTAATATTGTCGCCTGCTCGACTAAAATGTTCTTCCTGTTCACAATATATGTACATATGTACATAAAATCCTACGACCTTCAAAATTAAAACATGACATTTTTAATGACATTCGATGGTTCAAAGAATTCGTGCACGTTTTTTCAAAAATTTAAAACGCCCAAACGTAATCTTCCATACCTTTGAATACTAGAGATTAAGCATTTAGGTCTAGTATTCAGGCCACAAAACAGGCGTTCAATTTAAAAAATAACTTCATATAAAACGGCATAATATTTCTGTTTTCAAAATTTTGGTCGAAGTCTTTGTACAGCAGCATTCAAGAGGGCAAAAAAAAATCGAAATACCGTCTAAGAAATATATCATTTTATAGATTTGGGGCCAGTTTCTGTTAGTCCTCTTTATCGCCTACAAGCAATCTGCAGTCATGACCACAATTTCAACACTTTTCTTACAAACTTCTATTATTATATCAAAAAGTTTTTGGGCACGCAAACTTAACTATTAGAAACTTTTTTGTCTGTGGTGCAATACCCAAAACGTAGGTTACACCTCATTTTAATTATGGCAAATAAAAAAGGAATAAAATATCTGTAAATGCATAACTACACAAGAAGTCAAAGGTGCGAAAAGCAAATATAAAAAAATCCACAACGAAGCAAGTTTTCAACTATAAGCCTTGTTTTTGTACATCTGACCGCAGCCTTGTATTTTAACATATTAAAAGTTTTTTGGTCGCGTTTTTTCTTCCTTTTATACTTTCAGTATTCTTTCTATCGTCGTACATGTTATTTGGGTGAACCCTAAACAGAAAAAAATAATAGAAATAACAATAAAAATATCTTTTGTAAAGCTAATCGTTTAGATGCGTTTAGAGTTTTTTTTATTTCAAGACTAATGTGCGCAGCTCACTTCTGATTTACTTTCTGATTCGGTTATTTCGTTGTTCATCTTTGATATTGGGTCTCAACCATTCTCTCTGTTGTATGTAAATAAGAGGCTAAACACTTATTTTACGCTATTTTTGGTATCTCGCGTAAGTGTGTCTAAGCTCGTAGTTGCTTTAGCGATATAAAGCGACTGTGCGAAGTGAGTATTACAAATTTAATAATTTCGAATACAAGCTAGAGCGCACTGAACGATTTTCGATTTCTCAAGTGAAGGCCACACTGCTGCCCTTTGATAAATTCGATTCGATAAGCGATAGTTGTATTGTCACCTAGTATTGAAAGGTCAGTATTTTAACGTAAATATATTTACTTAGATTATTTACTTAGTCTAATAACTACCTAAATTGAAGGCACATTCAAAACAAACCAATTTTTGGACGAACACCTTAACTCGTGTAATTTTAATTAGTGCTAAAGAGTAAAAATTTTGAATTTAAATAGAACGTCTACTTTAATGTTTTAGTCATAACTTAAAACCATGTTTTTTCTTTTTGTTTTAGGAAACTAAATCACAATTTTTTTATTATTAAAATTCTATGGAGTCAGTGGCCCAGCAACTTAAGGAGCTGTCGCTCTCAAAAGACGAAACATTAAATAACTCACCGCCTGTATGTACTGGACATGGAAAAGTTGCAGAGTTAGTCGGCAAGATAAGTCAAAGGCAAAATGATTCCGTATATAGGAGATTGGATATACCTCCTAAGCCGCCGATAAAATATAAGGAAATGCCTCAGGTACATATATTAGTATACCTAATTTACATATATTATGGAGCTATTCCTTGAGTCTACTCAAAGGTTTGTTCTTTAACTCTTAAAGCCCGCTATTGTACAGTTTGAGAGATTATTTATTCCGAAAGTTGAAATCAGGCATGCAGTTTCTAAATGTTGCCTCACCCACTCTAACGCCCACACTTTTAAAAAATGTGTGGATATTTTTTCATATTTTTATTAGTCTTGTAAATTTCTATCGATTTTCGAAAAAAAAGTGAGAGCGGGGCAGTTTTGAGCAGTTAGTGGACGTTAGAGTGGGTGTGGCAAACAACGGTCAACGCTGCGTCTATGACTCTGGAAGCTGCATGCATAATCTCAACATTCTAGCATTTGTACTTCCTGAGATCCAAGGCGATCATAGGGTCAACCGGACGGATAGGCGGACATGACCAGTTCGACTCGGCCATTGATCCTGAACAAGAAAATATATACTTTATGGTCGGAACCGCTTCCTTCTGCCTGTTACATACTTTTCAGCGTATCTAGTATACCATCTTACTCTTCGAGTAACGGGTATAAAAACGCTATTGTTGAGTTCCTCGACTACCCGTCACTCAGCTATTGCATTTTTTTCTTTTGGCATTTTAATAGAAATTGGAAAGACAAATAATAAATAAAATAAAATTGCTCACATATTATAAAACTTAGGGCGTGGCAGTTATCCAAAAAAAATGTGTGGCATGAAATGTGGCATTAATAGTTCCTTAGATCTTGACGTTCATACGGTCAGACAACAGATCTTCTCGGCTATTGATACTGATTAACAAAATATATGCTTTAAATGGTCGGAACGGTTCCTGGTAACTGTTGCATACTTACAGAGGAATCTAGTATAGTTTTTTACATTACGATTAGTCGGTGTAATAATGTAATAGTCTCATTCTCCACGGTATATTAAGGAACAAATCATAAAAAAAGAAAATATAAGTTTGTAAGTAAATATGCTTTTAGTATAGATAAGTCCAGGAGATATTCTTACCTGTACCAGCCAAAACCAAACTATGCAAACCGCTCCAATATTTTGAAGCAAGTTTGCACATTCATTAGAATCTGAAAACCAAATCGTAGATTTTGTTTCTAATTTCTATAGTTTCCAAGATCTCGGCGTTCACACGGAGAGACCTAGGAATTCGGCTAGTGACCCGAATCAAGAATAGAAAAGTGCCACGATATTTAAATTTATACATTTCCATTCATATCAATCCTAAATTACTTTGGTTCATTAAAATGCTGGGTTTTGGTAATGAACGGTTCAATTCGCTACATATTTCTTGAAAATGGAAATTTTATTTTTCTTATGAACTAATGCGTATTTGAAAATATTTCTTACAGGTTCCATCAAGCAGACAGGTTTTGTGTTCGCGGGAACCACTTTATTCACAACCGCTGATTGGAGTCGAGAAAACCATAAGTGGGCATATGCCTTTTAGAAAATACCTTAGCTCTGAATTCGGAGCTGCTGATACTGATATTAACAGAAAAACAACTTTGGATAATCCGGCAATACTGGAACAGCAATTAGAAGCCCTGGCCTACCACAAACTTCAAATGGAAAAAAAGGGACTTTTGGGACTGCAAGCTAAACCAACACATTCAGTAAACAGCTATTCAGAGCCACTTTCAAAGACTTTGAGCAAAAGCTTAATATATTGCAATTTAGATTCTGTACATAAAAGTGTAGAAAGATCAGAACTATTACCAGAGAAAACTAATATTACTGCAAGTCCATATGCAAATGTTCATGAAGCTGGTATGTGTGTGTGATGCTGATATACAAAAAGTATAATATTAATTATAATATAATTTAGATGTCAAAGCAGTGGGCTCTTCTCTTAGCTCGTCGCAAAAGATGATATCCGTGTGCACTAATTTTATTTCAGACAACGAAATAGATGACTTACCGCCACCACCTAGTCCAGAAAGCGCTGTGAGTTCTTCATACAGCGAGCTTCGGCGTGCCACTTCGGAATTTAATAAACCAATTGATTATTTGCATAATGACGAGACATCGAATCCTTCTTTACAAATATATGCAAACCAATATGCGTTGCAGAATGATGCCATAAGCAAGGTACACAAATTTTTAATTTATTACACTACAGCATATTTATGCCAAACGAATTATGTCAAAAAAAATTCTCGAAGCCAAGAGCCCGAGAATCAGAATATCACAGATTAAAGATATGGTAACCCAGTTTTTTTTAATGGTTTTTAGGTTATCTGACCGTTAAATGACAGTAATCCGATTTTTATAAAAATTAAATCATAATTCTAAATTTAATAAATTGTATATCCCATAATAGAACTTCTTCAGTAACGAACATCACGCACCGAGAGTAAGGTGCGCAAGGAGTCTATATAGATTCATATCCATACAATTGAAAATCTGATGGTCGGTTTAGAACCATTTATGTATTGAAACTCCATACTACAATTTTTTACAAGAAGACGGAGCGGGGATAAACCAGCTGTTTTATCCGTTTGTTCGCTATCATTGTATTGTTTTATGTATGTAGTCGTACATCAAAACTTAACCTGTTTAATAAAATAAAAGAGGCTTCCTTTGCGATATCGGGGATTATAAAAGCTGGCAGGTTAAGTGATTAATCATGCATATCACGCACAACTTTTAAAATTTTTTAATGTTTTTCCATTTTTATCGATATGCCAAAGTCAATTTGGCCACGATAAATATTCTTTCTTACCCCTTAATAACTGTTTTGTTATGTTAAAGTCATAAAAATATATTTTGTCATAACTTCAATTACCGTGCTAGAGTGTCACAAGTATTAATATTTACATAAATAAAAAAATGTTATTGTTTCCAAAATCGCAGTGGTCATACATACATACGTGTTGGCTGACATGGGCATATCGACTCGGCTAGTGTCGTTTAGAAGGAAAGGAAATCCTAATCGAAAGCACATCCTATATATCTATATCATACCTATGTATATATCTGTTTAATAATAATAATAACTACCATAATTAAAAATATTTTTTAATTTTCAGAGCACTTCTACATATGATTCAATATATGAGCCTATAAACCCGCGACCGTCTGCAGATATGTTGCCTCGTGAAACTTGTAATCTGTATAATTCATACGTCAGTGATAGTATTCCAAGCATTTCCAATGAATTAAATATTTTAAATTCGATTGAAGCGAACCAAACAGTATACATACATGGTAATGCTAAAACAAAATTTTATAACGTGAACACTGTCCATAGAAATGATAGGGAAGGTCTAAAAAACTACATTTCAATACCCACCGATCCAGTTCAAGAATTAGAAAACTACGGTAAGTTAATGTAATGAAATTAAGTCCAATTAAACTTACGAGTATTTTTTACAGGTAGGTGTGTCAAATGCAATTCACGTGTACTTGGAGAAAGTAGTGGATGTACAGCAATGGATCAAATATACCATATATCTTGCTTCACATGTGCAGATTGTCAAATTAACTTACAGGGAAAACCATTCTATGCACTAGACGGCAAACCTTATTGCGAATATGATTATTTACAAACACTGGAAAAATGCTCTGTTTGTATGGAACCCATTTTAGAGAGAATTCTTAGAGCTACTGGGAAACCATATCATCCACAATGTTTTACATGTGTTGTATGCGGAATAAGCTTAGATGGGCTATTATTTACAGTTGATGCTACTAATCAAAACTATTGCATAACAGATTTTCATAAGTAAGTTGCGTAATTTAGCAGCATGATCGATTGACTTTTTATATGAATTCATAGAAAATTTGCCCCTCGCTGTTGTGTCTGCAAGCAACCAATTATGCCTGATCCAGGACAAGAAGAAACGATCAGAGTAGTGGCCCTAGATCGAAGTTTTCACCTAGAATGTTATAAGTGTGAGGTAAACAAAAAATATATTTCTTAATCAAGAAAATATGCTTATTCTTTGTTGCCTGTAATAGGACTGTGGGCTCTTACTATCATCTGAAGCTGAGGGCCGCGGATGTTATCCCCTGGATGATCACGTTCTATGTAAAAGCTGTAATGCACAACGAGTTCAGGCTTTAACGAAGCGCATGACTTCAGAACATTGAATTAAGTTCTCGTTTTATTTATTGAACATATTTGACAATATATAATTTGTGGTTTAAATTGATCATAATCGAACGACTATATCATAAAGCTGCCATAAAAGCATTGGCAAAATAAATAAAAAATAAGAAATGACAGCTTTGATATTTTTTGTCGTAAACTGTT
Organism: Drosophila orena; assembly: GCA_005876975.1. Classification (NCBI taxonomy): domain Eukaryota; kingdom Metazoa; phylum Arthropoda; class Insecta; order Diptera; family Drosophilidae; genus Drosophila; species Drosophila orena. Next base: position 1,081,722 of record VCKV01000094.1, on the reverse strand, counting down.
CTAATCACTGAGACACGTAGTGACAGAGTGCAACACGAGAGTGCGCAAAGGCAACTACGGCTGTACAGATGTTCGATCATAGCCGAATTTTGATCATTTTAAATCGCAAAAATAAAAAATTTGTTATGATACGCTCGTATAAAAATCACTTTAAAAATGTTTAGTTATTTTGAATTGGGTGTTAGAATCGCACGCTCAACTTTCTAGCTTTAATAGATCCCGAGATCTCGACCTCATTTTGAACATCCGTATTCTTAAGCTGCACCTAAGTCGAATTTAATATTTTGGCCCACTTTAAACCAATGCATCGTACTTTACGAGTTATGCCGCTACCTTATGTATTCGGAAAATAAATTGAAGTAATAGAAAAGTCATCATAATATGGACATCATAGACTATCTTGTTTTTACCTCGTTAATAGATATTTTTGCTTCTGATTCTACAGACAGCCGCAGCGCAAGTCTGCTTCAGAACGTTGCAAGGACCACTCTAACAATCACAAACTGTCAAAACCTGAAGTGCACACACACAATTTTTTTAGTTTTCTTCTGGTTTTATCATTCTAGTTTCTGTTGATATGCCAAAAGCACTTATGCCACTCTTAAGTCCACAAACCGCCCAAAACTTTCATGCCCACACTTTTGAACATTTTTCGATGTTTTAAGATTTCATTATTTGTCTTGAAATGGCAATCTATATGTCAAACAAATTGTTGGCACGTTCACTATAATGCCCATAGGTTGGTTCTTGTTTTATTGGAACAATTGCACAAAATGTAAGAGAATAGAGTAATGTAAAAATGCAGGCATCAGCAAACTGTGAACTCGAAATGAGAAACAATTTTAAAGGATCAATTTGACCTGGAATTTGCAATTATATTATATTATCGGACAACTTAATATATTTTTTTTATTTACAGGGGGGATGAAATATTGCGTTGGAGCTATAAGAAATAGGGTTTTAAAACCAGATTGGTAAAACATCTAGAAATCCGACACACGGCACAAAATGTTTGGCTGGGGGTGGCTTAATCGCAGAAAATTGGCTAGAAAATTTCACATAGGGAGATTTCGTGAGAAAACTTTTGTACGACACTATCTAGAGAACTTAAACGCCCTAATTAATATGTTCGGAAATTTTTCTTTGCAAGGGTATAAAAGTCATGTGTGGCTTCGGCAAACGCATTCCGTTGTACAGAACTTTCGCCCACAAATTGGAGTCTTACTTGCCATTGTATTTGTGTGGGTATGTGGGTATGGTTCAGAGCATCACCACCGGAATATTAGACTTTTTCACTTAAAAGAATTGGTTAAAACAGATAGGTAACATTTTTGCGCTTAGCTCGAAATACGGTTGCTATCTCATCTTTCTATACTAATACTTGATACTTTTGAATTGATACCCTTAACATGTGATTTTCCAGTGATAGACTTAAAAAAAAAAATATTTTGTTCCAATTTCTGTATTTCTTCATTTTTATATGTAATTCAAAATCATGTGTAAGAGGATCGTTTTTTTACTATCAAACAAATTGGGTATACTTCCAACTGGTTAAAAAGAATTTACGCTTTTAAATCAAAATTGCTTAATGGATAGAAAAGTTTTACAGAAAATTTAGCAATTGACAACGAAATAGACTTTATTTTGATAAGAACATAGCCATTGCAAACATATTCCAACAATATTGCAATAGGTATGAATCCTAAATATAAATTCTTTTAATTCTGTAAAATTGATTTTAAGGTTCCCCTTAAAAATCAGACTAACATAAAAAAAAGAAAAGAAAGAAATCAAAGAAAAATTGGTCTTAACGACAAAAAAAGGATAATATTTTTGAAAAAACGTATGTGCACTGCAAAAACAACGAAACTATGGCCTCTTTTCATATATTTTATGATATCTACCAAGGTCGGATTTTAATCAAGCTCAAACCGAAACTATTAGTTGCAGTACACCAAAAATTATGATTAATCACAACGAAACTTTTCTCTTGTATTTTTTAAAATTCCTTTTCCGCCTTTTACTTTTCCGTCAGATTTTATTTAATTTAAAACCAAGGTTACCAAGTTGAGACGTTTGCTTATCTCTATTTTCCCCGCTCTCTTACTAGCTGGTTAACGGGTATCTGATAGTCTGCATTGATTATAGTGTTTAAGAATGTTTTGGGTAATTCTACTTAGTTTCCTACAGGCTTTTATTTTTAAAAAAATCAGTAGGCCATAATAGAAGATATCGGCCTGAAAAGGTTTATTGTTCACCCGTCATTCAAATTAATCATTTATTGTGGTTGTTATCGTGTTTGTTAGTAAAACTTTTTACGTTTTAAAAGAAAAACATGGTAGACGTCCTTGGTACACCGAAATGGGAAAGGCAAATAATAATACGAAAAAGAAACATTTAAAAAATGTCGGCGTAGCAGTTTTGGTCGTTTTGTAGGTCTTAGAGTGAGCGTGGCTAACCTACGATGCGTCTATGTCTCTGGAATCTGCATGCTTAATCTTAACTTTCTAGCTTTTATAGTCCCTGAGATCGAGGGGCTTATAGGGATGGACGGACGGACGGGATAAAATCGTATAGTGGTCCTGATCTAGATGGCATGTGCTCAATATCAGAATGGGTTGGAGTTGAAATTGCCATTTTTATTATACCCGTTACTTATAGAGTAAAAGGGTATACTAGAATCCTTGAAAAGTATGTAATAGGCAGAAGAAAGCGTTTCCGAACATATAAAGTATATATATTCTTGGCCTTGCCCGTCTGTCCGTAGGAACGCCTCGATCTCAGGAACTATGAAAGGTAGAGAGTTGAGATGGACATGGAGCTTCCAGACAGAAAATGTCTTCGCTTTTCCACTACCTGAGTAACGGGTATCTGAAAGTCGGGAAACTAGACTATAGCATTCTCTCTTGTTTTTATCTCACCTAATGTGTTTTTTCTATGATATCAGAAGTTTAAATTGTATTTAATTTTATTTAAAGAACATAAATTAAATGAAATATGATAATCATTGGGAATGTAGGATTTGCTTTTTATTTATTTATTCATTCGGTGTTTTTGTGCTTAAATTTTGGGGCATGCCAAAGTGTTGTGAAACCTTGGTTTTAGATACTTATGAGCTTAACGTTGGCTTATTGTATTGTGTAATGGGCAGGGTTAGGGAATCACGTCCTGAAAGAAAAATTAGGATAATGAGAAATACATTGCTTTAGAAACTATAATGCCCATAGGTTGGTTCTTGTTTTATTGGAACAATTGCACAAAATGTAAGAGAATAGAGTAATGTAAAAATGCAGGCATCAGCAAACTGTGAACTCGAAATGAGAAACAATTTTAAAGGATCAATTTGACCTGGAATTTGCAATTATATTATATTATCGGACAACTTAATATATTTTTTTTATTTACAGGGGGGATGAAATATTGCGTTGGAGCTATAAGAAATAGGGTTTTAAAACCAGATTGGTAAAACATCTAGAAATCCGACACACGGCACAAAATGTTTGGCTGGGGGTGGCTTAATCGCAGAAAATTGGCTAGAAAATTTCACATAGGGAGATTTCGTGAGAAAACTTTTGTACGACACTATCTAGAGAACTTAAACGCCCTAATTAATATGTTCGGAAATTTTTCTTTGCAAGGGTATAAAAGTCATGTGTGGCTTCGGCAAACGCATTCCGTTGTACAGAACTTTCGCCCACAAATTGGAGTCTTACTTGCCATTGTATTTGTGTGGGTATGTGGGTATGGTTCAGAGCATCACCACCGGAATATTAGACTTTTTCACTTAAAAGAATTGGTTAAAACAGATAGGTAACATTTTTGCGCTTAGCTCGAAATACGGTTGCTATCTCATCTTTCTATACTAATACTTGATACTTTTGAATTGATACCCTTAACATGTGATTTTCCAGTGATAGACTTAAAAAAAAAAATATTTTGTTCCAATTTCTGTATTTCTTCATTTTTATATGTAATTCAAAATCATGTGTAAGAGGATCGTTTTTTTACTATCAAACAAATTGGGTATACTTCCAACTGGTTAAAAAGAATTTACGCTTTTAAATCAAAATTGCTTAATGGATAGAAAAGTTTTACAGAAAATTTAGCAATTGACAACGAAATAGACTTTATTTTGATAAGAACATAGCCATTGCAAACATATTCCAACAATATTGCAATAGGTATGAATCCTAAATATAAATTCTTTTAATTCTGTAAAATTGATTTTAAGGTTCCCCTTAAAAATCAGACTAACATAAAAAAAAGAAAAGAAAGAAATCAAAGAAAAATTGGTCTTAACGACAAAAAAAGGATAATATTTTTGAAAAAACGTATGTGCACTGCAAAAACAACGAAACTATGGCCTCTTTTCATATATTTTATGATATCTACCAAGGTCGGATTTTAATCAAGCTCAAACCGAAACTATTAGTTGCAGTACACCAAAAATTATGATTAATCACAACGAAACTTTTCTCTTGTATTTTTTAAAATTCCTTTTCCGCCTTTTACTTTTCCGTCAGATTTTATTTAATTTAAAACCAAGGTTACCAAGTTGAGACGTTTGCTTATCTCTATTTTCCCCGCTCTCTTACTAGCTGGTTAACGGGTATCTGATAGTCTGCATTGATTATAGTGTTTAAGAATGTTTTGGGTAATTCTACTTAGTTTCCTACAGGCTTTTATTTTTAAAAAAATCAGTAGGCCATAATAGAAGATATCGGCCTGAAAAGGTTTATTGTTCACCCGTCATTCAAATTAATCATTTATTGTGGTTGTTATCGTGTTTGTTAGTAAAACTTTTTACGTTTTAAAAGAAAAACATGGTAGACGTCCTTGGTACACCGAAATGGGAAAGGCAAATAATAATACGAAAAAGAAACATTTAAAAAATGTCGGCGTAGCAGTTTTGGTCGTTTTGTAGGTCTTAGAGTGAGCGTGGCTAACCTACGATGCGTCTATGTCTCTGGAATCTGCATGCTTAATCTTAACTTTCTAGCTTTTATAGTCCCTGAGATCGAGGGGCTTATAGGGATGGACGGACGGACGGGATAAAATCGTATAGTGGTCCTGATCTAGATGGCATGTGCTCAATATCAGAATGGGTTGGAGTTGAAATTGCCATTTTTATTATACCCGTTACTTATAGAGTAAAAGGGTATACTAGAATCCTTGAAAAGTATGTAATAGGCAGAAGAAAGCGTTTCCGAACATATAAAGTATATATATTCTTGGCCTTGCCCGTCTGTCCGTAGGAACGCCTCGATCTCAGGAACTATGAAAGGTAGAGAGTTGAGATGGACATGGAGCTTCCAGACAGAAAATGTCTTCGCTTTTCCACTACCTGAGTAACGGGTATCTGAAAGTCGGGAAACTAGACTATAGCATTCTCTCTTGTTTTTATCTCACCTAATGTGTTTTTTCTATGATATCAGAAGTTTAAATTGTATTTAATTTTATTTAAAGAACATAAATTAAATGAAATATGATAATCATTGGGAATGTAGGATTTGCTTTTTATTTATTTATTCATTCGGTGTTTTTGTGCTTAAATTTTGGGGCATGCCAAAGTGTTGTGAAACCTTGGTTTTAGATACTTATGAGCTTAACGTTGGCTTATTGTATTGTGTAATGGGCAGGGTTAGGGAATCACGTCCTGAAAGAAAAATTAGGATAATGAGAAATACATTGCTTTAGAAACACATTTTAATGTCGTGTAGCAAGTATCTTGCGCCACCAACACAATAATGGTCAAATGCGGAGGTAGTTTAAGATACTGATACGTACCTACGTACCTATTAGTGCGCAGGCGCTCCTGAAACGACATTATGAGAAAATACGAAAAAAAGCTTTTCTCTCTGGCAGTTCATCGAATCAAACGCGGCCGCAAAATCTTGTTAGTCAGTATTGAATTCGATTTTCAAGCAAACAGAAGTTCTAAAAATTTCGGTATCTAGCTGTGTGTCTCGTGTTCTCCCAGCTCGCTAAAAACATATACATATGTATATACCTATTTAAATACTTTTATAAGCATTTCTCAACAAAAATTCATCAGATCCCCTCCGTTGCAGAGACGTACAAAATATATTGATATTAGTGGTACTTTAAAAGTACACATCAATTATAGGTATCAAAATGATAAAAAAAAACTTTATATACAAATTGTGGACACTTATAATATATGTATATATATATAATTTATATGTATATACTTATATATATGTATATTTATATAAGTATACATATCTATAACAGTGTATTATTCTCCTGATATAATTCTGGGTCAACACAGATTCAAAAATATACACCAATTTATATATATTTGATCTATATATGGTCTCTTACTGTATATATACCAACAAATATTAAATATTTTTTGCGCGGATAACGAATACTTCATGTTAAGTTAACGACTCACTTATATCTTAAAAGGACATTTATTCAATAAATGTATGTACCCAAGTATGTGCATTTGTCCAGTTACATATGTAAATATATGTAAATATATGTGTAAATATTTAATTATTATTGCACTATATACAAAAATACAATAAATTTATCTTGATTTGCATAGGAAAATATGGCACATACTCAAATACGAGTTAGAATAAATGTTTTTTTTAAGTTATATGAAAGTGTTTCACATACTGGAAACGGTCCATCCCAGATTGAAAAGGGCTTTAGTAATTTAGCTTTTAAGGTCTTATGCAAATAGTATTTTTAATTTGTGCACATAATCCATTTATATGACTTAATAAAGGCGGATTATTTGCAACAAGTCATTTCCAAGACCCTGAAATATCCTTGCTAAAAGGGGTGGGGCGTTTTATCATTAAGCTCTATCTAAAAAAGCTCCAATGCAAGAAACCTGCAAAGGATACATACTTATACATATACAGACATATGTACGTACCAGCTTATAACTGCGCCCCAGATACATTCTCATAATCAGGATTTTCTCTTTTTACAACATTAATCAAAAACACCTGTCGCTGTTTTTAATTGTTTTTAAATATGTATTTAAATGTTAAATATTTCTAATTATGACAAATTATGATTATTTTAAAACTGGACAATAATGATTTGATTACATATTCTAAACTTTTTGTTACAGTATTATATTAATTGTATGTTATTTTAACATTGCTTGGGTGCACGCTACACTGTTATGAGGTTACATATACATATACCCTTACCAGAAAAATACCTTTTTTGCATTATAATAGAGTCTAGATTTTAGTTAACACGTATATAAAATCATATAAGCAGAACCTTTTCTTTACCGGAAATATGGTAAGGAACAACATTTCATGACTAGCTAGAAAACAATAGCGAACGCTGTAGTTCGGTTCCTCGGAAACTCACATTTGTACATAGTTGCGAATTCGGAGGAAATTGAAAATAAAATAATAACATTTGGGAATTCAAAGGAAATTTAAAATAAAAAAATTAATGAAACAAAAATTTAAAAGTGTAGGCGTGAGAGTTTTAAGAGGTTTGTATCATAGGTAAACATATATACATAGGTTTAAGTATATATATATATGTACCGGGCATGTTCATATTAATGCCTTGATGTGTTGATGATTTGACTATCATAATTATAAATCTGCAAAGCAACGTATTTTTCTCAGGGCGCTAGTTCATTTTAATACTCAAAACGTCACTGAGGGATGTCGATGTAAGGCCCGTTTACACTCTATTAGCTGCGGAGGTATGGATTTACATTCATATGTAGATATCTTTGTTATTTTGCTATAACATACTGATATGCATGGGCAAAAGTTATATGTAGTTTCGGTAAATATTGGACTTCTTTTAATAATCGTGTATACATTAAATTTTTGATCTATCGTATGCTATGTCATCTCTAGGCAAGAACAAGATAACATATGCAACATTCGAGTAAAGATATCAATAATTTTTCAGGCATTTTCCAATTTGCGAAACCATGCACATTTATGTTTCTTGCGATCATAATTAGAAGTATTGTGTTTTTTCGTATGTATTGTCTCATGGACAAGCCGCCACCATCAAAATCTTTAAAATTAAAGTGGAGTTATACATTTGTAAGCAGCGTTCCTTAAGAGTAAACACCAGAATTACTAACTTGATAAGAAATCCGAGACGGTATAGATGTCTTAATTTGTTACAAACCATTTAACTCTAGAACTATGTATGTACATATGTATGTAGGCTGCAGGTCTGCCCTGCTTCGACTGCACCGAAAACAGAGTCTGAAATCTGGGCGAGCAAAGCTCGATTTCAAGGAACTACAGCATGGGATATCGCGGCATGCTTTTGATTTTACCGATATGTGTTCCAATAAAAGGAGTTACCTAATCCTTGATCTAAATACTTCTGAATTACAATTGACGAGCTTTGCTTTACGAGCTTCGTACCCGATTTAATCCAAAAAATGAGGTAAGATTATATTTCGAAGGTCAAGGGTTTCTCCAAATACATGTACATATGTACATAGTCTCTTTGAATTCCATAGAACCAGCAGTTACCAGTTAGTTACCAGTTCGTTTTTTACTATTATTACTAAATAATATTTCAAGAAAGGCCATATTTAAGTACAATTAAATAACGTTTGTATGCATGTAATTAATTTTAGGTGTCTAATACTGAAAACTTTCTTATATTTAAAAATTATTTAGAAAATAAGAAGTGAAACTCGTAAGAAGTAAAATCTGGAGAGCAGTTAAAGATTTTTAGTCGCAATAGATTTTCTTAAGTGTGCCATCGCGATGGCTGCACCAGCAGCCTGTACGCGTTTTTCGGACAATTACGACATCAAAGAAGAGCTGGGAAAGTAAGTGTAACAAAATCAAGGCCAATAAATGTATATAATAACCTGTCTATTTATATTTCAGAGGAGCATTTTCAATTGTGAAAAGATGTGTCCAAAAGTCGACTGGCTTCGAGTTTGCTGCAAAAATTATAAATACAAAAAAATTAACAGCAAGAGGTAAGGCTTTGAGTGTTCTAGGTTGACATTCCATATGCTCTGCGCAAGTTTTTGAAAAGACAACTAAATTACTTTCAATGGAACAATTAATTGAACAACAGTTTTGTACTCAGCATCACAGGATTCTCCCTCTGCACGCTCCATATACTTTATACACGTTATACTTTATTTATTGTCAAAAAACTATTATTCTAAAATCGAGAAGAGAATGTTCAATCAACTAACAGCAAGATTAAAGTAGTTGGAAATAGACCTTTGGCGTGGGTCAACTTCAAATTAAATAAGAGGGAATTTCAAAGTGTAAAGCCACGGCATTATATTAGCTAATAAACTATGAGAGATTTATGCAATGAGGAAAGCGAGTTCTGTATTAAGCAGAATTTATTGCATTAGCAATAAGTTAGGAAACCGGCTTACCAAATAGATATTAGTAACTTTAAATTGAATTCTAATAATTGAGTTTTAGCGCGTACATATGTATATATATATGTACATATATATATATATGTATATACATCGATATATATATATCGATCAGTTTGCATTGCTCTGTCTGTTACACACTTTTTAAGGCATCTGGTATACCGTAGAAATCAGAAATAAAAAATCATAAGACCATTCGTTTCTTCACCGGGGCTGTGGATGTGCATCGGTTGAATAGTCGCAGTTGTCATAGTCGAAGACCTCACGCAGTCCAAACGCGTTTTCCCTGACTGTCAGATACTTGTTACTCAGTTAGTAGAAACCAGGGTGAGATATTACATTATTCTGGCATATCGATAAAACAGGATAAAAAAAATAAAAAACGAAAAAAAAATCAAAACATTTTTCAAAAGTGTGGCGTGAAAGTTTTAGAAGGTAACCAAAAAGTTTGTTAGCAAATCGATAGAAATTTCCAACAAATCAATATCAATTGGCTTGCCGATAGAAATTAACAAGACTAATTATAATAAGGAAAAAATGGCTTGTGGCGTTTCAACATCAACAAACTTGTTACGCGTCTGTCTCTAGAATCTGCATGTCTAACCCTAACGTTCTAGCTTTTATAGTTCCTGATAACTCGACGTTCATACGGACGGACAGACAAACGGACATGGCCAGATCAACTCGGCTAGTGATCCTGATTAAGAATATATCTACTTTATAGGGTCGAAAACGCTTCCTTTTACTTGTTACATACTTTTTAACGAATCTAGTATACCATTTTACTCTACAAGTAACAGGTGAAAAAAAGAAGTCATAATCTTGTTGTTTTTGATTATAAAAATAAACAAATTCGATATTCATCAGTGTTTTCTTTTATATATTAATACTGCAGCGGTTTACAAGCATTGGTTTGCCGAATCTAGCTTCCTCTTTTGTTTAATGTAAAATAAATAACAGTTTTCCCGTTACACAATTATCACGTCTCAGTCAATAGAGTAATTGACTGCTATTTCCCTGTCAATTTTGTTGCAATCGACAACGCCAAAACATTTTTCCAGCTTTGTAATTCGGCAGTATATCTTATGGTAACGGGCTCTCGACGCTCAAATGGCCAGATAGACGGAAATGGGTAGGTCGATTGCGATGCCCACTCTAACGCCCAAACCTGTCACTCCCACGCTTTTGGAAAAATTTCAATTTTACTAGAGACATGTTCAATGTCAAACAAATAGTGGACCATTTGTCTGTTCGCCAGAGTTGCTAGAAAAAATCTAGAACACCTACGTTCCCCAATACGAAAATTCAGTCTCCAAAGCGACCCACTTTATTATATATTATTATATAAGTACAGATCTACATATACATATAATTTTATATGCTTTTAGACTTTCAAAAACTGGAACGTGAAGCAAGGATCTGCAGAAAGTTACACCATCCCAACATAGGTATGCAACGGGTTACGTTAATAAAATAATTTACTTAATATTATTCTTCAAAGATAGTACGTTGTTCTTAAAATATATATAAATATTATGCTTTAAACCCTTATTAAATTTTATACAATTTTTCTGTCAAAAACGGTTCCTTTTACCTGTTAGTTAAATATTTAAGAAGTTCGAAATATGTATACATTTTAAACTGAGTTATAAACGGTGTAGACTCCAACGGCTATATTGGTTCGCATTGTGATGCTGATAAAGACCTGACTGACGTCCACAAAAACAAAAAAAAAAACAAAAAAAACAGATCCATGAGTATAGTTGATAGAGCAATCCACATCTGCAAGTAACACTCCCCTATTCCCCAATAATAATTAGTTCCTTCAAATAAATCAAGGCACTTACGATAAAAATAATAGGCTCAAAATATATTAAATTAAAAAAATATATATTTAGTCACCTTCTTAGACCTATAATCTTTGTCATCAATAAAAGAAAAGTATAAACCTAATAAATTCTTACTATGTACAATTTCAGTGCGGCTACATGACAGCATACAGGAGGAAAATTATCACTACCTTGTTTTTGATCTGTAAGCATTAACCTGGATAAAGATTTTTACAAAATATTTCCATTGCCTATTCCTAAAAATATTTTTAAAATATAAGTTTCTAACAAATGCTTGTAAATGTTGCAATGACTCGACTATTGTTTATTGAGATTCATACTTCATCCTTTTCCCTCCGATCGTTCATACTGAAATATGAATATGAATCAAATTTTTTAAGCGCAATATAATTTTTTTGTATAATAAAGAGATGCCTTCCGCTGTCGCAACTTAAATATACACTAAATCTAAATTATGAGCTTCAACTGCAAAATTTGACTATGCCTACATACATTTGCAGTGTAACCGGTGGTGAACTTTTTGAAGATATCGTTGCACGCGAATTTTATTCAGAAGCTGATGCATCACATTGTATTCAACAAATATTGGAATCAGTCAATCACTGCCACCAAAATGGTGTGGTGCATCGAGATCTGAAACCAGAGAATTTACTATTAGCTAGTAAGGCAAAGGGTGCAGCAGTGAAACTCGCTGACTTTGGTCTAGCCATTGAAGTTCAAGGCGATCATCAGGCTTGGTTTGGATTTGCCGGCACTCCAGGATATCTGTCGCCTGAGGTATTGAAAAAGGAGCCATATGGCAAATCGGTAGACATATGGGCATGTGGTAAGCAATTATAATTCGTTTAACATTTGCATGCATTTGCATGACAAACGGAAGTTGTATTACACAATTCTACAACTAGTTTATATGTCCTCAGGAGTTATTCTTTACATACTTCTGGTCGGTTATCCACCATTTTGGGACGAAGATCAGCATCGACTGTACTCGCAGATAAAAGCAGGAGCGTATGATGTACGGAAACTAAATTCATGTCGATTATTTATCTTTAAATATGGTTTCATTTTAGTATCCGTCTCCAGAATGGGATACGGTTACTCCAGAAGCTAAAAATCTTATCAATCAAATGCTAACGGTTAATCCAAATAAACGAATAACCGCAGCTGAGGCTTTAAAACATCCGTGGATTTGTGTAAGTACAGACAAATTACCTCTTAATTATACATAAAGATAATGTAAATTCATTGTTACAGCAACGAGAACGTGTGGCTTCCGTTGTGCATCGCCAAGAAACCGTAGACTGTCTCAAGAAATTTAATGCGCGGCGCAAACTGAAGGGAGCCATACTTACGACAATGTTGGCTACCAGAAATTTTTCGAGTATGTAAAATAAATAAATCTTGATGTCATCACTACAAATAGTGATATTACAAAAATATACATACAAGACAACAGAGAACGCTATAGTCGATTTCCTAGATTATCATATACCTGTTATTCAGCTTGTAGGAGTGCTATAAAGAGATATTTTAGAAAAACAGTCAAATAAAAAAAACCAAAACAATTCCAAATAATATATCTTAATCTCTTAGCTTTTATTGCGCCCGAGTAACGGGTATAATGAAATTGTTTATAATGACTTGTTTTCTAGAGATTTCTGTGAAATATTTTTTTAATAATAGTAACTTTTTGTTTTTTAATTCAAGAAAGAAATAGGTCTACCATATACAATTCTTAAAAATGTAATTTATACCCTTGCAGAGAGTTTGAATTCAATCAAACATTAATTGAACAAGAAAAAAAAGCTACGAAGCGTAAATTCCAATGCAATAATTACATAGTTAAAATAAGAAGTAATTGTACCCGTTACTCGTAGAGTAAAAGGGTATACTAGATTTCTTGAAAAGTATGTATCAGACAGTAGGAAGCGTTTCCGACCATAAAAAGTATATATATTCTTGATCAGGATGAATAGCTGGATCAATAGTCGAACTGGCCATGTCCGTCTGACGGTCCGTCCGTCTGTCCGTATGAACGCCTCGATCTCAGGAACTACAAAAACTACAATGTTGAAATTCGGCATGCAGCTTCCAGGGAATTAGCCGCAGCGCAAGTTTATTTTCAAATGTTGGAAAAAAATAATAAAATGGAAATAAATTTAAATTTTTTTTAAAAGTGCGCGCGTGACAGTTTGTGGGCGTTAGAGTGGGCGTAGCAAAAAGTTGTTTGGTAATTCTATAAAAATGTAAACGTGGGGGCGTGACAATTCTGTGCTGTTTTTGGGCGTTGGAGTGGGCGTGGCAAAAAGTTTTTTGGCAAATTTATAGAAATTTAAAGGATATATACAAAAAAAAATGAAAAAATTTCACATTTTTCAAAAGTGTGCGAGTGACCGTTTTGGGCGGTTTATGGGCGTTAGAGTGAGCGTGGCAACATTTGGAAATAAACTTGCGCTGCGTCTATGTCTCTGGAAGCTGCACGCTTAATCTCAACATTGTAGTTTTTGTAGTTCCTGAGATCGAGGCGTTCATACGGACAGACAGCCGGACATGGCCAGATCGATTTGGCTATAGATTCTGATCAAGAATATAAATACTTTATATAGTCGGAAATGCTTCCTTCTGCCTGTTATATTTTATTACTTTACTTACTATACTTAATAAAATTTAATACTTACTATACTAATACTTTTCAACCAATCTAGTATACCCTTTTACTCTACGAGTAACGGGTATAATTACGAAGTTCTTAGAGAATTTACCATACACAGCTTTGAAAATCGAATAAAAGACAATGGAGAAATTTGACTGAAATACTCCGGCGAGGCAACCACTTGCGAAGTTCAGAATTAAACACTATTTTATGAAAAACATTCGGTAAATGGTGGTCCCGTTCCACTGCATTTAACACAGTTGGAATAGGTTAAGGATATCTACTTCTCCATTCCATTGCACGTACATTTCATTACATATTACACGGCTTAAAAGTATTTGAACTACAAATTGAACTATATTTAATTTATAGGCAGAAGTATGATAACTAAAAAAGGTGACGGATCCCAAGTCAAAGAGTCAACCGATTCATCTAGCACTACTCTTGAAGACGATGACATAAAAGGTAAGTAAATAAAGTATGTATTCAACTTTCATTTATCGTAACCAAATTAGTGAAGACTAAGTAGGTCACTATTTACAATTAACTACTAGACCGAGACAGTACTGGGTATTCAATTAAGGTGTAATAGAGCAGTGAACGTTGGGTAAATTTGAATTTAATTTTGTTAATTTAATTTGTATATTATAGTTTTCATTATTGGAAGAAGAGGTTTTGTGGTCAGATTGGATGTTTTATATTCTGTAAATTGGTTTCCCCATTCATAAATATAGTTGCCTTTACATATTCACGACCTTTTGTCGGAACTTTAGGCTGCATGTATTTAATACAAATTTTTTTATTTAAACAAATCTACTAAGATTGAAGCCTTATTTACCAATTATTTTTAATGAAGCACCTTAAATTAGCTCAAGATTACGAGAAGCCGATAGTTTCTCTAAAAACTTTACTAAAAATGGCCAGTTTTTATAAATTGATTGTATCATTACCTAAAACTTAAACGTATTGTTAAAAATGTATATCAATTTTTAAAATTGTTATTAGTAATATATTTTCTGCACGCCCTTGCTAATACATATACAGAATAATTAAGTCAATAAAAAGTTTTGCACTTCTAAATTGTAATAGAATCCAAAAATATACGATAAAAATAATTTGTATTTAAAAATACCCTGAAGCACATTTATTTTGTCTTATATGTAAACTTTTCATTCTGTTAACACATAAAGATTAATCTACCTTGCACGCAATTGAATAACATAATTTAATTACGATTTTAATTGTGCCATTACAGAGGGCTTTAAAAAATTTGTAACGCAGTAAATTACACCATATAAAGTTTATATATTCTTGATCAGTATCAGCAGCCGAGTCCATATTGAAATGTCCGTCCGTTCATTTCTACTGAAAACTAGACTCTCAGTTTTAAAGCTATGCATGATAAATGATTTTCTATTGCAGTTAGTATATAAGTCAGAAATAGTCGTATCGGACCAATATATCATATAGCTGCCATGGGAATGGACAAAAAGCACTGTCGTACACTATATAAGCATTATTTAATTACATTGATTGGAAATACGCATTCGAAAAATAAAAGGTTGTACTTGCCAAAATTTTTGTAAAATCGTTGTCGTTTAAAAATATGAAAAAAAAAAAAAATTTTCGTAACTTTAAGGTCCCATGTCTCGAAACCTTGACTTTAGGTATTTCTTTGTTATTATGTAATACAGTGAAGTTACCTTTGTTGTATTTGATAATTAAATGTTATAATTTGGTATTTATGTTCGGATTGCCCAATTTAGTTTTCTTTCACGTATTGTATATAAAATTGTATTAATCATTATTAATTTCATATACTTGGCAATGAAATCAACAAAAATGTTGATCTTGTGAAATATTATGCTCATGCATCAAATATGTGAGCTTGACAAGATAGGCTCGCCTATTAGTATCTAGAGTTATAGTCACATGTGTGGAAAGAGATCTCAGAGCGTAGTAGGCTAGGAACCTACTACAACAGCCTTTTAATTGGAAATCCGCTACGATAGTCTGGTCAGAATTAATTAGATTATATATTAAAATATACTTTTTTATTAAACAGATGAAATTAAAATATAGGGAATAATAATAATGATAGTTCTAATTTTTTTGTTTAAAAGAAATAGTTTTATACTGATAAAGAATAGCTGATTGTAATAACACCTAGGTGGAGTGGGACTAAAAACTAACTAAACTAACAAACCACTTCATACATACCTCCTTTGTAAGTGTATCCACATTTTTGTCAACATATGTGTTGATTGATTTTATTAAAGTTTGGCCACCTTATTTTTCGCCATTTTGTACGCCAATAACCGGATTCAACGCAACCAGATTCTTGGCCATTACATTTATTTAAGCCGTTAATAAATGTATTAACGGTTTAAATAAATGTAACATTTACGCTTTCGAATGCGTGCTTTCAATTAATTTTAAGATTCTTCGGAGATATAAGTTACAGCTAAACTTCATTGCATATACTTCATTTTAATATTTACATACATATATTAGTTTTTTATTTTATATTTTAGGTTATTTACATATACTTGTATTTTAAATTAAATCATAAAAACAAACACATGTCATTTCAACGTAAAGAAAACATTGGAACGATTGCATTTTCAAAAATGAAATTTTTGTACATTTTTTTTCCTAGAAGATAAAAAAGGAACCGTTGATCGCAGTACCACAGTCGTATCAAAAGAGCCTGAAGGTAAATGTAAACTTGAATTTTGAATTAATTTGTAAAACAATTTTTTCTTTGCATATTTGTATTTAAAACATTCATTTTACCAACAATCAATTTTATCCAATTATTATTTATGAGGACAGTAATTAAGTGTTTTTGTTAGTATACAACGCTGGGTATAAGATATTTCCAAAAATTAATTAACCATAGTAGTATCATGCATTCCTGCCAGTGTGACATTAATTTCGCAATTTATGGGCTTTTGTTATTTATAAACAGACTAGTTTATATTTAAAAGGTTGGTATCTATTTCCACGTCTTATATTGGTTTTTATTTCAGCTTTGAATCTTCTGCATTTGGATTGAGACTTCAATTAAACAATATTCACTTAATTATCGTTAATATCGTTACTACTACAATAATAATACAAGTTTACAGTTTCGATTGAAAGAGATTTTTCATTTTTGAGATTTTAAAAATATTTTAATTAAGAAGACAACTGTCACTTCATTAATTAAAAGGTATAGTTGTCTTGGTTTCGCTGTTCTGGAGGAAATCACTCTAAAGGTTTATTTTAATAAAATTTATAAAAAGGAGAGGTGATCTTAAAGTAGGTGCATTTCGCAATATGTATGTTATAATTTATCAAAACTCTTGCAACACTCTGTGTTAATATACATAGCTAAAATAACTAGTTCGTAACTGTACTCCATTGAATTTTAATTTGGATTAAAATAGAGCTCAATTGGTATCGTTTTGAAGTTTTAATAATTTACATTCTTGGCTTTATGTTTAAAGTGTGATGAAGTTGATTTCGCCTTAAATTCTTTCATAATAAAAACAAGAATGGAAGCTATATACCCTTGCAGTTATTAAATATTATAACAAGCGGTGTATTCCAAACTGGAACAACGTATTATCAAAAACAAAGAAATAATGAGCGCTTCCGACCATATAAAGTGTATAAATTCTTGATCAGGATCAATAGCCGGATTCGATCTGGTCATGTCTGCCTATCCGTATGACCGTCGCGCTCTCATTTAATATAATTATAATAATAATAAATAATCATAATATTAATTATCTTCTTAATAGGCCAGAAAATACATTTTAGGTACATTTCATAATGGAAAGCAATAAACGTAATTTTCGTCTTAAATAATAATAATGTCAAAAAAACAAGAATGGAAGCTAGCTTCGGCAAACCGATGTTAATATACCCTTGCAGTAATTATATATTTTTGAAAAACCAAGTTACCAATTTATGATCAAAAACAGCGAACAATTATTTCTTTCCTAATATTTAAAATTAATTTTGTTACTGGTGATGTGGCAGCTACAATTTCTTTTAAAGAACTTGTTAATATAAATAATCAGCGAATTAGCACACTTTATTTTCTAAAAGTTTCCAAGACAGCTGTATGATATGGTCGTTCGATGTTAATCAAATTGTGACGGATGTTGTTATATTGTTGTATTGTCATATTGTTGTATTGTTATAATACTGATCAAGAATATATATCATTGCGATCGTATAGCAAATATCTCCACAACTGCATTGCAATATTTTCCCCCCCTGCAAGGGTATAAAGAAAAGATGTTTTCAAATTTATACATGGATATATACACATAAGGGATGAATAAAGTTTAGATATTTAAAAGCTTATACATATTCTATAGAAAGACCAACGGTTTGATTTGAACAATATTTGGCTACTTACCAGACAGATCTTAACTTTAAGGGCGTTAATGGGCATGCTTATTGAATAAATGGCAAAGCTCTTTAAGCCCAGGTATCTTTCTCCCTTATTGGTGGGTATATTGGGTATTGGTAAGTTTAATGGTATCTCTATAGTAAAAACTCGATTATTAAAGGCTCGAACTTTCAAAAATTTAAAAAATTAAAAATAAAATTTAACGCTTCTTTCCATCTAGTTGTCCATTGCATATTAAATGCTAAATAGGTTTTTTTGTGAGGAATGTGTTGATCCAGGAAATTAAACTATAGCTTTGTATATCTAAAAGGTTTCTTCACAAGATTAGGATTCTTTCAAAAAGTATGACTAAATCCAATTATACGAAAAGTATTCTTTTTCAAAAAATATAGATTAAATTTAATACTTCTTCACAAAAACACCATTACAGTTCGTAAACTTTGATTTATCACATATTTTTAACCACTTAAAATTTCTTATTGCATCACAAAATGTATTTTTATTTAATAATTTTAATTTAAAACGTTTACAATTTGTATAAAACATTGATTTTTATACAAATAAAAAATGTGCGTTTTAGATATAAGGATACTGTGTCCTGCAAAAACTTGTCAGCAAAATACTGGAAACTCGCAGTGCTCTTCAGGTATGTATGTATACCAAAGTATGAGTTCCAAGATCGAAGCTTAAAGTCACATTTTGTTGTTGGTGTAGTGTCAAGTTATTCAGAGCCAAATAAATTTAAAAAAATCAAATGTCGTATTCTTCTCTGCGAAGGGAGAAAAAAGTATGTGTACGGTTGGTTTCCATTCAGAAAGCACTTGCAAAATCTAAAATCCAAAAAATATATATTTGTAAATTATAATTTATAATCGATTGCTTGTATAAATAATTGCATGCCAACCATATTTTATTCATATGCAAGACCTTTATATTTAAGATGAACAAATCCTATAATACTACAAACAAAAAGTTTTTACAGTGGAACAATCTTTTTGTGCAACTGTGTGTTTTGTTCCCACTTATATTTTCCATTAATAAGAGTATATGTATATTTCCATTTAAATGTTGGAGTAATTGGACAGAACGGCTTATGTGTGTGCCGACTGCTGTTATTTGCTGGCCTAGACATACAGATACATTTTCACTGTTATTTAATTCCCATTGTACACCATTTTACAACATTATCAAAGATTATTTGATTATTACATTTAATTTTTACATTACATTTGTAGACCATCTGGCTTTCGACTAAATAGCGTTAAATACAGTTATCAAGAAAAGCAGAAGAAACATAAGTGATCGCTAAGTCGGCTTCCTTGGGTACCAGATACAAGTTACTCAGCTAAAAGAAGTGCGAGGTAGCTGGAACGATATTTTTGCACCATTAATTTTGAACTTGCGAAAATATGTAAGATGTCTTTGAAGAGTTTTTAAATTTGTGGGACCGCTAAAATTTTTTTGTTTAATCAATAGGAATCAAGAGAAAACGCTATAGTTGAGTTCTTTGACTATCAGATACACATTACTCAGATTGTAAGGAAGTAATTGGGAACACACATGAAAACATTTTACAATTTTATAAAAGTGTGCTTGCTTGTCTTCAGCGTTTTGTGGGCGAATATATACAGCTTTTTATGCCCGTCACTCGTAGAGGAAAAGGGTATACTAGATTCGTTAAAAAGTATATAACAGGCAGAAAGAAACGTTTCCGACCATATAAAGAATATACATATTCTTGATCAGGATCAATAGCCGAGTCGATCTGGCCATGTCCGTCTGTCCGTATGAACGCAAGCAAGCAAGCAAAATATTGAGATTAAGCTGCTTCAAGTGACATAGATGCAGCGCAAGTTTATTTCCAAATGTTGCCACGCCCACTCTAACGCCTACTAACCGCACAAAACTGTCACGCCCTTACTCTTGAAAAATGTTGTGATATTTTTTCACTTTTTTATATATCTTGTAAATTTCTATAGATTTGCAAAAAAAAAAACTGTTGGCCACGCCCATAAACCGGCCAAAACTGTCACGCCCACACTTTTCAAAAATTTTTAAGTGTTTTTTTTCATTTTATTATTTTTTTCCCAATTTCTACCGATATTCCAGAAAATTTTGAAATTTTTCGTTTGTACTTCCACTAGCTGAGTAACGGGTATCTGATAGTCGGGAAACTCGACTATATCATTCTATCCTGTTTTTTGTTTTTCATATAAACATTTAAATAGTCTAAGCCCCCATACTAAATCTTTATAAAAATTTAATTTGATTTAATCACATTTAATTTAAAAGGCAGTTCTAAATCAAAATCAACGAGGTAAAATCTAGCAGCTTAACCCACAGAAGTTTTGATATCAACTTTTGTGACGAAATTTTTGTTTATTCAAATAAATAAATAGAATATCTAGAATAAAGTGACTCATTCGGCTTGCTTCCTTAAAATATTTATTTGCCCTCTTATGATGCGTGCGGAATAAGTTAATTGTTCGGTCGTACTAAGCGGTTTGGGTGGTTTGTAAGCGTTCGACTGGGCATGGCAGACAAATTGTTGGCATATCGATAGAAATTTGGTAAGTCAAATGTGTGGGCGTGTCATTTTTAGCTGTTTGTATTCTTTTGAGTGACCATGGTTACATAAGCTTGCGCTGTGTCTGTCTCTGGAATATGCATGCTTAATCTTAACTTTCTAGCTTTAATAGTTCCTTAGATCAAGGCATTAATACGGACAGACGGACGGACATGTCCAGGTCGACTCGGCTAGTGATTCTGATTAAGTACATAAGTACACTTTATAGGGTCGGAAGGTTTCACACTTTAACTGATCTAGTATATCCTTATACTTTACGAGTAACGGATATTAAAATGACATACCAACAAATCAGTTATTTCACCCTTCTACTTTGGAAAAAAACGAAAAATACCAGAAAAAACAAAAAACATTAGTTTTATATTAAAACTAATATTTACAGCGTACACTTCTAGGCATAATTTTTAATGGAACAATTTTGATAAACTTAAACTTAAAATAAATAAAACTAACAAAAATTTTATTTACCAACAAAGCAGCTAGACGACAAGAAATAATAAAGATAACTGAGCAGTTGATTGAAGCAATTAACAGTGGCGACTTTGATGGATACACGTAAGTTGATAGTAAATAATAAATAATTATAGATAGAATAATAAAAGAGAATAAAAATAAAAAGTCGAGGATCCACAATTAAACTGTTAATTAAATGGTCAATTACAATAAAAAGTTACTTCCAAGAAAATGAACGTTACAAAATTTCATTCAAATTGATTACATATGTACATAATTGGTTAGTCACTTATTCACTCACTTAATTTGGCCCTATATTTTTTAGTAACATACAAGGTTTTTATATCCTACAGAGGCTTTATAGATCTCGACTTAAACGAAGTTCAGAAGACATTTGGGTCCTTCTACATAAATATATTATATTAATATATATATATATATACAACAGTCTGACATGATCGAATAAATCTAGAACTATTAATAGTATCGGCATTAAAAATTATAAAGTAATCTAGATTTATTTCCTAATTTCTTAGCAAAATATGTGATCCGCATCTAACTGCCTTTGAGCCGGAAGCATTGGGTAACCTTGTAGAAGGAATTGATTTTCACAAATTTTATTTTGAAAATGGTAAGTTCGATAAGGTTTCTTCGCAGAATACGTGGTTATTAAAATCTCATTCCAGTTCTTGGTAAAAACTGCAAAGCTATAAACACAACCATTTTAAATCCTCATGTGCACTTACTTGGTGAAGAAGCCGCTTGCATTGCCTATGTCAGACTTACACAGTACATTGATAAGTAAGTTCCTTAAAATGTAACGTAATACGTATCTATACAAACCTGTTTATTGCGCAGGCAAGGACATGCACATACTCATCAGTCCGAGGAGACGCGAGTCTGGCACAAGCGCGATAACAAATGGCAGAATGTTCATTTTCATCGAAGTGCATCTGCCAAAATAAGTGGAGCAACTACATTCGATTTTATACCCCAAAAATAGTGGGCATTAATCAATGGAATATAAACTGTCATTATGCACATGTCAATGAAAGTGCTATATTTATTTTTAGAGAACGCAATAGTTTATTGCAAATAAAGATGCTAGTGCAAATTTTATTATTTTATTTACATTTTGAAGAGTCTAGTGTGGACCTATAATTCTATGTTAAAATAAAAAATACTACTAAAAGCATATATCACATTTTAGATATCACATAGAACCACATTTACTTGAGAAATTTAAGAAGCAAACACAATTTAAATACAATAACATTGGTACATAAAATGTTTGATGTAAGTGTCGTGGTACCAATTGTAAGCATAAACGTTCTCAATTGCAGAATCAAGTTTATTATTTAACTCTTATTAATATTGAAATAACATTGAAAACTTTGTATCTATTGGAACAAGTAAAATAAATTCCAATTACTTTAATTAATCGTCTCAAAATAATTGCAAACAATTTAGAACACTTGTATCATCTACTAGGATACGAAAAATTTATTGTTTGCGCAGTCCGCTTATTCTCGTTCTTAAAATAAATACACACATAAATTTTATCAAAACGTGTGAGTACAGGCGTTTAAAATTACTGAAGTTAGCAAGTGTAAAGCATTAGGTTATAACAATGAAACATAAAGTTTGAAAAAATTAAGTACGTTTAAACAGAAGAATGAAATTAGCTAACTGAAATATAAAACTAAATCCAAATAATTGCAATTATGCGAATACTTTAAATTACTTCTATGTATGTACTATCTATTTCGGCATTTTGTCCGCATCTTAAAAAACTTTCGAAGTACAACACTATTATCCACATATACGGTTTTTTATGTTGGTCAAATTTTTTATATACATTTTTTGGTTAAATAGAAACACCATTTTTTCTAATTTCTGTTTGAGAAGATGTTCAAGTTTTAAAAAGTAATCGTTTTTCTATTCATAGATTATTAGATAAATTACCTTTTGCTTTAAAAAGTTTGCTTGGCTTTATAAAAAAAACATGCCTTAAGGGCTTTATTTATTAAAGGCCTTTACTTATTATTATTATTAGTTTCTGCTGTTCCATTCTTAAGTTAATGGGCATAACATAATCAATAGAGTTAGTATCAGTATATTAACTCGATCTTTTCCAATAGATGTCGAATAGCTTCATAGAATTTATGTTCCTTTTCACCGGCAACCATATGTTAATACCAATTTAAATGAATACTTGTCACAAAAATACATTTAAATGCATAGTTCTCCGAACCGTTTTTAAAGACATTTTAAGTGGTGCCACAGTAATACAAAAAACTTGGAACGCGCGGGAAAAATACCGACATGTGTCATTTGCAACAATAAGGATGTACACAAAGGTTCTTAAGTTTTTGTTTCATATTGTGTTTAAACCTTATGAGCAAAAAGGAAATTTAAGCAATGCAATAAGATAAACAAAACAAAAACTATTTTTCCTAACATGAAAGATACGATGATGTATATGATGTGTTTTCCAATTTTTCTTCTACGTGTATTAGGTTAAGCTGTCTTACTAAATGAATATTTTTGTGTTATGAGCATAACTGCGAAAATAAATTGTATGTATGAGACTTTAACATCGTAAAATGATTATAAATTTTACCTGTTAGTATATGTTAAAAGAAAAACTTGGTTTGAAACACATTTAAAAAATTGTCATATATATTTTTACTTAAAAGTAAAAAAGATTATTCGGAAAGGGAATGTTGGACTTACGATCTAAAGGAAGTTTTACTTTAGTTGCATCCCATAACCTTTAATAATTACTCAGCAATTCCTTTACCAATGCTTGGAAAGAATTTTATTTTAGCCTTATACTATTGGTCAATATACTCGCATTATCAAAAAGTAAGTGCAGTTGCTTAAATTCAAATTTTAGGACCTAAATGTCTTTACAAATCAATTTTAATAGTAATTATACGATAACAATTATACGAACAATCTTTGGATATATTATATTGATCGAAGAGCTTTGCTCCTAAGGTAAAAGCCTTTAAAATAATAACCGAATAGAATTTATGTTTCTCAACGTATATCCAAATAATTAAATGAATTCAGCAAGGAATGCAAATAGCCTAAAGAAATTATTTTTGTTAGTGATGTCCTTAGATGTCCTCTATATTTTAAGGCAATTCAAAGCGTAATGCAATTTTAAGCCCACAAAGCAAAGTCCATAACACAACTTAATAATTCCAAATACTAAAAAATTATTCCATATATATGATTTATTAAATACAAATAAATACTTAAAATGATAATAATAATTTACACTGATCGAGTGCGGTTTTAAATTCCATAGGAAATATACATATACATTCAACCAGTTTAAGGTTTTTATATGTACATACGTGTATGTTGATTTTAGAATTGGAGTCTTTTTTTATTGGAAGACAGCTCTAAAACAAGACAATCCGAATCAAACAAAACATTTCAGCATCAAATTAAGTGTAATAGAGCAACCACTATATACATACATATACACACGAAAAAAGCTGAAGTGGTGATACACAGCGTAATCTTTTCAGATTCTCCAATCGGTACTAAGAAAAGTGTAGGAATATAGTCAAATATTAATATTTTTTCAAAGTAATATCCCATTTAATTTTACAGTTTAAATATTTTTAGACCCGTTACTTGTATAGTAAAAGGGTATACTAAATTCGTTGTACCAACAACATTTTGTCACGCTCAAAATTTATTAAAATGTTTTGATATTTTCTGTATTTTACTATTTTTATTGCCGATTTTATGCGGTATCTGATGATATGGTCAATGGAATCTGTATTGTTTCATAAACAATATATCGATATGATAGAAATAACAATTCTTTTTAATATTCCCTTTAATATAACCAATGCAGTAATTTATAGCCAGTTAATATTTTACTTTTAATTCACACATGACCATAATGTTTAAATAGGTTTTATTGAGTTCTTCGTATGTATTGAATTCAAGTTGATGTTACAAAGTTTATTAAAATTCAATGCATAACATTCAATGCTAAATTGATTATAAGCTGGTATTACGACTTTGAAGATTTGTCCAATACACCTTTTTAGGCAGCTTCCTTTGCCAGGCGGTCAGCCTTTTCCACAACTTCCTCGATTGGGCCGACCATGTAGAAAGCAACTTCAGGTAGATGGTCATAGTCCCCAGCTAGAATCGCTGAGAATCCTTTTATGGTTTGCTCCAAGGGCACTAGTTTACCAGCATGCCCGGTGAAGACTTCAGCAACTTGGAATGGCTGCGACAAGAAACGCTGAATTTTGCGAGCGCGAGCGACTGTGAGCTTATCTTCCTCAGACAGTTCATCCATTCCGAGAATAGCTATGATATCCTGAAGGGATTTGTAATCTTGCAAGATTTTCTGCACACCACGAGCAACGTTGTAGTGTTCTTGTCCAATGATGTTCGGATCCATGATTCGAGAAGTCGAATCAAGTGGATCCACAGCAGGGTAAATACCCAGTTCCGCAATCGCACGTGACAGTACAGTGGTGGCATCTAAATGAGCGAAAGTAGTAGCAGGTGCAGGATCGGTCAAATCGTCAGCGGGCACATAAATGGCCTGAACAGAAGTAATCGATCCCTTTTTGGTGGTGGTAATACGCTCCTGCATAGAACCCATGTCAGTAGCCAAGGTTGGCTGATAACCGACGGCAGAGGGAATACGACCCAACAAAGCGGACACCTCTGAGCCAGCTTGAGTGAATCGGAAAATGTTGTCAATAAACAGCAACACATCCTGTCCTTCTTGATCACGGAAGTACTCCGCCACGGTCAGTCCAGTTAGAGCAACACGGGCACGAGCACCTGGAGGCTCGTTCATTTGTCCATATACCAGAGCCACCTTCGAGGTCTTGTCCTTTAGTGAAATAACACCACCCTCGATCATCTCATTGTACAAATCGTTTCCCTCGCGAGTGCGTTCACCAACTCCCGCGAAAACCGAGTATCCACCATGAGCTTTAGCCACGTTGTTAATAAGCTCCATGATCAACACAGTTTTGCCCACACCGGCACCACCGAACAACCCAATTTTACCGCCTTTGGCGTAGGGAGCCAGGAGATCGACGACTTTGATTCCAGTGACAAGAATCTCTTGCTCAACAGACATCTGCACGAATTCAGGAGCCTCGGCATGAATGGCAGCAGTCTTGTCAGTATCTATTGGTCCACGCTCATCGATGGGTTCACCTAATCAAAGAATTTCTTAAGCTCTTTATGTTTTAACATAATTTACTTACCAATAACATTGATAATGCGACCCAGTGTTTCGGCGCCAACAGGAATACGGATTGGATACCCAGTATCAAGAACCTTCTGTCCACGAACCAAGCCCTCGGTACCATCCATGGCTATAGTGCGCACGGTATTTTCTCCCAAGTGCTGAGCCACCTCAAGCACGAGCCGAGGAGAACGGTTGTCGACTTCCAAGGCGTTCAGGATGGGCGGTAGGTTATCATCGAACTGGACGTCGACGACAGCACCAATTACGGCCACAATCTTACCATTTGCGGCAGCCGCAGCCTTTGCAGCCTTAGCAGCATGGCTACGAGCTGAAAAACGGAGCAGTTTCTTTATCAGTTTTACAAAATGCATCCAAGTGCTTAAAAGCGTACTTAATCAAAGAACACTTGTACAGAATATACACTTCTTAAGTATAATAGTATATAAAAATCAGACTGGCCGAAGGCCACCGCAGCCAGGGCTTGTAATAAATATATTATTAGATTTAACATGGTATGCTAACCTTTAATAAATAAATAAAATATGATGGGCGTGACCTACTCACTCGGCTGTTGATCCTGATGAAGGAATAAACTTTATGGGATCGGAAAATGTTGCTAATATTTTTGCAAGCGTATGTAAAGTTTTTCTTAATACGCAACTCGTAAAGCTAGTAATTGGTAACATATAATTTTTTATAAATTTATTGATTTCAAAAGATAGCTAAAGATATATACAGATATATATTTTTTTACAACAGTCAGTATCAGCTAATCGCTATAGCTAATTGCTAATTGAAAAGAAATTTTACCGAAAAAAGTTGAGCACCAAAATCGATATTCACTTAAATTATTCATTATTTTATATATGAAAAGTATGTAGAAATTTAATTTTAATTTAATTTCGAGGTCTTTCGTTACTTAAGTTAATCTTTCATATAAAGTAATAATAAAAACCTTTTCGTTCATATAAAAATTCTCTTACAATATACATAGTTTATACATAGCTTGTTCTAAAGCTTTAAAAAAAATACACACAAATGCAAAAGTTGTTTAATTTGAGTTCGGTTCTGGTAATGGATCCTAATATATGTTATAACACAAAAGTAACCTTAAATCATTCCAAATTATCGTTATGTAATATTTTTTCTCTCTCGTAACATTTCATTAAATGATAGGTTATGGTCGACAACTGCTATATTTAAAGCACATACTTTTTTGTGCTTTTCATTTAATAATTTTTTCTTAATCAAAGATTTGTATTATTTGTGCTACTTACACAATTGCCCCAAGAATGGCAGCATTTTCTTGTCGGCTTTAGAAGCAGCACGTAACGCGAACATTTTTCTCGGACTAACTGCGAAATGTGGGGGCGAGCAGAATACCTAGTGATGAGCTAGTCAAAAAAGATACTAAAAGTGAGTATTTGCGCTTGGAAAACACTATCGAGGTTTTGGTATATTTGTGTATTCAAACCATGATCTAGACTAATTTTGTTATTATCGCAGAGTGCGAATGCAACTATTAAACAAAAAAAAACAAAATTCTTGTTAGGATTGATTAACAGCTAATTTGTCAATATCCGATGCTTCGTTTAAGAGATATCAACAAAATTAATATTTTGTAATATTTTCAAATTGAAAATGTTGTTTCTGCAGAAAAACGTTATTTTAAAATGAAATAAAAAATTTTTCAGTTAAACAGGTTGATATAGGAATCCTTAATTCTATAACATTTGATAAAACCGTCGAGTTTAGCGGGTAAACAACTATACTCATCACTAGAAATGGTTTATCTACAATATGGGGTGTTTATAAAAACGAAACTCCAAAGTAAACCTCCTAAAAATATTTTTAAGTTATCGATGCATCGATATTTCCTTGTCTTTTTCCACCTCTACCGCACGTGTGCTTTTGGTTATTTTCTACAAATATCTGAATTTCCGAACGTTCCATGCAAAAAGTTGAAGAAAAGCTCTTTCGCCGCCAGGCGAATGAACCTCGGCGCCAGTTTCTGGAGGAGGAACAGTACAAGGAGCTGGCCTCAGGTGTAGCTGCACGTGAGTGCTGTGGCGATGCTTTTTGGGACTTCGATGGCCACACCGACGATGCCTGGCTGATGCAGTGTCCCAAGGGAACAGATCCACATCTTCTAGCCGACAAGCGCATAAAGCTGCCCGGCAGGAAGAGCGTGGGCGATCTCCAAGTGCGTGCCGTCAAAAACTCGACGCTGCAGACCGAGGCAGTGGGCTATGTGAGCTCCAAGGGTATCTATGCACTTCGGAAAATACCACTTGTCGGCTATGTGGTAGTCAGCAAGCGTCTGTATAATAAGCAACCGCCAACAGGTCAGAAGGATCAGCTCATTCCCGCTGATGTAACGCCGCCCAAGTACCTATTACGAGTTCGCCATCCCTTGTTCGGGCGCAGCTACAAGCATCGCATCCAATTACCAAAGATGATTTCCTTGTCTCTAAGTCAAGCGGACGAAAAAAACCTGTATGCCGCTGCCAGGCTGTGGAGCACTGCCAACTACTACAATATCCGCAGCAAGCTGCACACCACCACTCTAACGCTAGAACAAAAAGAAAACGATGTGCGGCAGTCGGTGCTTACCGGGCGCACGCCACAGTTCATGAATGCAACAATTAACCCGGTTGTCTATAAGGACCTTTTTACCGAATTGGAGATAAAAAAAAAAGTACTGAGCAAGGCGGACGAAGTTGGTTCCGCCAAAAAGCGCAAAAGAAAATTTAATTTAGACGGAGACGAAAAAGGGAAAATACAGGAGAAAAATGACAGCGCCATCAAGAAAAAAAAGCGTAAATCAAATGATGAAGGCAAATGCCGCTAGCGACCTGAATGCACAGTGGGTGATTCTCGGTGACGCCACCGCGAAAGCGCAAGAAGCTTAACTCCTTGAGTTAAACCTTAAATAGGATCAATTTACTTATGTAATTAAATAAAAACTTACATTCAAACAAACTTCACATCTGTCATTCTAGATTTATAATAAATTTTATATTTTTGTAATTATAAATAGTGATCATTTAAACAAGATAAGTTGTATTTTGAACCAAAATTGTGTTTCAATAAATAACTTAATAAATAAAAAATAAAATAAATAACTTAATAGCTACGGAAGGGGTGGTGTTTATACTAACGAATGAAAAAAAGCAACTATATAGAAAATTAAAAAAATTAATAGCGGAAAATGGGTGATATAAGTAACAAACAAGGAAAGCAAAGATGAATTAAATTAAAAATATACTAAAAAGACGCTTTGCGTATGCTCCGGCTAAAAATGTTTTGGGGCTATGAAAACGATTCTTTTGTGTCCTAAAATTATTTGAACAGCTCGATATTATAAACGGCTTTGAGTTTTATCATTTTGAAAAAAAAAAACCCAGCTACGCCTAGTTACTGAAGTTAGTGTTGAACAGAGGAAATGCAACAGATAACAGATATGAATATTATTCAACGTCGAATTTCTAATTAGACACCATTTAACGTTTGCTTATTCTGCACGCACTAATAAAAAATTATCATGCGCGTTAAAAAGTTTCAAAACCTAGGGAATTTTATTTGTTGTGATAATTATTCAGAGTTGCCAATTTTGTATGGCACTTAAGCAACTATAACCGACACCTTTGCGTTTAATAGACAACCCTTTAAATCTACACGAACAATACTCGCAAAAGAAAATCGTTTTCTCAGTGTTCCGATTTAAAGCATTTTGAAAGGGCTATAAAAGAAACGGATCTCCGATAAAGATGATGGGACTAAAGGCGTACCTAAAGGATGGCATGAATGTGGCGGCGGTAATGAGTCTGGGTGACACTATAGCCCAGTTGCTTTTCGATAAGAAACCGTTGGACGAATTGGATGCGGGACGAACCATTCGATTCGGCATTCTTGGACTGGTGTTCGTTGGCCCAGCTTTGCGGCGGTGGTACCTTTTTTTGGAGTCCCGGATTCCCAAAACCTATTCGCCAATGCGACGCGGCGTTACCAAGATGCTGGTCGACCAGACCCTCTTTGCACCCCCCTTTACAATGGCCATGTCCTTCCTGGTGCCACTGGCCAACGGAGAGCCCATCGACCGAATTCGGCAGCGCATTCTTGACAGCTATCCCTCTATATTGGTCCGCAATTACATGCTCTGGCCGGCCGCACAGATATTCAACTTCAGGTTTGTGCCGCTGGGCTACCAGGTGCTCTACGTCCAGTTCATTGCCCTCATATGGAACTGCTACCTCTCCCTGATTCTTAATAGCTAGGGCACTAAGTATCTCCACCCGCATTCGTAATACAGTGTCTATGTATCCAATAAAATGTACATTACAATGTATTAAAACCACGTGATTATTAGCTCAACACGTGATTTCGGTTTAGATGTAGTTATTGTTTCTTAAGGGTTATTCGGGAGAAAAACTTGGCAAGGTCTTAAAAAAAACGTACTTTATAAAAGTTATGAAACAATATCTCAAAAATATTTGCCATACTAGGATTTTGGTATTTAACAGTATGTATGTATTATATATATATAAGTACACAATACAAATTCATAATTGGCCGTATTCCCATTTACATTTACGAAATATTCACACGCACTAGAATTTTCAGACCTGTTACAAGGCACTTCAAACAGATTTGCACAGACTCAAATTTCCCTCTGTTATTAGTCTGCTGGGTAATTTGTTTCTGCCCACCGTACCAATATTTTTAAAAACTTTTAAAAACTGTGTTGTTATTATTTTATTTTATTATTTGTCATGATAATTTATATGGTCCCACAAAAAATTTTAACACGCACAATCTAACAAACACAAAACTAACAAACTGTCACGTCCTCACTTTTTGGAAAATTGTTCTAATTGTTCTATTATTCTAAAAGTAACGTAATTAGCATGTATTATCACACAATAAACAAACAATCTTGGTTGAAAGGTTGTATCAACGATTCGACGTTATACGTAATACATGGGCTGCGTTTTTGCACTTCTACATTTTGCATTTTGAGCACATACATACATATATGTAGTGCAATAGCCCTGTTATCTGTTTAAAATTCGTAAGCCAAACTCTTATTTCACGAATATTTCAAAACGTATTTTCAGTGTAAACAGACCATGTGCCAAAAATATTTCGGCCAGCTGCACACCTAAAATTTTCAAAATATTTTTAATTTTTTTAATTTAAAAATGTTAGAAATTCTACTGGCTGAGAGATTTAAAAATATTGCTTATTTCAAGCGATATCCAAATTTTCCTATTATATATCCAAAAAACTCAATTCTCAAAGAGATGAACACGTTTTTAACTTAGTTGCTGTTTAACGAGTTACGTGAATAAAAATTAATGTTGAAAAGTGCGTCAACATCAGCTGATGACAGGAGATAGCCGGTTGAGGTGCCTTATAAGTAATGGCCAAAGAATTAGTTTAATTTATTGGTAATCGAATACAAGTCGCGACGGGTACTACACGAAATGGTCGCTTCTGGCATTTTTGACTTACGATGCTGATCAAAAGAAACAGCGACCAAAATCTAAGGCAGCAAAATGTCGAGTGCACCGACTTATGCCGCTGTGACAGCCAAGGACTTCCGAAACTCGATGGTTGCCGCATCGTCGAATTGCATACGTCTACGATCGAACGAAACGATAAACGAAACAAGGCGGCTGAAGCTGATTTTTGATTTTCGTCGCTCCTTGATTTTTGCTTATGCTTTGACTGTGGCTTTTGTTTTTCTCAAACCATATGAAATGAAACTAAAGGCAGTTTTATAGTCGGTGATATAAGGGAGCGATCATCAGATCAATATTAATGATCGCTCAGTGTTAGTACATGATAAATTGTGGTAAATGCATTTAATTATATATCATCGCTTAAAATTTCCCGATTTAAAAACATTTCAACCATTGTAAGAGTACAGAATTTAACATGTATTTAGCCACAGTAGCTTTTTCTTGGTCTAACGGTTGTATCAACGTTTCCAAGGTTATACGTTTTATATGGGCTACATTTATGCACTTCTGCATTTTGAGCATATGTTAGCATATAGTGTAAATATCAGTTTAAATTCTTTTTTCACAAATATTTCAAAACAAGTTTTCAGTGTAAGCAGGGCATTATACTCACTTCACACTAACACAAGTTTTCTATAGATAATAATATAAACGCTTAGTATTTAAAATATATTTATTACACCTATTAGAGGTAATGGACAAGGAAATTACCGAGAAATTATATATAATCTGTGTTTGAGTTGATAATCAGCCACCTTCAAATTTACAATGCAAATTTTTAGCTAAATTGGTCGTAGGTTGTCATGGTAAGTAATTTGATGAAGTGATGTTCTTATTCAAAAATGATTGGGAATCTTCTAATTTAATACGAATATTTAATAGTCGAAATAATTTTGGTTTGAAAACCCACTTTACTTATTAAGAAATTCGTAAGTGACATTGAACTGCAACAGCAAGACATTTTGCCTGTACTCGTGCCTACATTCATTTTAACTGTAACATTAACAATTGGTGTACAAATAAACTGCAAGACGTAAAAACACCTATCGCGGCATCCTTAGATATCGATAGTTGTCGGTAAGAACGGGCCTTAAGACGCACCTCTAGTGTTGCAATATCGCTTATGCTTTATAATATCGATAGCATTTACTTATAATAATGAGCAAATTAAAGTGTAGTGTAATTCAAAAATAGGAAGAAATTATGTCCAGTTACTTGCGATGTAAAGAAATAATATTTAATGAGTGATTTATTGCAAAACAAATAGTAAGCCGGTTTCTGAGTGTTCACTAGAAGGCTATCGCCGCCCAATAATTCAGATATACATACAAATTTGTCTGCTCTTTTACTGAATTTATATATAGTAAAGTGTAATAAAAACATTTAACATTACATTGGAATTGTATATTGCACTGCTCAAGGATTATAAAGAAAATACAAATATGTTTACAAGTTGTGTGTATGTACAAATTAAAAAAAAACCAATGCGTTACAAATTTTGTATAAGTACCAAAGTACATATGTATATATATTATTTTTGAAAACTGTCTATGTCGGCTTTTGTTCAAATTAAATTGAAAGGGGCGTGGTACACATATACGAAATGAAATGCATATGCATTGGCAAAGATTACAAGAAAATATGAATGTTTGTATACATATATATATATGTATACATGTATATATATATGTGCTTGCACCAGTATATCCTAAAAACCGCAAATGCAAAAGAACATGTATGTACTAGCGAAATAGACTTATTACAGTTTTAGGTCTCCCAACTACATTTGCAATCAGTACATTAACATTTCACCGCTTTTTTTGTAATTCGGGCGCTGGCCGCTACGTAGGTAATTATGCAAATATGTATGCGTAAATATCATAAGAAAATTCTAAGCGTATGGCATTTCCTTTCGGACGAGCATTAATATTTATTCCATTGTATGGATGCATGTTTAATATGTACATACAGTTGCAATACCGGTCAAACAGAAAGTTGATCATATTAGTTGCTTCATTTCATCACACATTTTTGTTAATTTGTGTAACATTAAATTTGTGAAATTATCAAATTTAATCCCTTTTAAACAAGGTTTGTGGTATTTTACAATACTCTAGGGTATATATAAAGCGTTCCTAGTATTTTTATATTCTCGACATTTAGACCTGATTATATGGGCTTGGCAAACCACACTAGGCTGAATAACACTTTTTGTGTTTTATATTGGGTTACACCAGCGAATATCTTCTAAAATCGCAACAGTTGTTGGAGTGGCAACGCACCATATACATTTTGTAGTTTATAATTCCAGAACAGAGAAAGATATTTATTTTATGCTTTTTGCATTGGTTTCACTAGACCATATCTATGCTAATCCGAAAGATTGTGGGCTTACTTTTAATTAATATACATTGAGACTTTTTCTAATCTAAGCAAATACAACTGATGATATCAGTGATCAAAGTATTTTATATAATTTTAGAACAGTTAACCACAATAACAAATTGTACAAGTTCACCAACCGTCATGGATAAATCCTATTTAGCTCAATATCGTTCCAAATTTGGAAAATACGAGTTAGATCCCAAAAATTAAAATTTTTCTCGAATCGTAGAAAGTGTAATATTTAATTTAAAAAAATTCTATTTGCAGAATTGGAATAATCTAACAATTGAGTTATTGTGAATGCGTACATATAATATTAGATAAAACTTCAGACTTTCAAAAATTTGTTTTCTCCAGAAAACAATGCATCAAAACTCCAAATTTCAAAAAATTCCATATTTGAGGACCTGAAGTTTCGACCTAAAAAGATTAATTACGAAGAAAGTTTGCAAAAGTGCGCCTTAAGATTGTATTCATATAAACAAGAATTGAATTACGTACAAAGCGGTGTAAATACTAAGGTGACACTAGATGAAACTCAGTTTATATCTAAAAATAAACAAGATATTTCGCAATGAAAATATATTTATAATCGCAATCAAATTGTACAAACATCAATATCAATATCAATTCTTTAATAAGAACATAGCCTAGCGCTTTTTTTTTATTAATGTTAAAACAATTTTTTTTATAACAGCTGATATCTCAATTGGGCGTGACTTTTTTAATAAATTCTCTTACGTAACACTAAAGTCTTATCCTATACTAACACAGTGAATTGTAAGCGTGTATTGTATTGCCGAAAGGCTAGATCTTATAAATAAAACTGAATTCTCTTTGAAAGAGTATGGTTACAAACGCAATTATACCATTGGACCATGTTATTTGTCAAGTGAAGGGTTCATTCCTTCGGGCCTGCTTCAACACAAAAAAAAACCTGTAACTTAAATGTAAGTTTGGAAGCAATTAGAAGCCGACTTCAAAATAATAACCTCATTGCAAGAAGTTAAATCAAAGTGGCCCTACCACTAAAAACATTTGAAAGAGAACACTTTAGAGGCGAATTACCTTTAGAGGCCGGTAATTTAATTTACATTTTAGCAGTCCCCTTTTAGGGTAAGCCCATATAATATTTATTTAGAGTTATGCCTCAGGTAACAAAAACACACTTACAAAAGTGGAAATTGTAATTTAGAAAATTTTACAAGGATCTTGTAAGTCATATTGCCGCTGAAGTCGTAGATTGTGTAAGTGATTCTGGCTACAATTATAATCAGAAATAAACAAACCAAGTCGAGAGGGTTGAAGTAAATTGTTTTCGAAATTTGAAACTTAACCCTGTTTTGTTATAATCTCTGTAAAAAAGGGTATAAATGCTTTGTTTTTAAATCTCTTCATTTCCGGAAGGCTTCTCTTACACAATTTTGAGAATTAGCTTTCGATTAAAACAATAAAAAACAACTTCTTTAAGTGTATAAAATTGGTCCTTGGATGATGGAGGAATATTTTGGGGTCGGTTAAGGACAAAATAGTTTTATTCGGAGGTAGTAACTCTCAGAACTTTGTTAGACGGTTTCCCCTAGGCGGTCAACACGGTGGTTGATGAGTTATAATTTAGGTGAGATTTTCAAATTATGGAGGGGAGCCAGTATATTGGATCACAACCATCTCGAATCGTTATTAAAACGACAAAATTTTAAACGACGCAATGCTTCCATATGCCTTTATGGACATTACACTTGCTTAGACGTTCCAAAAGTTCAATGATGTGACGCGAAGGTAGAAGTCTCGGAAACAAAAGCAAGAAATAACTTTAAGAAGCTGTACAAAGGTCTTGGAACTCTATTTCTGTGAAGAGATGCCAGAATGTAGTTGATTCCATGCAAAGGCACTGAGAGTCCTTTAAGGCAAAGGAAGGATATGCAACAAAATACAAGCATTAACCTTAAACATTGGAATACTTCATTATTTAATTTTATTAATTATTTTATTATTTAATTTTTAAACGTTGTTTGTAGTTTTTGTACCATTTAACATTTTTTTTTTAAAATCGTTTGAATTACTTAGATTATTACATCCATATATTAGTTGTTTTCCATTAATAATTAGAAAAATAATTTAATATCCCGAAAGGGAATCTAAATTTGACAATTGAAAATCAATTTTGTATGCTTTTAATTCATTCCCGTTACACTTAGAGATTTAGCCTATTCGTTGAAAAGTATGGATCAGGTAGAAATTGTGTTATACACTAAAATTTATATATTCCTGATCGGCATCACTAGGCAAATCTGTCTTTGTCCGCCTTTATAAATGTCAATATCTCGGTAACCTTCCTTGGCACGGTTGATCGATTGAATTCATGAAATACAGTTATCATCCATATAGACAAAACTCATCTTGTTTTATAAAGGCTTTAAAAATGGTTAACATGAATCCCAATAGTATAGGAAATAATTCAAAAGCGAATTTTATATTAACCTTATATGTATATTGCGTACAAGTTTATATATATATATAAACTAACATATGTTTGAAATTATATTAATATTTGTATGATATTATATGAATATATGTATTATATTATATTAATTATATTATATATTATTAAATATATTAATATATTAATTATAATTATATTATATATGTATAATATTGTATTAATATATGTATATAATATATGTATGTATATGTATTATATTAATATATGTAATATATTATATTAGTATATGTTTTATATTATATTAATATATGTATTATATTATATAAATATATGTATTATATTATATTAATATGTATATGTATTATATTTTATTAATATTTGTATTATAGAAGTTATTGTACGCTTATGTTTAATTTAATTTAATTTAATACTAATTAACTTTCTATGGTCTTCGATTTTCAGGTTTACATGATGGTCATACAAGTAAATGAACTATTAACAATTCTTTAACTGCTCCAAGTAAAATTATCTTGAGTGAACGGATAATAAAAATTGCAGAAATGACAGCAATTCAAAGGAAATTTTAATATTTACGTACATTTGGAAATAAATAAGGGACATACAAGCGATTACAACTAACCATTTCATTAAAAAGGTGGATTTGATCGCCCTGGTGAAGGAGCGATTGTGGAGATGAATTTTGTTCTTAGTGTGTTGTTAATAGCTATTCTTAAAGATAAGTATGAACACTGGCTGCCATCAAGGGCAGGTTGTCAAACCATGGCAGCAAATATATGGTCTGACAAGACGACTTTGCAAAATGAGCCCATAAATTTGACTAATGCAAATGCGCCGATAAAGAATGCAAAGAGTCTAAATTCTACCATTACAAACGTAGCTACGTTTGACACGAAATTGAATCACCTGTTAGTGGACACCATTACTGGACGAGTCTTCGTTGGTGGTGTTAACAGGTTGTATCAGTTGTCGCCTGATTTGGAGCTTTCCGAAACTGTAAAAACGGGTCCTCAAAATGATTCCGTAGAGTGTAGCATTCTTGATTGTCCATCAAATACCGTTCGCAGTCCGACGGACAATTATAATAAGGTCTTGCTCATTGATCGTGCAACTTCTAGACTTATTGCGTGCGGATCACTATTCCAGGGTACATGCACAGTTCGTAATCTTCAAAATGTCAGCATAATTGAGCATGAAGTGCCTGATGCTGTTGTGGCAAATGATGCCAACTCCTCAACCGTAGCATTTATAGCGCCGGGACCTCCTCAACACCCGGTGACAAATGTGATGTACGTCGGAGTTACTTACACAAATAATTCACCGTACCGAAGTGAAATACCCGCAGTTGCATCTCGTTCCCTTGAAAAGATGAAAATGTTTCAGATTGCTTCTTCGGCAGTTACTACTGGAACGAGAACTTTTATTAATTCATACGCACGCGAAACATATTTTGTAAACTATGTTTATGGATTCAGTTCTGAGCGATTTTCTTACTTTCTGACAACACAGTTAAAGCACAGTCACCACTCTTCTCCTAAAGAGTACATAACGAAACTCGTACGAATATGCCAAGAAGACTCAAACTATTATTCTTACACTGAAATACCTGTCGAATGTATAAGTGATGTTCAAGGCGGCACTAAATTCAACTTGGTTCAGGCTGGATATTTAGGAAAACCTAGCTCAGATCTGGCCCAAAGCTTAGGTATATCTATTCAGGATGATGTCCTCTTTGCTGTTTTTTCAAAAGGAGACGGAAACACACCAACGAATAATTCTGCACTCTGCATTTACTCATTAAAATCTATTCGTCGTAAATTTATGCAAAACATAAAATCCTGTTTCAACGGACTTGGAATGAGGGGCCTGGACTTTATATCTCCCAGCATGCCATGTGTTCTAACGGTAAGTATTATTGTGTACTTCATTTATTTAGCTTCAAAGTAAACACTATAGTCGAGTTCTGCGACTATCAGGTACCCGGTACACAGCTAGTATAAGTGCGAACTAGATTTTTCAACATTTTCTTGAATACCTGTACAAATTAGGGGGGGAAAAAATATAGCATGAAAAAATTCTAAATTGTTAAAACTGAAAGCGTGACAGTTTTGGCCGGTTTATGGGCGTGGGAATGCGTATTTTGGTATATCGATTAAAATATACAAGAATAATAAAAAAATTTTAAAATTTCAACACATGTTTCAAAACTGTAGTCTTAACCGTTCTGGGTGGTTTGTGGGCGTTAAAATGGACGTGACAGTAAACAAACTTGCGCTGCGTCTACGTCTCTGGAATCTGCATGCTTAGTCTCAACTTTCTAGCATTTATAGCTACTGAGATCTCGACGTTAATGGCGGTGGACGGACATGGCCAAATCGACTCAGCTACTGATTCTGATCAAGAATATACATATACTTTATATGGTCGGAAACGCTTCCTTCTACCTGTTACATACTTTTCAACGAATTTAGTTTACGCTTTTACTCTACGAGTAACGGGTACTCAAATTATTGTCTTATTGTTAAAGTACTCAGTGTTTACTTAAGCCCTTTAAAGTATTATTTCCGACGGTTCGTCCAATGATTTAAAGGCAAACATTGACCGGTTACATGAAGAATGGTATATATTTTTTAACAAAAAAAATCACTTGCATTGTCTATCGTCCGTATATATTAACGTCCAGTTCTCGGGAACTATACTGCATATCAACATGCAGAGCTTTAATTTTTTTTCAACAATCTGTACAACAATCTTCAAATGTATTCAAAAACAATATTAATTACACCACTGACATTATTAAAACAAATAGTCGATCTTACAAGAAACAACATTCTGAGTCTAAAAATTAAATATACATCTTAAAGCACTGCCGATGGGATGGCGAGGTCATCGGTGGCTGTTATATATTTATGCAAAACGTTAGTAACGCAACGAAATAGACAAAACTGTGATAAGTCTAAACGCCTTTGACAAAAGCATAAAATTAAAAAATTCGGCAAGATTAATAATACATTTTTTTTAACGTGTGTGCGTGGCAAAAAGACCTTCGGGAAATAGATAGATATATACAAGACCAATAAAAAGAAAAAATACTGTAACAATTTTTAAAAGTGTAGGCGTGGCAATTTTATGCGGTTTGTGGGCTTTTGAGTGGGACTGATCCTGACTAAGAATATATATCCTTTATGGGAAACGCTTCCTTTTATCTGATACATACTTTTCAACGAATCTTATATACCCTTTTACTCTACGAGTAACGGGTATAAAATTTTAATCGGTCACATACCCGACAAGACATCAGCTATATATTAAATAAGTCGTAAGCAAAGTTTTTTTCGACTGACAATTATTAGGATAGCTTGAAATTGAGATGGCTACAATGAACAGCGTGTATGCAAAAACAATAAATTTAGAACTAGCAAAAAAGTAAAAAAATAAATTTGTGACAGTGGGCGTGACAGCCTTTTGCAATTTGTGGCCGTTAAAGTCGGCGAGGCAAAAAGTTATTTGGCAAATCGAAGGAAATTTACGAGACTAACAAAAACATTTAAAATATCAAAACATTTTTCAAATGGTGGGCGGTTTGTAGCCGTAGTGAGCGTGGTAATACTTTTTTTTGGCAAATCGATAGAAATTTACAAGACTAATAAAAAAATATGCATCAATTAATTAACAAATTGTTAAAATTCGATGCCCCATTCCCAAAAAAAGGTTACTGGGAACATATCAAAATGCATATTTTCTTCCGTTTGCTTCTTTGATAGTTTGCGTTATTTAAGACTTCTGAAAAAGTAAATTCAGTATTCAGGAAAACAAAAAATGGCCCAAAATTAATATACTGTTTTCACCAATATATTTTTATGTGGTCCACGTAAAAATTAATAAATTCAGAATTTGAGAACATTTGTGAACTCATTTTTACATTTTATTTTATGTAAGCAATATCTACTGATAATGCTCGTTACCTCAAGAATCATATCAAATTATATATAAAATATGTATAATAATATAAATTATGAAATACTCCGTCAAAATACTTCGACCAAAACTTTTGTGCCGAAATTTGTGTGCCGTTTCATACCCGTTACTCGTAGAGTGTAAGGGTGTTATAGATAAGCTGGTAATTATTACAGATAGAATAAATCGATTCCGATCTTATAATGTATATATGTATATTATTGATCAGCCAGATTAAGCATGCAGATTCCAGAGCCATAGACGCAAGTTTATTTCCTGATGTTGCCACGCATTATAACTCCCACAAACTGCCTAAACAGTCGCGTCCACAATTTTAAAGCATTTTTTTGTTTTTTTTTTTAATTTTTTATTCTATTTGCCAAACAAATTTCTCGTTCGCACTCCCACAGAGCAATTGGACTAAAGCACTCTGGCTTTGTCGCCTAATTACATCGAAATAAGGAACTTTCTACCACTTTTGGAAAAATACCGCTAACCCGTGAAATGTTTAAGTTTTTTACTGGCTTAGAGTCTAATCACCTAACATATATATCGAAAAAAACGCGTTTTGTCTAAATAACAGAGATTCAAATAACTAGTTTCAGAAATGGCATTCGTGGAAAAATCAAGTATTTTACTCTCGCTAAAATTGTACCATAATAATATATTTTAACAAAACAATCTTACAATGTAAAAAGAGGTTATTAAAAAGTGCATATTTATCTATAGGCGTCGCTATTCGTTTGACCAAAGACATAAGAATAACAAGATGCGTAACGGCCATACATTGGTTTTGCACTATGCAGCCACTTTTTGGTACCGGCAATAAATGCTTTTTTCCCGCTCGCGTAAAATTGAGAGCTGCTGGCTTTAAAACGCTCTCTCCTTGACTCTTGAACAAATATTCGAGAGAGCCTGGAGCCAGCTCTAGAGCCACCATAAAAAAAAAGCGTGTGCAAAAAAATCGTATGGCGTTACGGATCTTGTTATTTTAATGTCTTTGGTTTGCCTGTAATTTTTGCTTCAGTTATTATGCTCTTCGCAATCTCATTTCCAAAAACTTATTTTTTGTTAGCATGAAAATGAAATATCAATTGCTTATTGGTAAGTTTTATGATGCTGACAAATTGATTTCAGAAACTACAAACCATTGGAGAGGACTTCTGTGGACTAGATGTCAACTCACCTTTAGGAGGAGAAACCCCGATTACTTCAGTACCGGTGGCCATGTTTAACACAAGGTTAACTTCGGTTGCTGCTACGAGTACAAGCGGGTATACCGTTGTCTTCGCGGGGACCAGCGATGGATTCCTCAAGAAAGTTGTAATCGAGTCTTCATCTGTTGCCAACGAGTATGCTAGTTTTGCTGTGGACTTAGGGTCTGAAATTAATCGGGATATGCAGTTTGACAACCAAAACCTTTATATGTATGTCATGTCCAAAACAAAAGTATCCAAGGTTAAAGTATTTGATTGCTCTGATTACAAGACATGTGGAGATTGCTTAGGTGCTAGAGATCCATATTGTGGCTGGTGCTCATTGGAAAACAAATGTAGCCCACGTTCCAACTGTCAGGACGATGCTAACGATCCTCTGTATTGGGTCAGCTATAAAACAGGAAAGTGTACAATAATAACAAGTGTTGTGCCACACCAGCTACAACGTACTACAGCTCGAACCTTAGAGCTCATTATAGATCATTTGCCTCAACTAAAAGAGAATTTAATATGTGCTTTTACTACAGAGGATAAAGCCCTTTTCACTAATGCTACAAAAAAACGAAATGGGGTAAACTGCACGACACCACGAACTGATATGCTTCCCCAAATTGAACAAGGAAAACATCACTTTACTGCCAAACTATCTGTGCGGACTAGAAATGGACCCGACTTAGTGTCCACGGATTTTACTTTTTTTGATTGCAGTACGCACTCTTCATGTACACGTTGTGTGTCCTCGGAGTTTCCATGTGATTGGTGTGTTGAAGCTCACAGGTGCACACACGACACAGCTGAAAATTGTCGCAACGATATTTTAGTAACAGGTGTTAGTCGTATAGGTCCCAGTTACAGATCAGGTCCTGGATTTTGTCCAACGATCAACGCAACAGGTGATGGAAGTGAAGTACTTGTCGCTGGTGGTACAAGCAAATCTATCAAAGTAAAAGTTCATATTATTGGGCAGTTTATAGTTCAAACGCGATTCGTTTGTCAATTTAATATTGAGGGACGTGTAACTAGTTTAAATGCTCAGTTGTTAGGTGACACCATTTACTGCGATAGCATGGAATTTCAGTATACTTCTAGATCGCCCAATTTAACAGCAACTTTCGCTGTTATATGGGGCGGATCCAAGCCACTTGACAATCCTCATAATATACATGGTAAGTTGTATTTAAATTAAGATTTTTAAAATTGCACTTTTAAAATTTTATGTTTTGTAGTTGTTATATATCGATGTCGAGAAATGGCCGATAGCTGTGGTATATGTTTGGCGCTAGCAGAAAAGTACAATTGCGGATGGTGTTCGTCTACTAATACATGCGAAGTTGAAGAACAATGTAATAAAAACAAAGAGGGGAAAACGGATTGGTTAAATCGAAGTGAAATCTGCCCAAACCCTGAAATTCATACATTCGAACCGAAAACGGGTCCCTGGGAAGGAGGAACCAATATAACAATACGAGGAATTAATTTAGGCAAAAACTATAATGATATTTATTCAGGAGTTCGCATAGCTGGTATAAATTGTATGCCATTTCCCCAATTTTATATTGACACAAAGCAAATAGTATGTACTGTGGATAGTCCTGGAGAACAGATGTATAGAAATGGCAAAATAGTGGTACAAATAGGGGACTATCGGGGTGAGTCTAAAGAGGACTACGAGTTCGTTGACCCGAAAATTTTGGATTTTAATCCGAAGTTTGGTCCAACTTCAGGTGGAACTGAAATACATATAACTGGAAAGCACTTAAATGCCGGCTCTCGCATACAGGCATCCATAAACGATCACTTAGGTTGCAAAATACTGAGCACAGATTCTTCTCAAGCAATATGTCGCACTTCTCCTTCCCCTGGTATCATTGAAGGAAGACTAAAAATGTCGTTTGATAATGGGCCCCGAGAGTTTAATGATTACAATTTTAAATATGTTTTGGATCCTACAGTTGAACACGTTAGTTCTGGACCAAGTGGACAACTAAAAGTACCAAAGGGAATACCAGCAGGTGGAATTCGAATTTCTGTAACTGGTACCCAATTTCAAAGTATACAAGATCCCAACATTTATGTTGTGTATAATGGAAAGATTTATGTCAGCGCATGTCAGGTGCAATCGGATACGGAAATGGAATGTGCATCTCCTGTTGTTGATGTGGACAGCAATATTATTGAAGCGGAAAGACCAATTCTTCTTGAGTATGGGTTCCTAATGGACAATGTTTTGCGTGTTCAAAATTTATCTAAGATTCATAACAACCATTTTGAGCTTTACCCAAATCCGGAGTACTTCATATTCGAAGAAAAAGTAAAGTACTTTAAGAGTGAATACTTAACCATAAATGGTCGAAATTTGGATCGCGCTTGCAAAGAAAGTGATGTAGAAGTAAAGATAGGAAATGGATTTTGCAATATTACATCACTTTCAAGACAACAACTTACATGTAGGCCTCCTTCTGAAGCAACCGCAACCAATGGACTTGAAGTTATTGTTAGTATTGGAGCTTCGCTAGAGTATCGTATAGGTATACTTAGCTACGAATCGTCCAACATCATTTTGGATTGGGGAGAAAATGCAATATTTGCTGTAATAGCCACAATTGTAATCTTGCTGCTAATTTTTGTCGCTTTACTTGTGGCATATAAAAAGAAAAGTTCGGAATC
This sequence comes from Drosophila orena, assembly GCA_005876975.1. Lineage (NCBI taxonomy): Eukaryota > Metazoa > Arthropoda > Insecta > Diptera > Drosophilidae > Drosophila > Drosophila orena. The sequence continues at coordinate 1,036,911 of VCKV01000094.1, read as the reverse complement.
GAATAGAGTCCTCCGAAACATGCAGGAGCAGATGGACATACTGGAGTTACGCGTCGCAGCTGAATGTAAAGAGGCATTTGCCGAACTTCAAACAGAGATGACTGATCTCACAGGCGATCTTACGTCTGGCGGTATTCCATTTTTAGATTATCGGTCATATGCAATGAAGATTCTTTTTCCAAATCACGAAGACCACATTGTACTGCAATGGGAACGTCCTGAGCTTCTTCGGAAAGAAAAGGGCTTACGCATTTTTGGTCAACTTATCATGAATAAAACTTTCCTGCTACTTTTTATTCGAACCCTAGAGTCCAACCGATACTTCTCCATGCGAGAACGAGTTAATGTGGCCTCCTTAATAATGGTGACTCTGCAATCTAAATTAGAATATTGTACAGACATATTAAAAACTTTATTGGGAGACTTGATTGAAAAATGTATAGAAGGTAAGAGTCATCCAAAGCTCTTACTACGACGAACTGAAAGTGTGGCGGAGAAAATGTTAAGTGCTTGGTTTACATTCCTTCTTTACAAGTTTTTGAAGGAATGTGCTGGCGAGCCTTTATATATGCTTTTCCGAGCTGTAAAAGGACAAGTAGACAAGGGTCCTGTTGATGCTTGCACACATGAGGCCAGATACTCCCTAAGTGAGGAAAAACTTATCCGACAGTCTATTGATTTTCGACCAATGAACGTTTACGCAAGCATTATACAGCAGCCAATATTTTGCAACAACTTAGATATGTTACCTTCTCACACCGAAAACGTATCTGTTAAGGTATTGGATTGCGATACAATTGGACAAGTAAAAGAAAAATGCTTGGAAACCATTTATAGAAACATTCCATCAAGCCAAAGACCTCGCAAGGATGACTTAGACTTAGGTAAGTAAAGTTAAACTTAAAAGTATTTTATCACAACACAGTCGTGTAAATTGAATTTGTCTACTCTTGACCGAACGTCAAGATTTGATGGTCATACAGAAGTATGCTCATAGCATGTTTGTAGGTTTATTGGCCCAACCAAGACAAAGGGTTTTATAATTTAATTGAAATTAAATTGTATACAAAATATTCTTGTAAGCAGTGAATCGGTGCAGTATCTGAAGACGGTGGTCTAGTTTTGTAATATAGAGAATAATCTTTTGTATAGAATTTTTTTTTTAATTTAAAGTTTTTTGCATTAAAGTCTAAGCAATAATTAATAAAGATTGCGGGTTGCATAGCACGAATTTTTTCCGGCAGTACTTCAAAAAAAGTTTAACAAGCCAAAATTACATTTTAGGAGTCTATGTCCTAACTCTGGCAATGATGGAAATGATTTTAAATGTATAGAACAATGGGTGTTATTACCCCGAAAGGTTTTAACTGCAAGTGCATATGAATATATGTATATATAACCGAATGGTTATATTCGGTTTTGCAAAGTTAGCTTTGCTTCCACTAAGGTGTTTCAAATTCCATATAACCTAAAAAGGCTTGCAAACTGTAACTAAACTTTAGGTTTTATTTTTAACTCATTTTTATAGCGTAACACGTTTGATTAACAATCCTCACAAATTCCCGGAAACGGGATATTTTTTCTGAATTCATAAGAGCTCTGAGTTAACTTTTTATAATATTTCTGTTTTAGAGTGGAGAACAGGAGCTACTGGGCGAGTAATACTGTACGATGAGGACGTAACATCGAAAACAGAGAGCGAATGGAAAAAACTCAACACTTTGCAGCACTATAATGTTCCAGATGGAGCTGGGTTGAGCTTAGTACCAAAGCAAAGTTCGATTTATAACTTTAGTATTTTGTCGGACAAAAATGAAAAATCTCACAAGTAAGATAGTTTTCATAGGAATCAGTATTCATATTCTTAACATAAAATTAAAATATTTTATTGTCAATCTTAGGTATGAAACTCTTAATATATCGAAATACACCTCCTCCTCTCCGACATTTAGCCGCGCCGGAAGTCCTCTTAACAATGATATGCATGAAAATGGTCTGAGATACTGGCATCTAGTGAAACACCATGATAGTGATATGCAAAAAGAAGGGGAACGGGTTAATAAATTGGTGTCAGAGATTTACTTAACCAGGCTATTGGCTACTAAAGGAACACTTCAGAAATTTGTTGATGATCTCTTTGAAACAATATTTAGCACCGCTCACCGTGGATCGGCACTGCCATTAGCTATAAAGTACATGTTTGATTTTCTTGACGATCAAGCTCAGTTGCACGGTATAACTGATCCAGAGGTTGTGCACACTTGGAAAAGTAACAGCTTACCATTGCGGTTAGTATAATTAATTCCGTAGACGAATTTTTATTAACAAGCATATTGTTGTATTTGTAGGTTTTGGGTGAACTTAATTAAAAATCCGAATTTTGTTTTTGACATCCATAAGTCGAACATAGTGGATTCCTGCCTGTCAGTAGTAGCTCAAACTTTTATGGACTCTTGTTCAACTTCTGATCATCGATTGGGTAAGTATTATATTCTTCGGTTTATCAAATCATGCCAACCTTTTTTTTTAGGCAAAGACTCACCAAGTTCGAAACTTCTGTATGCAAAAGATATACCGGAGTATCGAAAATGGGTAGATCGCTATTATAGAGACATTCGGGATATGTCCCCCATTTCAGATCAGGACATGAACGCCATGCTTGCAGAAGAGTCAAGGGTTAGTTAACAACACGAGATGATCGACCGAATACGAATTAAACTTTTTATTTCAGCTGCACACAACAGAATTTAATACAAATTGTGCTTTACATGAGCTATACACATATGCTGTGAAGTACAATGAACAGCTAACTGTTACACTTGAAGAGGATGAATTTTCGCAAAAGCAGCGATTGGCTTTTAAATTAGAGCAAGTCCACAACATAATGTCGGCAGAATAAAAGCTGCGCTATCCTACCAAGATGACAACAAAATACAAAAAGTGAGCTTATTTTTAAGCTTCTAGTTCTTAGTGTCACTATTTATTAAGCAGGACTGTCTTTATATACAACACAAGTAATTTATTTATTTATTCTGAATGTCAACATCATACGGTAAATTCTGATTCTATTACACTTTTATTATACTTAAATATACACATATCTTATTCAAGTAACTACATACTTTATAATATATATATATACATTCAGTATATCTTCAAAATTAGAAAGGATTTTAATAGCCTTTACTTTAAAACAAATCCTAACGACAAAACCTAAATTTTTAAAAAAAAATTAGTTTTATTTTACATCGTTATTGATCATTTATATCGTGCACAATTACCTTAAAGAAGAACGATACACATGATGTAAGAAAGGATTAAATCAAATAGGGCAATAATAATTTTATAAATAAAACATCCTTTTTTCGATTTTTAAGATATTTTATTTTCGAATACATTCATAAAATAATATATATATACAGTGTTTATTGAAATATCAGTGCATTAGAAACTTCGAAATCTAAAGGTATTTTCCCATGTCCCTTTTCATGAGCAGATTTATATTTCTTAAGCTTAGAGAGGAGAGAAAAACATAAACAGAAATTCAAAAAATCCTTCAATATTCTGCCTAAATGGTAACCAATCGCATTAAATATGATTTGATGGACGAAAGTCGTGGTGCCTCACGTAACACCCCAGATACAGAGGATCGACGCATAGTTCGTTTCAGCAAGGTTAATCCTTTTGCATCCTCTAGGGACATAAAGTTTGCGTTTAACTTGGAAATCGGCGACGTTACTATTTGACGACAAATACTGAATGAAAATTGAAGTGCGATGAGCCCACGAAAAGTGTCCCCACTTAGTCAAATGTATATTAAACTGGCCACTCTCCAAATGGCGTAGTTTCCTTTTCACTACTAAGTCAAAAATAATGTTATTTGGTCGAACTGGTTCCTGAGAGTATGTCAGTCGACTCCTAAACACGGAATATAACCCAAACCACACATTTAAGACTGTCAAGCATAGTGGATCTAAAATCCTGGTATGGGCTTGTTGGTATGAGTCCCAAACATATGATTGATGTTATTATTTAACAAAACGTTTATGTAAATATTCTAACTAATGTTTTGTTGTCTTATACTAAATTGAAAATGCGGCTAAGTATTGGTTTTCCCAAAATGAAATAGACGTATTGCCGTGTCCAGCATAATCTCCCGATCTATAACCGATCGAAAACCTGTGCGGCGACATTAAACAATATGTGTCGAAGAACTCCCCAACTTCTAAGGCTCACCTTTACGAAGTTGTGCAGGATGCATGGGCTCAGATTTCCCCCAAACGGGGCCAGGACTGGTGGACTCCATGCCGCGTAGGTGTAAGGATGTAATAGCCAACAAAGGCTATGCAATCAATCTATAAAAAAAAAAAAATAAGCTAGTTTTGAGTCATGTAGAATTTGGTTGCTATTTTCTCCTAACAGTGCCTTTTTAGTGAACATCAGATTTTATTCCTTTTATGTTGCTTTTATCCATATTTTCGAACTTATTGATGAAATAAAAGTAAAACATATGTTGAATTGTTTGAAATAAAATACCTAATAATATTATACAGAAAATTTGTAAATCATAATATTTTTTATCTTAAACTCGTTGGTCATAAGCACTGCTATTTTAATGAACACAGCTGTATAACAAGCACTCCTCAGTTTTAAGGATTTATGTATAGCTGCGACACCAAAATGCTGTCTGATTTGACATAATCTTCTATCATCAATAATTATCAATTTTTATTATTAATCGTTTTTCTTTACCCGTTACTCGTAGAGAGACGTGTATTTGTAATATGTAACTATTAGGCCTTACACTGCGTATTTCCTATTTTCTTTTTGTACAGATTAGTAGCAAAAGAATACAATTGTCTTAACTCAGTCCTGTCGCTTTGATAAATGCTAGGGCGCACACCTTATAATTTAAAAAAAATTGTTTTAAAATTCAAAAGTAAAGCGAACATCATTCCAATTCTTTATAATTGTGAAGGTTTCCTGAACAATGCAAATTACTGAACAATTTCTAATATATTCTTTTTTTTTCAGATGCAATTTATGAAAGTCATTTGTAAATGTCGTATTTGCTCATTAATTGCTTAATAGTATGTTATTGTATGTATGTATGTATGTATTTAATATAAGTAAACTTATGTAAGGTCTAATATGCAAGACAAGTAATCTAACTAAAAAATCGACTGACTTTTATTTAAACTAAAAATAAAGTAATTGGTTTATATATATATCGTTTTTTACCCATATTGAAGATAAAAAATATTCCCGTGTTCTAATCTGAAGCTAATGATATACAACTATCAAATTTTGTAAATTTTAACGATTTTGTAGTCACAGAAATGTATGTCAAAGCAAAAGTTTTTAAAGTATATGTGCTACATTTATTTTTACACAACGTCGGGCATCACTAAAATAAGTTAAATTACGGTAAAATAACTCGAAATAAACACAAACAATAAGTTTCTTAAACATCGGGTTTGTTAAATGCTTCCAATTATTTATGCGTTGTGATATTTATACAAAATAATAACTCTGATTTTATGTCTTTTGTTTTTATAGTTTACTTATTCCTGGGCACGCAGTATAAGTTGCCCATAATTAAAATTAAGGATATTTAAATTGAAGAATTTTTGTGGGTAGCGGGGGTTTTCCGGGTTTAAAGGCAAATAAATCTCTTTGGAATTTTGAAAATCGTAAGTGATGCTTTTTTTTTGTATTCTTTTTGCACCTTATATATGGATGTTTATGGAAGTCATTAAAAAATAATATTTTTCAAATATATATACACAAAGGGGCGTTTGTTGGCACCACTTACAAAAATAAGTGTATTGCGGTGAACATCGTATTGGTTCACAGGGTTACATAAAATATACATCGTTTAGTAGGTGCTGCTGGCACTCGCCTGATAATCACGAATCCCTTTGTTCGATTTATAATTTGTTTAAAAATATTTTTTTGTGGCACTGCGAAGTGAAAAATGGAATTTTTAGACAGAAAAAGTTGAATTTCTTTTATTTATTACAACTATAAAGAGCCTGCAAATTGGTAAAACGTTTGTTTGGTTAAACTCTGTGAAATTATGTCTAGTAAATATGCTAAAATTTTCAAGAACAATTGCTTTTGTGGTTCTGGCGCTTGGAAGTTCACTAACTCTACAAAAGTGCCCCGTACACCCATGTACTCTGCTGTCTACCGCTGCTGCTTTGTTACATGTACTCCGATTACGTTAAGAATTACGTTTTCAATGGTCTCGGTCGCAGCACCCACATATGACATGTATGACATGTGGTCTGTACTCAAACACATCGTCAGCTTTCGATATGAAAACCTTTCTTACAAACATTTTCGTATTATTTGAAAACGTAATTGTAATATCTTTATCATTGATATCAATATGTACATACATGAAGTGAGTTGAAATCTGGCCCATTGTATTTATATATTCTGTGAACACTGCCCCGAAATAATATAAAGGATACAATGAAAAATTATATTTCTATTTCTATTAAAACTAAGGCTGGAATCAATATTAAATTCAAATTTTACAGATATAATTTTTGCCCATTTATTAATACAGATCGACAAGAAAAGAATTATGTAACGGAAACTAATTAATTTTGTGCTTAATGGCAGTCCAACAAAATTTGGAAGTGAATTAATTAGATAAAAAATGCGACTACCATCACGTAACTATAAACGTATCCAAATATAATTTAAACATTTTACGGTAATCCAAATAAAATAAAAAAAAATCAGTGTCAATATAAACAAAATACAGTTAGCATATAAATAATACAAATTGGTTTTTAATTAACTTTTATTAAGTAATACTATTAGTTTGTTATTCAAAATTTGTAATGTTGTATGTTGTAATATTGGGTATGATTTATTATCTAATGACTTATGTTACAAAAAACGTTTTATTTATTTAACTTGTGTTCAAAGGTATAAAAAAAAAACATTAAAATTTCGATGGCATTTCAACATAACCATGTATCATCTGATTTTTAATCATTTAAAAATGTCGATTAAAAGTTGAAAATAAATTTTGATATTCACCATTTTATCTGGTCAATTTATTGCTACTATGCAAATTTACTTATGATAATAAGAAAATATAATTGTAGTACGTAATGTTTTAGAATATATTTTTCATGTAATTGTGTATGTATGTAAAAATGAATAATTGATAGTGTATGGATTGTAAATATTTATTGAATTGCGCAGATCAGATGATGTCGATGATTCGAAGCTTTAATGAAAAAGCATTATTTTGTACCAATATAAATTGCTATCAAACGCAAATTCCAAACACAAATTGAATATTCTGATATGCACTAAACAAAATTCCCACCAAATCGATATCCCAATTAAATAAAAAAACTGAACTTCGGAAAGAGGATTACATACACTTGCAAATATAAAATGACGAGTCCGAAATTTTGCAATGAAACAGTGACGGTTATTCGTTATACAGAATTACAACCAATGATTTTATATTACAGCGTAACCTAGAGGTATAATTCGGGTTTTCCCGAGATTTTGCAAAATTTTACATCAACTTCACCTAGATTACATCAGATACTGAGATTTATACTCGTTACTTCTTTTGTGTTAAAAACAATGAAAATAAAGTAATAAAACTAAATGCGCAACAACATAAATAATTTAAATGACTTAAAAGGTAAAAAATGTTTGCAGTAAACTACATTTAGAACATTTATAGTTTTTCCGCGGACCTTAAAAATAACAGAAGTTTGCAGATTGAAAATTAAAGAAAAAGTTTACATCAGGTACTTAAAAAAATATAAAGAAATCAATCATAAAAACTAGCAACTATTCGGGCTAGGGTGTACAAAACGGTTTAAAATTTAAAATTTGATGTCTGTTTTAGTTTAAATAGAAACGATCACACTTTTAGTCAAGGCATGGTAATTTTTTAAAATCATATGAAATAAATTGAAAATTGCATAAGCTGGAATATACCCGTTACTCGAAGAGTAAACTGTAGATTTGTTAAATGGTATGCACAAGAACGGAATCGTTTTCCTCCACATTAGTATGTGTATACTTCTGAGTCGACTTAGACATTTCTGTATTTTCGTCCATTGCCAAACTTTTTACCACGCCCACCTTAACGCTAAGAAAACACCAACAACCTTTTTAAAACTTTTTTTATTTTATTGTTTATTATTTATCCTCTCATGTTCTACCTATATATCAAAAACGTTGGCACCTAGCCCAAAAGCCCGAACGGTTATGCTTACATTATAAAAAAGGTTTTTGATTTTTTATGGTTTTATTTTTGGTCTCTTTAATATTATATTGATTTTACGCCCAGGATCATTTTAATCAAAAATTTGATCTCCACATTCTTGCAAGGGCTTTAATAAGAATATACAAAAAATACAGAAAGAAATTCGAGTCCACTATAATGTATATGTATCTCCAACAAGTATATATAAGAATGTCAGGCTAACTATGGAAACGAAACGTTAACCAGTCTTACAGCACGTACTATCTAAGTAACATTTATAATAATAATTATGGTATTTTAATCTGTGTGTGTATACGTGTCTGTAATATATTTGAATAAATATACAACTGTAAACTGTGTTAAACTGTCTTTTAAGAACTCAGGACCATTGCTCGCTTACAAACGTTAAACACGGATTTGATTAACTATACACACATTTGAGCTAATAAGCCTTTTTATTAGCTATTTTTAAGAACATTTTGACGATTTATAATGTAGCGATTTTCGAACGTATTTTATGTTAGTTGGCTACAGCGTTAATTGACATCGATGCGCATATGCGTACGTTACAAAAGGGATTTAAAATGGAGACTTTATTGCAGAGCGGACAGCAGAACGCTAAGCTAAAATTGCGATCGCGAGTAAAAGGTCGAGAGGCGAGCTTAGATGCTCCTGCAGCTTTTTTTTCATTCATTTATTATTGAACAGCTGAGGTGCCATAGAGCAATAGTGATGCAAAAGTTGGCATGTCTTCAACAAATTAATTTAACGAACAGCTGGTAAGGAACGACTATCGAAATTCGTCGCTTGCCGCAGAGTCGACTTGCGTCTTTGATCGAAAGCAAGAAACAAGCAAGAAAACTGTTTTGGGTTATCATTTATTATTCATTAGTATTCACTTATATATATATATAGTATAGCATACATACATATATATGAAATACATTTTCAGTTACAGTCATACCAAATTAAAACTATTAAAGGCAAATGAATTTAAAATGAAGTATAAGGAGATTAATTAATAAACCAACAAAATTGTCTGTCCGTTAAAGGTCGATTTCTCTGGAACTTATTTCGAATATATGCTCTCCAAGGCCCGTACATTAAAAACAAGAGCGAACTCTATATTCGAGTTCAACGACTATTAGATATGTATGTATGTATGTATCAAACGATAGAAATTGGAAAATTAAATTATTACAATAAAAAAAGTATTACAAAATGGTTCAAAAGTATAAGTGACATTTTTGGGAGGTTTGTAGGCGTTTCAAGTTGCGTGGCCAAAGTTGTTTTTGGCATACCTATAGAAATTGGCAAGACAAACAATAAAACGAAAATAAATCGAAACATTTTTCAAAAGAGTGGTCGTGGCAGTTTTGTGAGATTTGGGGGGGCGAGGCAGATTGTGAGCGTTATATTGGTCGTATGTAAACAAACTTGCGCTGCGCTTACGTCTCTGAAATCTGCATGCGTTTCTGAACTTTTAAGCGTATATAGTTCTTGAGATCTCGACGTTCATATGGACGGACAGGCGGACATGGTCAAATCGACTCGGCTATTAAGAATGCTTATACTTTATAGGGTGCAAACGCTTACCTCTACCTGTTACGTACTTTTTAACAAATCTACTATCTATGAGTAACGGGTATAATAAAAATTAATGAAACTGCATAGTTGCTAATCAGGGAAACAGTCCGGCTTCCCTAATTACATATATCTTCCTCTTACTACCTTTGGCAGACGTCTAGGAACTAGACGGCTCTATGTGGTAGGCTCCATAAGTATCACTCTAGATGCCACACGGTCAACAAAGAATGATAAAAATATTCAGCATATTTTTAATCTTGATGTGTCCTTTTTTTGAATAACTGGTGTTCGGAGCCGTAACGATCTGTCTCGTCGACATGCTGGGACGTTGTTTCAATGCGAAACAGAGATACACATTTTATTAAAAAGACAATTTCAATAATAATAAAAGTTTTTTGGGTGGCTGGTTGTCTTTTTTTATATTTAATTCACAATCATGTTATTTGCAAAAAATACAAATGTCATAGCATTTAATAGGCAAAGTCGACGATTGCATAGTGGAAATACTCCATTATAATTAAAATGTATGCACTTACATGTGCTCCAGCAATTTAATGGTACTGTCATACGAGCATTACCAACATATTAGGGTATTTCTTTCCTTACCATTGTGTTCAAAATCTCACAGCCCTGTTTAAATATTAGAAAAAGAAATCGAAATATAATATTTTCCTTACGTCACATTATTAGATGCTCCCTTGGGCAATTATTTTATTTTATTTCAAGACTAAATTGGGTTTGAATAGTAAATAGCTCTCAATTGTAGAGTACTAAGGAATTTTGTGGAATATTATGTAACATGTGGAATATAGTTAGCAAGCCTATAAAGTATATTTAAATACTCTTACTCAAGATTTCTAGCCATTACCTTTTATATAGCCATGTAAGAACATTAAGATCTTGGGGCTATAAGAGCAAGTACTCGACATACATGCAGTGCACGCCTATTTAAAACTGTACCTTCTTTCACTTACCACCAACGGTCTACATGCCTAAATATATTTGTTGATATCCACAATCAAGAATTGTTCAAAATCGAAACGACTATTAAAAAAATGTAATCAGCAATAAATGTGGCCACCGATAGGTAGAGAAAATTACTTGCTATTATACTTGCTTGTTATATTTTTTATTCTGGTATTCATAGATTTTTTACGAAAACCCCTAACGATTCTAATTGGTATTGATATACGTTGGACTCTCTATTAAATTCGCCTTAAAAAATGTATGAGTTTTAAACAATATTTTTACATTTTTGTACGATTTTATTAAGTCCCTTTTAAGAACAACCGATACACCTGTATATTCTGAAATATTACATTAATTTATTCTATTTATAAATTTGAACCATACTTTATAAATATACGACTTTTTATTATTAAATTTATAAACCTGAAGGCTTGTTGGGGTGGTGCTTATCTGGATGAGATGTTGGCTCATTTCCTTCATTGGAGTCAAGTTCGTTGCAATTCATTTCAATCTTACGTTGTTATAAGTTTTTGTTTAAAAACTAACTATTTCTTTTACAAATGGAGTTTACATATGGAGTAAAATTAACATATATTTAAAAGAATCATGTACACAACATTTATTAAAAAATTAAATATTATTTTAAAATATAGAATTTTTGAAAGATATAGACCAGTATACGCATAGTAATATTTATTTATTAACTTAAAATTGAGTCTATATGAGGTTTACTGTTTTTTAAAGCAAATTATTCAATTGGCTTACTTTATTGCATCCGATCATATTAGAAACACTTTATAGTACCTATGTATGTATATCTTATAATAGCTATGTACAATTTAGATAAATATTTTATGTTCTTGTATTAACATTTCTCAATATAACTTAGATACATTTAATTGCAGGATTAAATTTTCGTCCAAATGCTTATAAGGCGACAAAGAAAATAGTTTCCCTCTAAAGTATACATTAAAGCCTTTAATTGGCATCATTCAATATTTTTCACTAAATTTAAAATATGTATAATTTGTATTAAAAATGTGGAATGGTTATAATGGGAAACAAAACAATTCTGTGATCAGCTATGGCGATGATGATAAAAAATGATTTTCATATTCATTTATGAATGATTTACATTTCATAAAAGACTATAAGAGATTTGTTTAAAATTACTTTAAGTAGAAGAAACTAAGAGCACCGACAATGATAAAGTACGTTTGTTTTTGTTTTTCTTAGTAATACTAATTGTTAAAATTCGACCACTAAAAAGGTACTGGAAGTTAAATAATAGTTTATTAAAAACCATTACGAATTTAATGTGAACGCTCCTAAATGGAACTGATGTTAAATCTTAAATAAAGTCGCTTTGCATAATCTCCGTCTTCCACGCACTCCCCTAAGTTGAGTAACGGGAATATAATAGCTGTGGAGTGAGGGTCTGCAAGAAAAAGGACACAAAGCGCAAAGGTCATCAAATCACTATGGCTGAGTTAATGTGTGAACGAGTCAGTAATAAATGTGTTTTAACTTAAATATATTACGGATATTCAATTTCGAAGGTTGAAAATAAAAAAAAAATTTTTTACTTGAAAGTAATTGCACTGGGTCTATATCTATATTTTCTTAAGAAGTAAATACCAAATATTCGAGCATTTAAGGTTAGTTACAACTTAAAAGTACAGCCCTGTTTAAGATGGTTGATAAAAAAATAAATTATCTGTTAAATATACTGTAACTTATTAAAGCAAAGACTTAGCAGGTTAGGAATGTTGGTACTTAAAAAGGATGTGCAAGAATCGGAAATAGTGTTACAAATCTTACACTTTTGTTTATTTAATAACAACAGCTTTATTTTATCATTCATTTCAATGTAGACTTAGCATATTATGTACCTTTTTAAAACACATTCAGTATGCAGTATACATGTTTCAGGCTGAAAGGGAAACACCTTTCTAAATTACTTGAAAGTCCTGATGGTAGTTCATGCTAGGACTGCCAAAGAGATCCGGCTTTCCTAAAATACGTGGTGTTAAGGAAACTATAACCCCTTGACCTATTACAACATCTACATCCTTCCCCGCCCCGACGGTCATGTTTAAATATCTGGATGAACAGCACATTGTCTGCCTCTTTAAACTAGGTGGGTTTTTGTTACTTTTTGTGGTGTGTATACTAACAATTGAATGCGCATTTCGGTGTTTATGTCTTTCCTCAACTGCTTGTGCGGCAATGATTGCTGCGGCAGTCGCCTTTGACAAAAGATCTGATGGTGAGTCAAAGATTGACGATCACTGAAGACGTGGCCAGTAATTGCTTCCCGTTAGGTCAGACACATTTTGCGTTGAAATCTGGACAGGCACCGAAACGCCTGCAGAAATTACACCTTAAGAAATGAACGGTTGTTAACAGACACCTGTAACAATAGGTTCACAACATTACCTGTATTTGATGATGGCATTGGAGAACTATTGGTATAAACGCCATGCTGAGGTGGCTGTTGGTGCGCAGCTGCGGGATTGCAAGCTGTATTTCGGTGGTGGGCTGGCACATAGGGAGATCCTAGTGATAACGGATCGTGAAACATGTAAGGATAGGCATCGCGTTGTTGTAAGCATGACGGTGTTATTGATCCTAATGAGGAGCTGTGGAATAATCAGCAATGTAAAGAGTTTTAGATTAATTAATTACCTTAGTGCAGTTCTTAAAATATTTTGTACGCTGAAATGCTAAATTCATATTGAATTAAAGATTCGTATAACAAAAATGAATTCAATAATGCTCATACATTAAACTCTATTTCAGACTTTTAAGCTAGAATCTGGCATTTCCTATGTTATTTCGAACATATCAATTAATGGTGATAAGTCCCAGCATTTTAAGTTTTCTCTGAGGCACAAAACCGTCCCTAAGGTTAATCTGCAGGACACGCTCATCCCCTAATCTCCCCAGGCGCAGTAGGTGGGATTGACCCTGGACAAACGGCTCACGTGGAGGCAGCACCCCAATAAAATTGCAGCAAGTTGCCGCGGGAACTTAGAAAGCTGAGCTGGTATGCAAGAAATGTTAACATCGCTAACGACCTTAACATCCCTTCAGTTAGGTAGCATTGGCTAACCATCATCCAGGAGGCCTTTGGACAAGAGGAAGGCAAAGAAAAGGCACTAGTAGCCAAAAATATTGTCTATATCCAATGTCAATCAAATTGTAATTTCATCATTGCTGTTATTTTTCCATGTTATGTTTGTTGCAATTGTTAGTTCCTACGTTTTAAAACCATTCAATTGGTTGCGTGACGCAAATAAAAATATATTTTATTATCTCAAAAAAAATCGTATATTATGTTAAGGCTACAATGGCTATTAAGTCGGACTTTGGAAACAATCGAATCGTTAGGCACGGAGGCAAGCAAAAAAAAACAATGCTAAGTAGCCATTTTTATATCCTTGCACAGGGAATATTGAGATATGTGCGACCATATAAAGCATATAAATATTTTTTGTCCGAGTTGATATAGCCAAGTCCGTCTGTCTGTTTTACGCAAACTTGTTTTAGAACTATCGACCCCAAAGTCAATCGAACAGGCTGGTTCGAATCACCATATCATATAGCTGTCATGGGAGAAATAGAAAATAAATGGAATAGTACCTTCGATGTTTTTAACTATAAAGTGCTTTTGTTCGGTATAGACTAGATATTTTTGAAACACATATATAAGCTCCGTCATGCCAAAGCCAGCTTCCATTCTTGTTGTTTTGACATTTAAATTTAAAAATAATAATTTGGGTACTAACTTGCAAATAAAATTGCTTTTAAAAACATACTTGTAATTCTCAGCCATCGTTGCAATCGGCTGTGGGATAGATGAGTACATGGTGTTGAATCCAGAATTTAAGGGTAGCCGCGGTGCCGCTGGCTGAAGTGGTGGGCTTTCAGAGCTGGTGTGTGTAGCATTAGCTTCACCACCCAGAACCTATTTAAAAAGATGTAAGGCTATTTAAAAACATTACGATCAACAAAAATATCTTACAGTTGGTCCATTTGAAGCGTCGGGTAGGCTATTACTAATTAATGCAGATGATGCTCGTTCCGCAACGATAATGGCTGAGTTGGCAATCCCTGGAGTCGAGTTATTTGACGTTGCGACGGAGGAAGATGCAGTTGTTCCTGAAGGATTATTTGACGTGTTGGGTCGACCACTGCCATCCACGGTATCGGCCGATCGTCTCTGAGTTCGCATTTTTTCTTCTCGACGCCATTTAGCTCGTCGGTTTGAAAACCAAACCTATTGAAAAACTCCTCGATAAAGTTCATTTGAATAATATAATAATATATTTTACATTTTCTTAAAAAAATAACTATATAAACTAAAAGGAGAAAACAATGAAGCTAAACAACGTATATAGCTACATATTTTTAGCTACTAGTCCGCCATAGAAATCTGCCGACTCGACTTCAATTTTTTTTTTAAGCGTTTATAATGAAGAGCTTATGTCATTGCCATTTTTATGTAATTTGTATAATTTTGTTAATTTGTTGTTTTGTAATTTGTTTCTCGTAGAATAAAATTATATACTAAATCCGTTGAAAGATATGTAACAGGTAGAAGGAAGCGTTTTCGACACTATAAACTCAAACTCGCCACGTCCGTCCGTACTTGTCCGTATGAACGTCTCGATGATCTCAGGAACTGTAAAAGTTAGAAAGTTGAGATTAAGCATGCAGATTCCTGAGTCATAGACGCAGTGCAAGTTTGTTTTCAAATGCTGCCACGCTCTAGCGCCCACAAACCGCCCAAAACTGCCACGTCCACACTTTTGAAAAATGTTTTGAAATATTTCTTGCCATTTTCCATCGGTATACTACAAATATTTGGACCACGCGCCTTTTGAAAAACTTGTTTATTGCTTGCTATTATTGCAACAAATTAACCCAGGAAGTCTATGGCAGTGCTAAATTTGATTAACTTGATAAATCAAGTTATTGCGTATCCCTGTGAGCTCAAACGATTGCAATATCCAGCGAGCTTATTATTTGCGAAGTCAATTAATAATGTTCAATGGAAAACCTTTTGTGGTGTACATTTGGAGAAATCATCTTTTTAACATGGCCAACTTTATGTATCTAACTGTTTGTTTCGGGCTTAAAATGCAAACTCAAAAAATATTTTGTACCCAAATGTTTTGGTTTCAGTTTTAAATAGATAGCAATTATTTATAATTTTTTGTTTGAATAAATGAAATTGACGTACCAATTGTTTTGTTGTAATATTTACAGTTATAAGTTAGTTACATTAGTTACATTCTGAGCTACGGAAGCTATGATGATGTAGATCTTGTTTTGTTATAAATTAACAACAACCGAGAAGACAAATATGTACTAGCTTAGCTTACCAAAAACTTTGAAAACATCAAACAGTTCAGACGGAATAGCGGGATAGATGCAACAGTAAAAATTATAATTTAAACTTCCCAGTTAATGCATGGTTAAACTCTTGTAATCATTTAAAAGTAAAAATTGTCAGTTCGCTGAATTAATGAAATCTTTAATTTAGGGCTCTATATTTTATGTACTTAAAAGAATTTAGAGGAAAAAAGAAGGTGGTTACTTTTATG
Organism: Drosophila orena; assembly: GCA_005876975.1. Classification (NCBI taxonomy): domain Eukaryota; kingdom Metazoa; phylum Arthropoda; class Insecta; order Diptera; family Drosophilidae; genus Drosophila; species Drosophila orena. The sequence continues at coordinate 1,020,486 of VCKV01000094.1, read as the reverse complement.
TTAATACAAGCAAAATGAGTGTTTAAAAATTTTCAGTAATTTGGTTGCAGTTTACTGAACACATAAGCCGCATAGCCATTTTTATTATTACTGAATTGGAACAGAATAGAGCATAACAAATTGTTTTCTTTGAGAATAAAACATTTGCAGTCTAATGAACCTATTTCTTTTGTCACGCAGTTTAGTTTAGGGGCAAATAAACCCTTTGTATGCGGTTTTACTTCTAACATAACACAAGCGAAATAAAGTGAACCGAAACATTGGAGATGACAAAGGGGCAAAAACGGATTATAATACTTTTTTGCTTTAATATATTTTCACCATGACATTTACTACCCAGCGTTATTGTTGCAGCTCCCACTCCGACTTCCGCCTAAGCCCTTCAAGCTTGGTATATCCCGTTTCGCCCCCGTTATTACCACTCAATGCGAAAAATCACAAGAAGTTTCAAGTATTTTTACAGTCAAATTGTTTTTATTCACTTAAACAAATAATCAAGAGCGGAACGATGAATATTTCATCTCACTTTGACGACAAAACAACACAGTAGACGTAGGGGTGAAAAGCATGTTTGAGGGATGACTTCAAAACCGCCCGTTCCGCTGCTTATACTTGACGCCGCCTCGAGTTAAAATGATTTACAATTACGTTGCAAGATACAGTTATAAAAATAACGCACCGAGGTAAATTACTTAATATTATTTGCGACTTCGGCACTCTTATGCATGTGTTGCAAAAGTTCTGATAAATGTTTTATTTATAGATATTAAAGCTTATTGTTGCTTGATTTTTATACCCGCTACCCGTCAACCATTTGAAGTAAGTATATATACATATATATTCTTGATCAAGATCAGTAGTATCAGGATCAGGAATATATATACTTTACATGGTCAGAAACGCTTCCTGCTACATATTTTTTAACGGATAAAGTATACCCTTTTACTCTAGCAATAGCGGGTATAATTAGAAATTAAGCACTCTTCTACAAGCCGGAGCTTATATGTATACCCTAATTAATCTTTCTGAGGCAGCTATATTTTATTTTTCATTAATCTAAATTCCAAATTATATATTGTTAAAACACTGGAGTATACCGAATTAACTTGTAAAACCTTTATTTTATTGAATATGTTTGTGGGGGTTCAACTGGGTGTAGTAATTCTTAAACTTTCAGAAATTACTTAGAATTAGCTTGCTCCATTCTAGTTAGTACACCCATACAAATTGAAAATGAATAAGAAGCGATCGGTTGCGCTCAGCGTACTCAGTGGCCTCAATCATTCTCACGAAAAGAACCTTGATTTCGAGACGAAAACGATCTCAATGCCGATATTTTCAGATGAGAAAAATCTTCTCTCAGAGCTATCGATTTTAGCTTCGACCCCTTGTCAACTAAGTGCCTTGGCTAACAAAAGCGCTTCTCCACTTGTAAGTAACTATATTTGTGTTATCGGTTACGGGAATGTGTCATACGTATGTAAGTTATTATATGTGCTTACTTACTTAGAAGTTTAATAATAAATAATAATTGTTTTTGTGTCGAATATTCAAACAATATAACTTATAAAGAGCATTTCTTGAATTTATGTGTGAATTTTATGTTATTTGAATTTAATAATTTAAATGTACGTATAAGTAAGATTATTTACAACAAAATTTAATGACAAATATTTGAATTCCCGGAGGTTTCAAAAAGAAAAATCTACATCAGAAGTTTAACAAACCTCGCCAGAAATTTGAGCACTTAGATATTTATTAAACAAGGTTTGTTTTTAATTTATTAATTTAATTTAAAACATTAAACATAAAACTGTTAGCAAACAGTAATGCGTTTTTTCTGTAATAGTATTAAATATTTCTGTAATTATTCATTAAAATGAAATTGTAAAATATAAAAAGAATGTAATATTTATGAAAATTAAATTTGTAAATAATTTACATTTGGATTGATAATTATTTCGAAATCGGTTCTTCTTGATATCGAGTATGGTTCTCTCAATATCGAGGAGTAATTTTCTCAATTGGTGATAGTTATTGGCAACCTCAGAATGCTTCCATCTCGATCTGAGCATACGTTGAGCATCTTGGCTTTTGAGAAAACACTCAAATGGAGCGGTTTTCTCTGTTTTTTTATAGGTTACCGAGATCTTGACGCTTCTATAGACAACAAAATTAATCGAAGACAAAATTATTTTAAATTAGCTGGGCTTAAATGCTAGGAGAAATTCCAAACAAAATACACTTCTAGATAATTTATTAAATAGATTTTTTTTATGAAAAAAATAATGTAGACGCAAAAGTTATTATATGTATGTTAAAAAAATAATTAAAAAAAAGAACAATTTAGTTATGCAAAATAGGGCTACAAACCGAATATAATTAAACAAAACTGAAAGACAAACCTGAATACGTGCCTCTGGCAAACCAATTTTATCTGCAAGCCTTTCTCGCGCAAAAACATCCGGATAATGTGTTCTTTCAAATTCTGCAATGCACGTCGATAAAAGTTCAGATATATAAGTTCAGATATAAGTTAGTGATTAATACCAAAATGGACCTTACACTATTAATTTACATCGAATATATTTTAACGAATATTAATCTCACTGAAAGTACATTGTAAGCTCTCTGATTTAAACAAAGCAAACATGGGAGAAATTTATATGTACAATTAATTTTGCACAATGTGTATACATATACCTAAAATAGCTGCTCTATAAGCAAGAGGTATTTTGAGGTCTCTTTTCATTTACGGATGGACGGAACAAGCATATGTGGTGTAGCTTTTACTTGTATCTAAGTTCGATATGCAGTTGACTGACCCTACTATTAAGAGTATACATACATGTATTATCAGCATCAAGTACCTTTTAAATCGCTGATTATAGCATTGCTGGTAGTAAGATAAGCAAAATGTGATTATGCTTTTTCCCAAAGTCGCGGCACTAAACAAGCGACATTTTTGTACCTCATATTTATATTATCCAATCATTCAATGTAGTAAGATAAGTCTCGTAACAATTCAATAAGAAGTACGTTATAGTTTTAGAAATGATTTTCTAATCTTAGTACTTCCATATCAACGACGAGTCTAATAAATCCGACCTTAAAACCAACCTTATAATACATGTAGATTTAAGCAGAATATCTGTTGACTGCTCTTGAATGCCCTTAGACAAACCTTGCAACATTTTAAAATAGAAATGTAAACTGTATGGTCTAACATCACAAACGCGTCTCGAGTTTGTCACGTACAGAAAGTAGTAAAATTTATTTCGCTTTTGATGCCCCGTTAAAATACAAATATAGGTTACCTTTTTCGAGACTGTCAATTTGCTCATTAGAAAATGATGTCCGATTGCGCTGTAACTTCCTTTTTAGGCGCAACCGCATTTGTGAGTCTTCGTCCCCGGATGAATTATGTTCAGAGTTGCCATCCGACGTACTATCGTGAGAGTTTGTATGCGAAACTTCTACTGAAAATTGTAATTCTAAAACAAATATTGAAAATAATATAGTGGGCGTTGTGAAAATGTTTTTGGAATATCGGAAGAAATTGGCAAGATAACTAAAAAAAAAATTTGTAACACATACGAGTAAAGGGCATAAGAAACCTATGCATCCTTTTTTAGTTAAATAAGGATTAGATAATTAAAAGAATTTTTAAATAGTCGGTAGTTTTCTTGAATTTCACTAACAAACATATGTATTTTCTTTTCTTAATTGACTTAATTTTAATCTTTGCAACGGAACGACATTAGATTAAATAGAATGTTATTAAGGGGTCGGTTGATGGTTGCTGGTAATGAAGACATATGTTAGCTCAATTTATTGATTGAAGAAAAAACAAAAACAATTCAACGTACCAGAAGCTGGGATTGAGTAGCTGATTCAATGAGACTTAATGGCAAATAACAAATGACCAACAAATTAACTATTTGTTTACCCTGATGTTTGATCATCTGTGACAAAATACTTGCAATTGTTTGTTTCCGACTCTAAAGAGGGTTGAATTTTATTTAGCACAAGGCCCTTTCTTGCAATGTACATTCTCGCATATTCTGCTCAAAGAAATTGGACAGAAGGAAATTTATATTTTGACAATTTGAACCCCAGTTTTTCATTAGTGGAAGATCTCTCTTAATAGATTTACTTCACTTAATTGCTTGTTTAGTACATTTACTACATAATATGATAAATTGAATATTTTTATTTTTACCCAGACTTCAAGATCTTCTCCATAGTCATCACAGTCTCACAGTGAACAGAGAAACGCACCAATATAGCGCGCTTTTATATTCTCGTAAATATGTTGCATGTATGTACATACATATATACATACATATATGCTTTTATGTATACTTTTATAAATTATGATTATAATGATTTGGTCAAACGAGCCGAGAGGTTTACAAATAATCTTAGGTACGTTAATTTATAACATATAGAGCAATAATGCTACTTGTACATAAATATCTACATACATATGCACATACATGTTTTTTAAGTAACCAGATGTGGTGCAGGAGCAACACTTGTGTTACAAAATCGTGTGAAACGCTTTGATACGGTATTGAAAATACCGAGTATAAGTATAACTTTGTAGCTTTACAAAAAATGTATAACCATATAAACAACATATATGGACCGCACACTAGGAGTATGCGTTCATTCTAGCTTTAATCTGTTGAGTATATAATTATTTGTGTTCAACATTAGTACTTGCCTCTTTTCTGACCATCATCCCGATTTGCCTGTCCTGATAAATTGGCCGGAGATGTCACAACGGAAGCTGCTGGTGGTAGCGTTAAATGTGTCGTCGTTGTATTGCTTGGATACCATGCCCATCCACCCGTTTGGCCATTAAACATGCGAAGCTTTTCATAAACAGATTCGTTTTGTTGCTGAGCTTGCTGCTCCTTTTGTGAAGCTAGGTTACGTAAGACTCGGTTAATAGATGAAACCTGCAATTAATCCCAATTTACTGCGTACAATAAAATACATGAACACAAAAGGTACATTTCCAAATGGGAAAACGACGTGTACTGAAACACATGTAAAATAACGGTCTTATTTACTGACGCTTGCGAATGCAAGACCTGAAAAGGTCTTATGCACATACATAATGCACATATAATGCATGTACTGAGTATGATGCCTTCGAGCGGTTTAAATTACTGAAGACAAAACATATTTCCTACTTCTTTCATGCTTTCTAACCAAACTCCTGATGGGTGCGTAACTTTTTGAGCCAACCCCCTTGCTTTACTTCTGCTTCTCGATTGGCTAACCAAATATTTCAGCCAATCCGCTTTTGAGAGCGAGAAAGATATGTACACAGAAATCGAAGCCAGATGGGATAAGAATATTCTAGTATACTTATTATTATGATAGCTCTATTGTCGATTCAAAAGCCCACACGGCGCATCAATCATATACATATATATATATATATATATATACATATATAGTGATTGTTATTCCCGTTCTCGTAAACAATAAGGTATAATAGATTCGTACAAAAATATATGTATATATATATTTATCAACTAATCTGAAAAGTATGTATAGTCAAGCATAGTTGATCGTGGCATGCTCGTCTGTGCACATAAGCCTTGCGATATCGGGAACTACTTACATGTACATATATTAGCTAGAAAGCTAAGATTATGCATACAGTATCTTGTAACTCCAACGTTTACACAAATAACAAAACGAAAAATATCAAAACATTTTTTAAAAGTGTGACTAATAAAAAAATTAAAAAATCAAAACATTTTTGAGAAGTATGGGCGTGGCAGTTTTGCGCGGTTTGTGGGCGTTAGCGTTGTGGGTGTGGTAGCACCAGGAATCAGCAACAAACTTGCGCTGCGTCGGACATGGCCGGAACAACTTTGTTTTAAAGTGTGGTCGAAAACGCATCCTTCTACCTGTTACAGACTTTTCAAAGAATCTGGTATACCCTTTTATTTTACGAGTATATTTATATATCCGATATTTATATCCGTATATCGTGCTACTTTTCAACGCAGAAAAAGAGACATTTTAAACCATTTGAAGTATATTCTATTAAGCAAGTTCTTAAACTAGCCAGCTATTTGCATGAAACTTGTTAAAAAGTCTTTCCTCTATTGCTTGCAAATCCCTTATCTCCCACTCCATTGTCATTATATTAAAGCCAATCAAAGTAGTAAAAGTAAATCAAAGTAAAAAAGTAGTATTAAACTAATCAATTTTCAATGGTAAGATTTTCTAAACTAAAACATTTTTGTTATATTGGGTTTACATGTCTTTATAAGCAACATGTATACAGATTTGTGCATAGATGAACAACGTCATTAGGAGACATGAAATATGCCACTTTCACAGTCGACCAAAGTGCTGGCACGTGCTTGGGCCTTGAGCCAAATGTTGTTCTTTATTTAACAGAAGGACATTGACGTTGCGATGAAATATGGTCATAATGAATTACTCGCCCATTAAATTTGTTAACAAAACATCAAAGAACATCAAATAAACTGAACCACGAGATGTTTAATCGGTATACATACATATGTGAGGACGAACTTTTTTAGAAAAAAATTAAAGGCTTTTTAAGTTAAGAACATTTCAAAACATATAAGAATTCTTTTACTCAAATTAAAATTTGGCTAGAAAATAATATATAAAAATTGGTAATGGGAATGATTTATGATAATTAAATAAAATCCCTAATACATTTAATTACAAACGTTTTTGTTCTTTCTCGTCAGTCTTCCATCGTTTGCATACATCCAGACTTAAAAACGCAACGACTCTACAAATCATTAAACCGCAAAACCTAATCCCCTAGGTAAGGTATATTCGTTATCCAGAAGGATTTGGTGAAAAAGATAAAAGTATACCTTTGTTTACCTGAAGAATGGAATTGTTTTTATTCAGCTTATTATAAGTAGAGCATACTTTCGAGAAACCCATAAAACGCAGAAAATAAGACGAGTGTGTTGAAAATATCCTTTTCATAATCCATTTTAAATAGAATGGAATGGTTTTGTACCAAAATTATTTAATCCTCGTGAACCGTTGCTTATCGACTTTGAATCTATTATAGACATCTTTAACTGGGACTTCGCTCTTGGTGCCCTTCCTCAAACGTAATCCTTTTTAACCCTCCGTTTCATAAAAACTGCATGAAATACTTTTTTAAGAGTGTAGTACAGAATATTATTCAGATTGCCGAAACTAGCTTTTGAAACTATTTTCAGAATTGAGCGCAGCAAAAGCACTGTAAAAACCTTTCCACTATTTTTTTAATATACAAGGCACTATAAGCACCTAAAGTAAGCATGAATACATTCTTAGTTTCAGCTTTCTAATTATTATGGTTTCCGAGATTTCGACGTTTGTTTTGTAATGACAAAGCCCTCGTTACAAAAGTTGTGATATCTTTGAAACTATAGCCTTAATTTACATTCTGTAAAAGGCATTTCAATCAGTATTAAGTTTTTGTCACTGTCAGTAGCAAAAAAAAACTCGTGTTGTAGCCGTAATTTAGTAAAAATGTAACTTTCCTTACAAAAGCATTTTTTTTTTTAAGGCTAAACATTCAATAGGGATTTCATATGAGTCCGGCAGAGTCCATCAATGAAAATAATTAATTAATTCTTGTTTAATTATTGGGATTTTGGGAGAAATTAAAATTTTTAGGACTTAACCCCACTTTCCCATTGTGCTGAAAAGGCGCTATAGTATAGGTTGCTGAATTTTTAAAATTTGTATACCCGTTACTCGTAGAGTAAAGAGTATACTAGTTTCGTTGAAAGGTATGTAACAGGCAGATGGAAGCGTTTCCGACCATATAACGTATATATATATTCTTGATCAGAATCAAAAGCCGATTCGATTTGGCCGTGTCCGTTTGTTTGTCCATCCGTATAAACGTCGAGATATCAGGAACTTTAAAAGGTAGAAAGTTGAGATTAAGCATGCCAGAGCCATAGACGCAGCGCAAGTTTGTTGACCCATGCTACAACGCCCAACGACCACAAACCGCCCAAAACTGTCAAGCACACACTTTTGAAAACATTTAAAAATTTTTGTTTTTAATTTAATTTTCTTTGTTCCCTTTCTTTCAATTTTCCAGAAAAATGTGAACATTTCTTGTTCGCCCTTATATAACTCGACTATAGCATTCTCTCTTGTTATTATTATTATTATTGTTAACTTTTCTAAGAAAATTTATATACAAACACTATTACGAAATCAGTTGTTTTTAAGCGGGAAAAAGCGAGGTGTTAATATGGCGAGGTGCTAATTAAATATAAGCGAGGTGTTACGCCCACAGTGTTTGATATTGCTTCTTGAGAGTTACAAGCTACAAAAAATATTAGGGGGTGACCCTCCTCCATTTTTGGTATCATAAAAGATATGGGCTAGGATAACCGAATACAAAAAAAAAATTATTTATCTTTCTTCGATCGGGAGTTTACAATTTTGGCAGGACAAAATGGTCAAATTTCCCTTAGTGCAGCAATCGGAATCGGCTTGTGATCCTGTTTATGCATATACTTTATAGGGTCAAAAACGGTTTGTTCTACCTGTTACATACTTTTAATTGAATAAAGTATACTATACTAGTGACGGGTATAATTACTCACTGTGGACGTCAGTCCACGAGTGATGAAGCGCATTAGGAGAGTGTGCGACGGCGATAAAAATATATATCTGATGGAGCTGTGGGGTGGAACTTCACCTACAAAAAATGTTAGAAAATTCTTGTGAAAAAACGAAGCGAGTAGCACCTCATTTGATATCTAAACTTTCGATAAAACAACTTTTGTATGGTGAAGACTCTTGTCTACGGGTATACCGTTACTCGTAGAGTACTAGATTCGTTGAAAAGTATGTAACAAGCAGAAGGAAACGTATCCGACCATATATAGTATATATATTCTTGATCAGGATTAATAGCTGGATCAATAGTCGAACTGGCCATGACCGTCTGCCGGTCCGTCCGTCTGTCGGTATGAACGCCTCGATCTCAGGAACTACAAAAGCTAGAAAGTTGAGATTAGGCATGTTTGTTTCAAAATGTTGCCACGCCCACAAACCGCACAAGACTCTCACGCCCACACTTTTAAAAAATTTTGAAGTTATTTTTTATTTAATTATTTTTTTCCAAATTTCTACCGATATTCCAGAAAATTTGAAATTTCTCGTATGCACTTCCACTAGCTGAGTAACGGGTATCTGATAGTCGGGGAACTCGACTATATCATTATTTCTTGTTCTTGATCTATTTGTTTGATTAGATATTATATTTAAAATAAAACAAGAGAGTTCTCCCAACTATCAGATACCCGTTACTCATCTAGTGGAGGTGTAAACAAGAATTTTTCACATTTTCTGAGATATGGGGAGAAATTGGTAAAAAAAAATTATATATTATAATAATAAAGAAATAAATGTTTACTTTTTATGGTCGAAATCGTTATCTTCTATCTGTTACATACTTTTCAACGTGGCCAATTTTTAGATCGACAGAAACTGGCCAGTTAAATAAAAATATGAATATTAAGTAAAAACATTTTTAAAAGCGGAAGAGTTTTTTGAGCGTTAGAAAGAGTTTTTTGAGCGTTAGAAATGGTGTTGTAAAAATGTTTTTGGTATTTCGATAGGAATTAGCAAGAATCCTATTAAAATAAAAAAGAACACATTTTTCTAAAGGGCGGTAGGGTAGTTGTGGGTATTAGAGTGGGCTTGCCATCGATATTAAACGAACTTGCAGCTTTAAACTTTTACCATCTATAGTTACCGAGATCTCGACGTTCAAACGGACGGACAGACAGACAGGTACACTGATATACGGACATGGCTAGATCGACTCGGTTAGTGATCCTGTTCAAGAATATACACATATATGTATTTTATAGGGTTGAAAACGTTTCCCATTTTTTTGTCTCTGTGGGATTGAATTTCTTATCTTAAGAGGGTTTGCACTTTTATCAATAAGTGCAGAAATATTCTTATGTGTTCATAGTAAAACTTACACTTGGAATGTTATCACTATTGCAAACTTGTTCCGATAGCAGTCGATCTCGTATTTCCCACGCAAATATGCTGGGACATTCCCGTTTGTAATCGGCAATTTTTTGTACGACTGGCGTTGTAGCTACCCGTGGCTTTGAACCACCTATCGCTCGAGGTTTTATTGATCCTGTTTCATAGTATCTAAAAATAAAAAGAAGCATGTTTACATTTTAGATGGGTATATACATTTATAGTATATAATATAAAATTACGTATTTTATTATTGAATATACGATCTAATCGCATTTCAAGCTTTCTTTGTGCATGATTTCTGATTTTTTGTATTTTACATAAAACACTATGTTAAAATCCTATGGTTTTTTTAGCATATAATTTTTATTCCTGTGTAATATTATCGAATGGTTACTATTATTACTATTACTATTAGCGTCCCACAAACAGGGATTAGGTCGTGCTAGCGGGGTTTAATTCAAATTTTCATTTTAAGAAAAACTTTGATTGTCTTTCACATTCACATGCCTTGATTATATTTTTAGCCTTGTTTATTTTATATTATATTAGCCTTGCGTTCAGCTGATTATCAGCTGTAAGCGGTTAAACACAATATATGTTTTAGAAAGCGCTTTACAGAAGTGCTTCTTTGTTGTGCGCATTGATTTCGAGTTTCTAGGAAATTTACAAATCTAATTTATTTTTATACAGGGATGGGCTGTTGGTTCATTCAGAGTGGTAATGAAGTGTATTAACAACATATCCGAATAAAATAGAATTTGTTACACTCACCCGGATTCAGTCTTACTCTAAAGTATTTATATATAACTGATCTTACCTGTTAGCGTTCAAATTATCTAATTGTTTAGGGAAAATATTAGAGGCAAAGAAGTTCCACCCCATGGAAAACTTTGTACTTCGTACTGTTCTCGAAAACCCTAAATATACTCAGGAAGAGCAGTGCGATCTTGTCACAAGTCTTTGAAATTTTACTAGAAGACTTATTGTAATGTGGAAAAGGATATGCCCCTGGTAATCTAATCTTCCGAAAGTGTTGGAAATCACAAATAGATAATTCGGAGTGGTGCAATCAAACGCAAGTCTGCAAATTGTCATGCCCTGCCGTTTATGCGTCATCAGATATGATCTTAGATCATGGTCTCAATACTTAACGCCGCCGAAGAGTTTGGCGGTAAGATAATGCAAACTACCGTCAACATTGATTTTCTGTTGATTAAGCACTGACTCTATTTATGTATTCTGGACTGTGGACTATGGACTACTTGGAATTAGTCAAATACAGATGCTAAGGGCAAAACGCCGGTACCGTACCGTACCGTACCGAAATGTTTTTTTCTACCTGATACATACTTCGTGCTTTTCTGTTAATGGAAACTTAATTAAATATGATTGTTTTGCAAATTGCACATACCATTCCAAAATATAAGTGGCTAGTTAAAAAAGTATTAATAAGAAGCTAAGGCAAGAAATGCATTTGCTAGTGAACATAGCAATGTACGGTGCTTACACCAGCGGTTTTTCTAGAAACCGAATTGTGTTGCTCGAATAACATAAGCTAAGTAAGTAATAATTTAATGTACGATTTAACGCAGTTTGACGAACATTGGCTTGTGGGTACGAAATAAATTCGGAGGCATTCTAATTTTATCTATATGGTAACTGCCGAAACATTAGTTAAACAATTCATTTATGAACACAAATTATAAGCTGTTTTTCCCTTCAAATTGATATGGTGTCTGAGGTAGCTCTTAAACCCATACGAAATGATTTTCAAAACGTACCGAATAGCAATACAAGAAAAAATTCTGGACGCCGATGCTAAAAGCTTGCTCATATCGTTTTCTAAATAATTTTCATATATAAAACATTTTTATTAAAGTATAAAATATATAGAAATTATATTAAAAAAATGTAGGGAATAAAAATGAAGATCAGCTTTTCGGTAGCTCACTGTCTTGTTGACCAACAATTTGTTAATCACAACTTACCTTACTACTTAATTAAATTTTTAAGTAGCACAAACTAAAATATATTAAATTAAATATTGCAAGTAACAGTTTTGGGCGGCTTGTGGGCGTGGCAAAAAGGTGTTTTGAACATCGATAGAAATTTACAGGACAAACAAAATATCAAAACATTTTTTAGAAGTGTGGGAGTGTAAGCTTTGGACGCCTTGTAGGCGTGTCAACATGAATAAACAAACTTGTGATGCGTCTATGTCTCTGGAAACTGCATGTCTAATTTTAATTTTCCAGCTTTTATAGTTCCTGAGATCTCATACGGTCGGACAGACAGATATGGCCGGATTATCCTGATCAAGAATAAATACTCTTTATATTGTCGGAAACGCTTCCTACTACCTCTTACATTCTTTTAAACCCGCATATGGGTATAAAATAAGCTACAGAGAGGTGGCAGCGATTTGGAAATTATAAAGTGCCAAAAAACTGGGGTATACCAAATAGAACAACTTTATTCCCACTTTTTTTTAAGTATTCCTATGGCTATTTGATATAGTGGTCAGAGCGTTTGAAGCATAAACAAGTTTTTTTTCGGAAAGTTTCATGTCGATTGTCCTAAAACTGTAAAAACTGTCGCGTATGAACGGGCGGCCAACATGGCTATATCGATAAATGGTCTACATATGTTCTTTATATGGTCGGAAATGTCTCCAATACTACTACTCTAAAACAACTATAAGATACGAAATAATCAGTCCCCTGGCTGTAACGCCGAGGATCTATAATAAAGTCCGCAGTCAGAACTATTAGCTGAGCAATATGTTTTTAGGAGGCTACTGCCTTACTTCCTGTTGAGTTAAGAAAATGTCATTATGCATTCAAAATGCCTCACCTGCCCAAAATTTTGCTTACGCAACCGTTGGACACTTGCAGTATTCTTGAAATATCACAAGGACGTGCGCCGGAGTGAGCCAATTCTACAATTTTTTGACGCGTCGAGTCGGGCAGTGGCCGGCCATTAACATATACGCCGCCCAGCTGATTTATGCCGCTATGACCCGCCGTGGAGCACCCAAATAGAGTACTCTGCCCTACCGACGAGTGGGGGTGCCCATGCATTATGTGTTCAGTTGTTAGCATCATAATTAATTTGTTTTAATACGGTTGTGCCGTTGGAGACTTCGATGGTGGCTGATGTGGTCGAATATGTGCGTATGTTTATTGTTGGTGATGCGCTAGCAGGAGTACTTCCATTTTCATTGTTGTTAGAAGAGGGTGTTTTCGTTGCCAACTTTGTACTTCGTATTAATAATCTTCTTCACCTGGTAATCAATCTCCAGACTATCACTTCAACTGGTCATTGCTTATGAATCAAATTCGGCAGACTCTTAAACATGTATCACTTTTTACTTTCCAAGATCAGAACTTTCACATTATGAGCTTGATATTTGGTATGCACGATGGGCACGAAGGGTTTTAACTTGTGTATCATAAATGGTTTTATAAAAAAGAGTCCCGATTTTTTCCGCCGAAGGTTCCGGTCCGCAGCCCGGCGGCAGCGCCTCGGATGGCGACCTAGTTTATTAATCTGGGAATAATTTGCATTCGAAATGATCGAATAGTGACGTAGATATCGGTTTAAGCTTGAACAAAATGTATTTTGCTAACTGGTTTCAGTGACGAGGTGCGCACTTAGCCAAGCGAAACGTTAATGAGCTCTCATGCGAAAAAACACTGGCAAGAGCAACGGCTAACACATCGGCCAGCCATTTTGACGGCGTTGCTCTGGTTGTCTCTTTTCCTTTGCAGCCATGGATAGCTAACAACGGTGCTGTTTTCCGTGCCTTGAAAAGAGATAGCTATAGAGACTTGAGGGAGAGAGGCATTATAACAAATGCATCGTGCGCACATCTGGCGAATAAGAGTTGAGTAGGAGAGAGATGGCTATGGAAGAAAGAAAAGTGTACCCTATCCCCTCGAAAATCTTATTGAAGTTTTGGTTGGTTGTTTAATAAATCGTGGGCAACTTTAACTTTATGGATTCAGCGATAATAACGGTGGCAAATAAAACTGAATTCATATAAGCCTAGATGGACATGTATATGTATAAGTCTTATTCGTCTTTGTATGAATATGTTTGGATATGATGATATTTTATCAACTTTAGTGCTCTCAATCCCTATCATATTTGAGTATCCAAAAATTTTAAAAGATCTGAACATTCCGAATAATATACAATCTAAACATTTGTCATACTTTTGTTTCTAGAAAGCATGGAACGAACTCAAGACAAATTATTTATGGACCTGCTAACTAGACTCGGGCATGTAAAAGCCCTTCCCCATCTCCACAGTAAGTATTATTATAATTGTGATGTCGGTTGTGTAAATGGGTACATATGTATGCATGAACGTATGTACATATATAAATATGCTTACAGATATCAAACTATATATGCATATTAACAATAATTCTTGTGTCTAATATTAAACTTATAAAAATATATTAATTGCTTTGATTTATGTTGGTGTATTTTATAAATTATTTTATTTAATATTCATATTTGTATGTACGTAATGAAGTTTAATTATTTTGAACAGAAAAAAATGTAATGAACTATTTTTTTTAGGTACCGGCTTCAAAAACTTTAAACACTATAAGGCCTTGCCTTACCTGTAGCGTGAGTAGCATCACTAGGGCTTGATTCCATGTTTGTTTTTAATATGATTTAATTATAATTTTTAAAAAAATAGTCAAACGCTATCAGAAGTACAAAAACCCTTGCCTTACATGAAACCTGGATGGTTATACCCGTTACTCGTAGAGTAAAAGGGTATACTAGATTTGTTGAAAAGTATGTAACAGGCAGAAGGAAACGTTTCCGACCATATAAAGTATATATGTATATTCTGGGTCAGGATCAATAGCCGGGTGGATTTGGCCATGTCCGTTTGTCCGTCCGTTCGTCTATCCGTATGAACGTGTTGATCTCATGAACTAGAAAAGCTAGAATGATTAGGCGTGCAGATTCCAGCACTAACAAACCGGCCACACTTTTGAAAAATGTGATACTTTTCATTTTTGAATATATTTTGTAAATTTTTACAGATTTGCCAAAAAACTTTTTGATTCGCCACTCTAACGCACACTGTCCGTCCGTATGAACGTCGAGATCTTAGGAACTATAGAAGCTAGAAAGTTGAGATTAGGCATGCAGATTCCAGAGACATAGACGCAGCGCAAGTTTAATGATGTGGCCACGCCCTCAAACCGCCCAAAACTTTGTTGTTTCTTTTTTTTATTTGCCTTGTAAATTTCTATCGATTTGCCAAAAATTGTTTTGCCACGCCCACTTACTGCCTGGTCCAAAAGCTTGAAAAAATTAAACATTTTTTTTCATATTTTTACGATATTTCAGAAGTTGAAGAAATTTTTGGTTTGCACTTCCACTAGCTGAGTAACGGGTATCTGGTAGTCGGGGAACTCGACTTTAGCATTCTATTTTCTTTTTTATATATGGTTGTGAATATGAGTAAACGCAGACCGCTCGCGTATTCGAATATTTGTTAATTATTAGTTCGTATTTGTACATATAAATAAAATATGTAAACACATAAACCATATACGTTGCTACTTCTGCTTGCATTTACATTTTCGATATATATTATTTACTGAATTTAAACCACCAAGTAACAGCATTCGAAACCTAAACCACCCCTAAAAAGCCACCACTGAGCTTACTTGCTCTCAACATCCTGTCCGACACGTTTTTTGGATTTTTGAAGTCACACGCATCAACGAATCTATTTCCCTTTCCCCTCGCATTTCCCATTATTTTAGTGCCGGCATCCAGTGTGCTGGGGTTCTTCAAAGGGGAACATTCTTGAATCGCCTTTTTGTCATTCCTATTGCGTGTGCCAAAAACTTCATGGCGCATTGTAAAGGTGACGAATCTGATTTTCCTGGAATGTGTGAAAATACCTTAATTTATATCATTTGGTGTGATGTCTAAATTGCAAAAAATCCATATAACCATTGAATATTGCACTCATGATATTTGCTTATTTTTGGCGTACTTACGATTATATGCCTTTAAATATACATATATTGTAAATTGCGTGACAGTTTTGGGCGGCTTGTGGGCGTGGAAAAAAAGTTTTTTGGCAAAACGATAGAAATTTACAAGACATAAAAAAATGGAAAAATATCACACATTTTTCAAAAATGTGGGCGTGGCAGTTTTGTGCGGTTGTCGGCGTTAGAGTAGGCGTGGCAACGTTTGGAATCAACCTTGCGCTCCGTCTATGTCTTTGAAAGCGGCATACTTAAACTCAGAGTTCAGCCTTTTTAGTTTCAAAGATCGCGACGTTCATACAGACGGCCTTTCACATATTTTCAAAGAATCTACTATACCCTCTTACTCTGCGAGTAACGGCTATAAAAATGTAAGATCATAATTCCCAAACTACTAACTATCGTCATGTGCCTCTTCTGCATGTCCTTGCTCAAATTTTAAATATATTGTCTAAAATAGATGACTTAACACTTACATATATGCGCCTTTTATATCTTTATTCTAATATATCACGTGAACAACAACACCTTAAAAGTGCCGAAATATGTATGATAACATAATTTGATACTCTTAACTAAAATAGTATCTAGGAGGTATCTATGTTTTGAGCCGCAGAGCACATTTTTACCTTGAAACAGGCGGTCGCAGGAACAAGCCGAGTTCCTTGATCCGCTCTCAATATATGTACATGTCACTGCGTTTCAATCTCAACGCTTTAATTGTAAACGTGTAATTCCAAATTCATTGTTGTTTATTATCATCGTGGCAAGTTGCGTAGTTGTGAAGTTCATTGTTGTTAAAAAAAAAAATTGGTTTACATAAAAGAAACAAGTGTTACAACTCCCATGTATAATTTTATGAGCATTAAATATGTATAAACACCAATAGGGTTGCCAGCATAGCACTGCAAAAATAAAATTCCTGGCGCATTTATTATTGAGATATCTTAAAGCGTTATTATAAAGTAACTTTTGCGAATAGCTGAGCATTCAGAAAATTGAGAACTTGGTACATATGCCAACACTTCTTCGGTTCATCGAGATTTATCTGAAAAATTCTTATCACATGTCACAATTTAGTTCCAGTCGGCGATTCGAACAAGCATGCCGAGCACAAAATCAAAGGGAAAAGGGGGATCAGCTGTTATTTTTCACAATGCGGTTTCTCCGACTCCCAAAATTAATGACACAAAATGAAATGCGGAAAGTGATGCTGTCAACAGCACTTGTTGTACTGGATAAAGAAGGGACCGCGTGCTGTTTATATTTAATCAAAGACTCAAATTCAAGTAAGTTATTACTTAAAAATTTCTTATATCCATTTAAACAAAATACAATGGTTTTATTTTAAAAAAGGAGAAACCGCTAGTCGAGTTGCTCGACGATCAGACCTCTTTTAATAAGCTAGTGGGAGTGCGAGAGAGAAATTCTAAATTCATTTGGCATATCAATGGAAATTGAAAAAATTAAAAAAAAAGCAAGTAAAATTTAAAAATAAAATCTTTTTTTTAGAATGACTGCTATTTGTCTTGTTATATCGATAGAAATTGGCTAGAAAAATATTTTTCAAAAGTGTAGGCGTAACGGATTGGGCGGTTCTTGTGGGTTAGAACGCGTGTTCTGAATCAAACTTGAACAGCATGCCTAATCTTAACATTCCAGTTCTTATAGTCTTCGAGATGTCGAAATTTATACGATAGGAAACGCTTCCTTCTACCCTTTACATACTTTATAACTTGGTATAATATTTTACTGTGCTAATGTATAATGAAACTTTATCATATATGGATATATGTACATACTTTCTTTATACTTTAATAGCTGTATGGAGTATTATGGAGTCCGATTTGGATAAATAATACCAGTTGCCGCCGGCATCCGAGAATTACAGTGACGGCACCGGTAACATCTTGCCTTTACACTTAAATCCAATTGCAAAAGCTAGGTTTCAGAGCTCACAAATTTAGTTTGATCATTTTTGCTTGATGCTGCTGTTGCTAAAGCTCCCCTTTTTCTTTTCCAGTCGAATGCCTAATTGCCCAGTGAAGTGGCAGCCCCGGCTACAGCCAAGCGATTTGTGCTTCAGTCTGTGTCCCTGATGAGGACAACCATCCACCGCAGCCACGGCTAAATCCTCATTGTAATTGTCATCGTCTTCCTAGGGCGCGCATCACATTGTTGCCTAAATTATTTTGTGTTGTTTATTATTGCATTCGTTGTTAAAATAATGAAACAATGAGTTTGTTCATTTCAACACGGTTGAAGGGCTGTCTACGCAATTATTAAGCATGAAACTGCAGTGTAACGCAGGAATAAATGTAATAACACTGTTCAAGTAAACAGTGCAACTTTTTAAAATAGGTTCAATGTCCAATCGCATAGTGCTTAAAAATATGTATTTGATTACCCTAGTACATTTCCAAAAGTCAGAATATAACTTACATATAGCCTGAATCCCCAATCCTTAACCTCCCAAAATGCTCATTTCCGTATAGCTAAGCCTCATATGGTCTGCAGAATCACAGAAGCCCACCTAGAAGCTGTACTGCAACTGCCAGTAACAGAAATTGGAAAGTTCAGATAAATAAGACCTGGATCAACTGAGTGCGCTAATTTAACTTCATCAGTAGAGATACGCCTACTTTTCATATTGATGCTGAAGTGACGCAAATGTGTGTGGCTCACCAACAATCACGCACGCGTCCATAGACGACACCCCAAACTCGAGTCAAACATTCAAAAAGGGTCAGGTCCAGGAGCGGACCGAAATATATTTGTAGAGCTAGGGATGTGTTTCTGGTGGAAGCAAAGAAGCATGGCAGGGAATGAATGCACCAGGGTTGAGAACTGGGTACGGGTATCCCTTTGATTGTTTTTTGGGATTTTCATTATTTCATCTCAATGGTTTTGAATTCATGAAAATTGCCGAAACATTTGTTGTACAATAATTTAATTTGCTGCCTATGCGAGAAATAGATAAGGTTTAAATTATACTGCTTGCTGTTATAGCATGAATGTGATTTGAGTAGTTAATACACAAATGTTCTTCAATTATTTTGTTGCCAACCAAACGGATAAGTTCTTCTGACAATTTTTAACTATATTCCGCTGCATATCTGTAAACAAGTTAAAGGTATACTCTTAAAGGGATAAAGGGATACTCTTAATACGTACCAAAGTTTAATACGACATGAAAAGAAACCTGCCTTCGGAAAGTCCAAACTTATACTCGTATATCTTTGCATATGTCAGAAACAAGAGAGAATGTTATAGTAAAGTTCCAAGACTACTAGATAACCGTTACTCAGCTAGTGGAAGTGCGTACGAGAAGTTGCAACACTTTCTGAAATATCGGTAGAAATTGGGAAAAAAATAATAAAATTAAAAAATTTTTAAAAATTTATCAAAAGTGTGGGCGTAACAGTTGTGGTCGGATTGTGGGCCCAAGAGCAGTTTTTTGGCAAATCGATAGAAATTTACAAGACCAATACAAAGTTGAAAGAATATCAAAACATTTTTCAAAGTGGGCGTGGCAACATTTGGAAAAATTGCGCTGCATCTATGTTTCTGAAATGTGCATGCTTAATTTCAACATTCAAGCTTTTACAATTCCTGAGATCGAGGCGTGCATACGGACAGACGGACAGACAGACAGACCGACGGACGGACAGATGGGCATAGCCAGTTCGAATCCGCTTTTGACTTTGATCAAGAATATATATGCTTTATATGGTCCTTTATAAGGTTCCTTCTGCCTGTTACTTACTTTTCAACGAATCTAGTATACCCTTTTACGTGCAACCGGTATACAAATCCAAACACTTCAAAGAATTGGAAGCGTAATATCGTTTTGCGATTTGTGAGCGTTAGAGTAGGCACGGTAACGCTCTGACAGAAACTTGCTGAATCTTAGCTTTCTAGCTTTTATTGTTCACGTGATCTCGACTTTCGTACGGACAGAAACACAGATAGACACATCCATTTGGATAGTGATTCTGTTACATACTTTTTAACGAAATAATATAGCCCCTTACTCTACGAGTGGCGGTTATAAGTATAAACCTTATTTGACTGGAAGAAGTGGACGCATTCATTCCTGTGGCAAATATTTTCGGGGAAGCTCAGGATGTTGTGGTACAGCCCAATTTGAACCATATTAGTAAAATTTAAATTTATATATGTACTTTTGGAGCGGTTCCATACAAGCTCGACCACTGCGTTCCTCGGGTATATTTGTATACATGTATTTTATATACGTGTAGTAGCATGATTTTGAAAAATGTGCCTTCCCTAGCTAATCTGATTTTTAATCCCTATTTGTAATGTGATTCGTGGTGAAGTTGATAGTCCCGACTTAGATAGTTCGCTAAACTTTTCTGTTCCAAGCAGATTCACTAGAAACTGCTACCCCTAATCTTAAATCATATAATATTCTTTATAATATTCATATAATATCCTATTATCTGCAGTCCCTGACTCTATGCTGCTCTTAAAGCGATCAATACTAACTATCTTACAATCTTACTAATATTTACATATTTCCTCGTTCCTTTACTAATTCCTATATCGCGTCGATCTTCTACGATCTACGATACACGGCAGCGCCCCTCGGTCGTGCGTATTGAAGATTGAATGCTATAGGCTAGTTCCCCGACTATCAGATACCCGTTACTCAGCTAGTGGAAGTGCAAATGAGAAGTTTCAAAATTTTCTGAAATATCGGTAGAAATTGGGAAACAAAATAATTAAATGAAAAAAAACTTCACAATTTTTTAAAAGTGTGGGAGTGAGAGTTTTTGGCGATTTGTGGACGTTAGAGTGGGCGTGGCAAAAAGTCTTTTGGCAAATCTATCTTTAAAAATAAATATAATACATATAATATAATAATAATAATATAGTATATAACATATTACAAAATATATCAAAAAAATTAAAAAATATCACATTTTTCAAGAGTGTGGCAGTGACAGTTTTGTGCGGACGGACAGACGGACATGGCCAGATCGACTCGGCTATTGATCCTGATCGAGAATATATATACTTTATATGGTCGTAAGCGTTTCCTTGTGCCTGTTACATACTTTTCAACGAATCTAGTATACCCTATACAAAAAAAAAAAAGCAGCGTTTGTCTTAGGACAATAAGTTCGACTCAACCAAAGATATTTTATATATTTACATACCAATATGTTTTATATACCAATACATAACAGATAAGTAAGCGGTTCCGATCCCATAAAGTTTAAATATTCTTGGTCTGTCTGCCAAAATTTCGGGAACTAAATAGCGAGAGAGTCAAGGAAGTCCAATTTAGCGATTTAAATTTATAATTATATAATTTAAATTATAGATATTTATGTTGTCAACCATTTTTTTCAGTACTTTTTTACTTTAAGAATACAACAAAAATTCAATAAACGCATACATCAAATTCTGTCACTTGAATCCAGGTGCATTCTACTTGCCCACCAACAGGCAACTGTTTTTTATTCAATTTGAAGTGTATTTATTTATGTCGAATCTATCACGTAAGATCATCATCTATTTTTCTATACTTTATGATTTATGATACCTACAATCCCATAATTATTAGTTGCCCATATGTATGTATATATCTGGGTATAAATATAAATGAGTTAGATCAATAAGGCATACGTGCATAGGCTGTTCCTGGACTGGATAAACTGTAATTTTTGATAACATCAAACGATGATAAGTTTTCTTAAGATCGCCCAGCAGGTAACAAAGTCCCTTAAGAACACATGGCTTATGGATTGCGAAACTCATTAAAATGCAGGTCAATTTCAAATAAAATAAAATAAAAATTGTCAACTAACACAATTTAGTTAGTTATATAAAAAATGTGTTGGAAAAGCATGTCGTGTTGAAAGCGTTACATATTTAAAGTACATTTTCAATGAAGATATCCTCTTGTAATCCTGTTCTTCAGCTACAGCTGCGCTTACCTTCGATGACCAAACATTAATCCCCTTCAACACGTGTACCACCTGACATCGATTTATGTAAGTATTTCAGTTCACTTGCAAGGGAAAAACTAAACGAATGGTCACCTGTCGGAAATAGAGTCAAGGCTACTAAGTAGCCTAAATACGTAATGACGAATACACTGCATTTGCATCACTAAGACTCCAAACTGCCTGCTACGTATAGCCGTATAGCCATACTCGTATACTCGTATACTCGTATTTGGAATTTGTCTGCTCTAGCACTTGGTAATTGGCAGCCTGGCGACCGCCGATCGATAACAATAAAATTGTTAAAAGCGCAAAATGCCGCAAAGTGTGTAATTTGTTGAGCCCGAAGAGGGAGAACGTCTGACGACGGCGGCTAGAGACCCAACCAGACTGTATTTGAATCATCAATGGCGTGTTTAAGCAGTTTGTCAGCGCCACGTGGCGGAAGGCTGTTTCGGTCGGGCTTTCTAGTTTGCTGGCAACAGCAGGCGGTGGTGGGTGGCTGGTCGCACTGGTCGCACTGGTTTAGGGACACTCAGAAAAACATCCGAAGAATATAGAGATATGGAGAGATATAGATATAGATTAAAAATAGGAAGAAAATATTCCTACATGTATATATGTGAAATCATTGTACGTATAGAACAACTGTGGCTTTTATTCTTACTTTCAAATTAAATTCAAATTCAAGTTTTCTTCAGTGTGGTTGAACGACTGCAAGAACATCGATTATAAACGAGGATGAGGATGGACGAGGGCCGTGTGCCGGTGATGATGATGATGTAAAGCGTCAGCCCTATTCAAAAACAGCAACTCAAGCAATCTCCACACCCGCAATACGCTGCTGGAGACGAGGTGCACTAAATAGAGATTTAAACGCTGTTCTGCCATCGGTTGGCCACTTTTCAGCTATGTGTCGCCAACGCAACGCAACGCAACGCAAAGAATTAACAATAGCTCTATAGCTGCATCCTCTCTAAATAATCAATGTATTTCAATTTGAAATAGAAGAGCAAGTTAACAAAAATGACTTGTTTTACATTAAGGCATTTTTATCTCTCAGCTTTTACCTATATTCTTATACGCGCCACTAGTAGAGCTGTAGAGTTGTATGTATCAGGTAAAAGAGTGTTTTCGACCCTATAAGGTGTCCATGATCAGGATCAATTGCAGAGCCTAGATTTTGCACGGTCGCTTTTTTAACTGCATACGTTCTTGAGCTGAACTTAAGGCCACCCCTACGTAATTATCTTCCTTCGCATAAATGATATTTCAAAAAGCAGTGTAGCCATTTTGTCCCATTCTCCACATACATGTTCAATTTTAAAAGGTGTAACCAAGAAAAAAAGCGTTCCAGCACCGAATATCTGTTTATAATAAAGTCGAATGAATAACATAATGTAATATTGCGCAACTTGAAGAAGTTAATCTTGTCTTGTTTTCAGTCCTTTTTAAAATGGCTGCTTTGTTGGGTATTAAAGGTTCCAAAAGTCCGGCTTTGAGACAAACTATAAACTATAATACTAAGACATCTTTTCAAAATATGTATAATCCAAGTAATAAATTAATAAGCGAGAATAAGCAAATATTAAGAATCAGATTCTGCACGCTCCTTTGTTAATTTCCCGTGCACACGCACACTCTTCCCTTCCCGTTACCACTTAATAAGGGCAAGAGTAGTTACGACCGAGGATATACACACTTTCAGTCCCTTGACGAACCCACGGGAACATGTTTCCTTCGTGATGGTGCGCAGTTATTTAAAATAATATTTCCGTATCCGGCAAATAATATGAAACGCGTGTTCCTTCTAAAGACCTCCGCGCATCGAAGGCCGACCATCCTGGAGTTTCACTGTCAAATTTGTGAATATCGTAATTGTTAGTTGGTTCAGATAAGCTTTTAAAATATACAGATTGTACGATGTTTGTACTTAAATAAGTTAAGACCAATAAAAGGTTGTACTAAAAAGCATACTTTTATTATACCCGTATTTATTTTATTATTATTTTACTCGTAGAGCAAAAGGGTATACTAGATTCGTTGTGTGTAACAGCCAGAAGGAAACGTTTCCGACCATATAAAGTACATATATATATTCTTGATCAGGATGAATATCCAAGTCTATCTGTCCGTCCGTTTGTCACTCTGTCCGTATGAACGCCTCGATCTCAGGAACTACAAAAGCTAGAACGTTGAGATTAAGCATGCAGCTTCCAGAGACATAGATGCAGCGCAAGTTAGTTGCCACGCCCAGTCCTACGCCCACAACCCGCCCACAACTGTCATGTTGTGATATCTTTTCATTTTTGTATAAATCTTGTAAATTTCTATAGATTTACCAAAATAATTTTTTCAACGCCACTCTTACTCCCACAAACCGACCAAAACTCTCACGAACACACCTTTGAAAAATTAAAATTGTTTTTTTTCCCAATTATATTCCAGAATTCCCGATATTCCAGAAAATGTTGAAACTTCTCGTTTGCACTTCCACTAGCTGAGTAACGGGTATCTGATTGTCGGGTATCTCGACTATAGCATTCCATCTTGTTTTATTTAAAATCAAATCATCATACATATGTAGACATGCAATACCTATAAAAGTGCAGCACATTGTATGTACATATGGACGTATAATCGTCCCGCCTTTTAACCAGCGAATACAAACACGAAGATCGTGCACATTTATTCATGCACAAATCCACACACAATGCATAATTTTAATTGTTTGCTTCAAGGGTAGCGCTCAACTCTCCTCACAACACATCCCTAAGTAGGGGTTGGCTAAGGACTATTCTTTTTTCCATTTATCTATGTAGGGCACGTCTCTGCTCGGGTGTTTAGTGTAACGATTTTGACCTCTTTTGTTTGTTACAAAGCCTTGTCGGCATCGGCTGTGGTTTGTAGTAGAATCTCGTACTCTTTGTTATCTAAGCTGTACTACAGGCCCGTCTTTCGGTCGTGATCTTCAATTGTTATCTCCCTTGCTTTTTGTTTGACCTTATTCATGAAATCTGTGGCTGGCGACTTTTTTGAGCCAGCTTCAAAATTAGACATTTTTTAGGTAATTACAAAAACTTCAAGCTGCTGATATCGAGTAGGAGGCCGAGATTCTCGTTAAGGGGCCATAAAGACCCTATTATTTGTGCCGACACTCAGATAATGAAAAGTATTACTTCAGTCGTTGCATACTCCAAGATAAGAGACTACTATGCTAAAGCACACTTAAGAGCACTAAAATTAAATTAAGAGGCATTTGCAATACATATTTATGTAACGTACTAGCCTCAAAAGCCGATCTATCTTTACCTTTACTGTAGAATTTTAATAAAAACGAGAGAGAATGCTATAGTCGAGTTTCCCGAATATCAGAAGACCGTTACGTCTTGATCCTGATCAAGAATATATATACTTTATATGGTTGGAAACGTTTCCTTCTGCCTGTTACATACTTTTCAACGAACTAGTATACCCTTTTATTTTACGAGTAATTCTGCTTATAAATTTGTATATAGTCGGAAACGCTTGCTTAAACAAACTTTCAAACGAATCTAAGCAGAATGCAATTTTATCAAAAGCAACAAGGCTATATTATTACAGTATTATTTTTTCATTAACGACTGTGTACTTTTATGAGTTAGATGGATATGTATTTTGAAGTAAAATGTTTTTTAATTTACAATAAAATATGATTACAAATTTTTCGGTATTGTCGCAGTTTGTGGGTTATGGTTATCTGCAGCTTTTGACCTTCTGTTGTTCCAGAAACTCCTATGATTAAATTGACAACTTCTAACGGTTTAAGGAAAGGTTGATTTGAACGTGTTGATAGAATTAATGATTTGACCCCTACCATTTCTAGCTTTAATACTTCTTAATATCTTTTATACGGACGTGCTGAATTAGATGCTGACACTGTTTTCTCTTTGTTAGTCCAATTGCTTTTAAATAAAAAGTCATTTTGATATCTTTATTTTATGTATATATCTAAATTAATCTCGACACATATGAGCATTGGTGTGCTTAAAACATCAAAGTAAATACTATAATTTTGTGATCAATATTTGAAAAAGGAGACTAACTATCTATTTATTCAATATACTTGATAATAGAGCTCTTAAGCCAAGACCAAAACCAATTTACAAATAAACTGGAAATAACTAAAACTCTACAAAAACTGGGAGGATTTTCGTTCATGTAGAATTCCCACGTCTGCTTAAATTTTCCACGTAAGCGCCTCCAAGGCTCTGTTAAACTATGTTGCCATCCTTATTTCTATACATTAAGGGAGTTGCCATCACACTCTTGCAGATGTTTTGAGTTCCCATTTCCCACGTCTGCTTAAATTTCCCTTGCTTAAAAATAGGAATGTTAATTATTTTCAATATGCGATGTGTAATAAAAAATGTGTTTAAGTCACAGCTAAAAAATGTTACCATATACAACAACATCGGATCACATCTGTTTAAATTAAATGCCCTGTACAATCCATATAAAACCCCAGTACTAAATATTTGAAAAATGGAGACTAACCATCTATTTATACAATATACTTGTTGATAATAGAGCTCTTAAGCCAAGACTAAAACCAATTTACAAATAAACTGGAAATATCTAAAACTCTACAAAAACTGGGAGGAATTTCGTTCATGTAGAATCTGCTTAAATTTTCCACGTAAGCACCTCCAAGGGTCTGTTAAACGATGTTGCCATCCTTATTTCTATACATTAAGGGAGTTGCCATCACACTCTTACAGATGTTTTGAGTTCCCATTTTCCACGTCTGCTTAAATTTCCCTTGCTTAAAAATAGGAATGTTAATTATTTTCAATATGCGATGTGTAATAAAAAATGTGTTTAAGTCACAGCTAAAAAATGTTACCATATACAACAACATCGGATCACATCTATTTAAATTAAATGCCCTGTACAATCCATATAAAACCCCAGTACTAAATATTTGAAAAATGGAGACTAACCATCTATTTATTCAATATACTTGTTGATAATAGAGCTCTTAAGCCAAGACTAAAGCCAATTTACAAATAAACTGGAAATATCTAAAACTCTACAAAAACTGGGAAGAATTTCGTTCATGTACAATTCCCACGTCTGCTTAAATTTTCCACGTAAGCGCCTCCAAGACTCTGTTAAACGATGTTGCCATCCTCATTTCTATACATATAGGGAGTTGCCATAACGCTCTTGCAGATGTTTTCAGTTCCCATCTTAATGTCTACACAAGAACGCAATATAATCGATAACAAAATAGAAAAATCGAACAATGAAATCGAATACACTTGTGTAAAAATGGGAATGTTAATTATTTTAAATATGCGATGTGTAATAAGAAATGTGTTCAAGTCACAGCTAAAAAATGCTAGCATATACAACAACATTGGTGCACATCCGTTTAAATGAAATGCCTTGTCCAATCCATATAAAAGCCCAGTACTCAGGCGAACAGCTTTATTAAAGATAAGTGTTTTGCGCTGACTTCAAATATTTATAACTCCGCTCACGGAGCGTGTTGTACTTTGCACGGTATCTTAAACGTTTTGTAATTTTATTAATTATTTATGCAAAAAGTTTTGCAAAGTGTTTTGCGTAAATAATTAAAAAGTTTTGCATAGTATTTTGCAGAAATAATTAATAAAATTTCAAAACTTTTAAGCTACCGTCCAAAGTGGAACACGCTATATATACAGAGTAATAAATATTTGATATTAGCGCAGAACTCTTATCTTTAATAAAGCGGTTCATGACATGGATTGGCTGTGGTAGTTGTACTAGAGAAGGCGGCATTTTCATATGCCTTTAAACTACAACCTTTGTTTCTCGATTTTCTCGAAAACCGTGGATAATGTTTTGTACTTTTTTCCAGGATCATTACTTAATTAGTCCTTCATAAGCCTATAAGCACGGCATTCCGGAACACGCTCTGTGTACAGCCACAATATAAAATTACATTCAAAGGCTCATTTATGTATGGGCTGGTTCATAGCTGGACCCTCTATTATAACATCTCAAAAACTGTCGAAAATTTTTTTATGAAATTTTTCTGAAATGTCCTTTAAGGTGGTCAAGCGTGCATTTTGGAACACGCTCTGCGAGTGGAGATATTCCTTAAAAAGTGGGAAGCCGATTTTTCAATTGCATATTTTGAATACTTTCTTGATCCTTATAAACTTAATTCGTACATAGAGAGCTAGATCTTTTTTACTTAACATATTATCCTTATTTTTGCTTGATTTCACCACCTAACAACGAAACGTCCCCATGTTCCATGTTCCACCGTTCCCTCATCGCCGCTAACTCATCGACGCTAATTTGACGCACATATGTTCAGCCATATATATCTTGGTGGCCAAGGTTAAACCAAAATACATAACTATTATGAACTCAAATGTAAACATGGGTATGGTAATTAAACATGTTGAAACTAATGCTATAGTAGCTGCTATTGCTGCAGCATTTGTTATGAATGATCAAAACTGATTTTCAGATTTGATTATACGTAAACAAATCGCGACGGTCAATCAAGAGTACTCGAAAGCGAAAGAAATTTATGAAATGATATATTTATTAATAATTAATTATATATTTCTTGGACGGTACTTAGTATTGAATACCTCTGTCCAAAGCCTTTGAACAAAATTTAGCCACTAAAAATTTTGTGCCGCTTTTGTATATGAAGTTATTTGTATTAGACGCCCGTTGTATGGCCTGAATACTAGGCCCTATATTAGATTCGTTGAGAAGTATGTTATAGGTAGAAGGAAACGTTTCCGACCATATAAAGTATATATATATTCTGGATCAGGATCAAATAGCCGTGTCCGTCTGTCCGTATGAACGCCTCGATCTCAGGAACTACAAAAGCTAGAATGTTGAGATTAAGCATGCAGCTTTCAGAGGCATATACACAGCGCAAGTTTGTTTCCAAATGTTACCACGCCCACAAGCCTCACAAAACTGTCACGGCCACACTTTTGAAAAATGTGACATTTTTTTATTTGTAAATAAATATTGTAAATTTCTATAGATTTGCCAAAATACTTTTTGCCACGCCCACTCTAACGCACACACACCGCCCAAAACTCACACTCCCACACTTTTAAAAAATGTTGAAGTTATTTTTTCATTTCTACCGATATTCCAGAAAATTTCGAAATTTCTCTTTTGCACTTTCACTACTTGAGTAACGGGTATCTGATAGTCGGGGAACTCGACTATAGCATTCTATCTTGTTTTTTCCTAGAACAGTTACAGCCTTTTCATGAATGTTAATAAAGCGCTGCTTTAAAATTTTAGTTATACATCATACACGTATGTACATGGATTGTGAAAGGAAAAGAACTCATGTTTTGCACACACATGCTTTGACATGCTAATTAAATTCAATTATCGTTACCTAAATTCATTGGTAAAGTTAATTAAATTAAGAGCAACATTCAACAGTTCAAATGTTTCAATTTTCGCTACATACTTGTAGAAACACAGGGTTAAAATGGGAACTTTTATTTTTAGAAAAGCGCAGGCGCGTACTTTTGGAAACGCCCTCGAAATTGGGATAGCTTGATTCGTATTGGTTTGTTTTTTCTAGTATATATATATGTATTCCTTTTCTTCTGTGGTGTATCATTTGCTTTCGGTCCCTTATTGGCTGATAAGCGGTCAAGAGTATTTTGATCTTAGAGCTTCACAAGCGGTTCGGTATCGGTTTCTCACTCCTGCTGCTTTTCTTTAAACGATGTCAATACCAACGAATATGGTGTTTCACATTCAGTTTTCGCACCTTTTTCGTGTTGCAATAATCTAGTCCTCAGAGAAAGTAACGGTCGTGTGTTAAATTGTTTAATAAAATCTGAGTGTTACCTTTCTTGTATCTAAGATGAAAGATGTAACTTCAAAATCAGAATGATTGCGCATTGAAAAAAAATTACACATGCCAAATATATTATAACAGTGGACAGAGTGTTTAAAACAAACAAATTAATAGTTTTTGAACAAACAGGCACTTACGTCAATAAAGCGATATGAATCTAATCAACAAATGTTAGGACAAACAAAGAAAGTACATACTTAAAATCCTACTATATTATATGTGTATAATAATATAATAATACAAAAATATGCGTTAACAACGGCGGGAGTGATCATCGTTGCTTAAAATAATGCAAAGCGACTATACGAGTATAGTAAAATGACGTCGGTAAGGTTACATATAATTGTAAACGATGCAACAACATTTTTATAGTAGACATTTTTTTTTGAAAAAAAAAGGGTATATTATATTCCTTGCAATGTATATAACAAATAGAAGGGTTACGCGCACAATTGTTCAAAACGCCAAAGTCTGTGTGGCGGCCACATCATAAAGGAATGCTTAAATCAGCCAAAAAAAATTTGTCACAGATTCTTTTCTATTGCTACATTGAGTTCTAGAATTTCAAATATAAGCAAGAGAGAGTTTCCCGCTACTCTGCCAGTAAAGTTTTCTGTCATATCGACAGAAATAGGGGAAAACAACAAGTACATGAAAAACAGGGGAAAGCGCTATAGTCGATTTCCTTTTCGTTCCTGTCAGATACCCGTTACTTAGCTAGTGCGAACGCGAAAGTTTAATATTCTTTTTGGTATATCGATACAAAGTGGCAAAAAAAATTAATAACTAAAATAAATAAAAAAATTCGAAGGTGTGGGCGTTTGAGTTGGTGGCGGCTTTTAAACGTTATAGTAGGATATAGAAAGTGGAAGGGCAAATAACAAACTTGTAAAATTTCAATTGGAACAATTGGAAACAATCTTGCGCCGCGGGTATGTCTCTGAAACCTGCTTAACCTTATTAATCTTTCTAGCTTTTATAGTTTCTGAGCGTTCATACAGACGGACAGACGGACATGGCCAGATCGACTCGGCTATTGATCCTGATCAAGAATATATATACTTTATATGGTCGGAAACGCTTCCTGTTACATAATTTTTAACGAAATAGTAACCATTTTACTATACGAATAACGGATATAAAAATCAGGGTCAAAACTTTATATGGGAATTTGAAAACTTACATAATCTGTTCCTTAAAGAACTTCGGCTGTGAAACAAAAACGCCTCTTAACGAGGTATCAACTAGTGACGATTGAAGCTATAACAACAAAAAGTTCTGATTTCACCTTTTGCGATGATAAATGATTTTTTATTCAAATATAAATATACAATATCAAAAGTGTTCTTATTCGGCACGCTTCAATAGAAAATGCATGAGAAGGCTAAACAATTTTTATAATAAAGCGATTTGTGTTATTTTAAATAATATATTTATATTGTATATATTTGTTTTATTATTTGTATATACATATATTCTTATAATATTTAGTCTTATTTTGAATATTTTTTGATTTTACCAAATTTAATATTTACTAGTGATTAGAAAATTTTAAGTCTTACATACTTATTGTGAAAATGGGTTGCGTTATTATCCTTTTAAATACGTTGACAAAATCGAACTTAGTTATTTTGTGATATTATTTTAAGTATTTTCTATTACGGATTAGTTTAGATTACGGATTATAAGTAGAGTATTTCTTAAGGTTTTCTGCCCATGGCGTCGTTTACCATTTCGTCTTATACTTCTTCGTCGCGATCTGCCTTTTTCGTCGCCTCAAAATCTTTCTTTCTTTAGCAAGCTTACAACTCCTCCAAACGTTTCCTCGCCCACTCTAATACCCACAAACCACCCAAAACTGTCACGGCCACACTTTTGAAAAATGTTGTGATATTTTTTCATTTTTTTTATATATTTTGTAGATTTTTACAGATTTGCCAATAAACTTTTTGTCACTCCCACTCCTACGTCACAAACAAAAGTGTGGGCGTGACAATTTTTTTTGGGCCTTTTGTGGGCGTAGGAGTGGGCGTGGCAACGTTTGAAAATAAACTTGCACTGCGTCTATGTCTCTGGAAAGCTAGATGCTTTATCTCAACATTCTAGCTTTTGTAGTTCCTGAGATCAAGGGGCTCATACGGACAGACACACATGGCCAGATCGACTCCGCTATTGATCCTGATTGGTCAGAAACGTTTTCGTCTGCCTGTTACATACTTCTCAACGAATGTAGTGTTCCCTTTTAGTCTGTGAGTAACTGGTATAATTAATGAATAATGGAAGGAACCCTATTATCCACTTAATATTCTTGCCATTATTCTTGAGATTGGTTGACAGATTAGACATTCTAGTGACGTCCACGCTTAGCAATTGTGTTTCAGATCGTTGCCACTGAAGGCTTTATACTTGATTTTGTTTACATTACAGTTGTACTTCTAAAAATATTTACTGCAATGGTATATAAGCCTCGGCAAAAGTTTATCGCTTACTGCTTTGAAATCTTTTGTCTAAGGTTATAATTCCCTCTGCAAATGTATTCAAATGTGGGTTACTCAACTTAGTTGAAGTTTTTAATTGCGTGGACGACAATATACAGTTCAATCACCAAAATACACAAGCATTTTGTCCTCACCTTGACTTCCTTGACTTTAAAAAATAACATCGTTCACTTTAACCTCAAACACAACGTTGACCTCCAGTAAAAGCAATATTTTCATTCTAACACCAAATTTTAATAATCGGTAAGGAGTGATTTCTGGGAATTTTAACATGCATGCCAGTAAAAAACAAGTCTAGAAACGAAAACTTGTACCTAATTCGTATAAATATTACAAATTTATAAACACGTTAATCTAAGTGAATTGCCACGAAAAAACGAAGTTTCATTTATTAACTTCTATTGCAAAATGAAAGCCTTTTAAGAACAATACATGTTCTCACGTTAAAGCAATATCGAAAATTGATCGGCTTAGCTCACTTGGGAGTTACTACTGATTTAGTAAATTTACTGTTTCACGGATGCAAGCCGTTAGCCTCAAAAGCAAAAATAATTAGTCAAGGTAAACTCAATTATCCGCACATTTCATTTTCAAATGTTAATCGTCAAGCAATTTAACCCAATTAAATATGCATGACGTTTTACGTGTAAACAAAAGGCCATCACTGGGACCGGTACCAGCAGCGACAAGCCGAGTTGTAAAGTTTGCCCGCCCTCAAATAGAACACCTATTATTTGCCTGTTGACAGTACCCACTCAAGCGAATTATTGCCAACTCATCAGTGGGTATTTTAGTCCATTTTTTATCTACCCCAGTATCTGAATTTGTATCGTCAAAAGGCATATGCTTCTGAAATCAACCCCCGGAACTTCCAAAACGTAATCGTTTTCGGTTTTAATAGGCGTATATGTACAATTGGATGACGAGTACACACTTCCCATTTGAAATATGAAACCTGGACAAGCAATTGATGTGAAAGTTTGAGGCACTCCCTGGAGTAAACAACCACTCAAATTAATTAGGGATAATTGAATTCACGTTGCAAATGCGGTTTGCACCTTTTATTGTCCAAGCTTACAGATTTAATTATCATGTCTTCATTCTTACAATAAAAAAAACTATGTTGATTTTTCTATTGATTTCTTTTTCGTCCGACGGCTACTGTTCGATATCACATTTGCTATCTACGTAGTGACGAAGCGCTCCAGAAGAGTATGTGACAGTCTGCTGCGGTTGTCCGATGGTTATGGGCTGATGGGGCTGGAAGCGGGTAAGATCACCCACAAAAAATATTAAAAACTTCTTGTTTCACATCGATGGACACCTCAATAGTTAAAATCCGATTGAGCCATTCCAGAAATACTTAAAAATAAAATTTGGTGGAGCTATTCAAAATCAAAATTTTTTTCGGGTCGTACAATTGGATGTCATTTCAGCGACCTACAATTTTTGTAAGAAGGATTAGTTCTACCACTTTTAAGAAAAATCACTAGTTTAGCCGTAAATAACGCTTTCATTTTGTCTAAATACATTCAATAAAAACTTTTACTTTTTGGTGTATTTTCGTGTTCCACTTTTTTTATATATCGTTGAAAGGACGATTAAAAATTCTATTTATGATTATGATTTATGATATTTATGATTCCAAGTTTGACTAATTTAAAATATTATCATTCCTCAGTGTATATATGGTAGTCGCCTTGGAATGCTCTCCTGGTGCGATTCGTCACTACGGGGCCTGCCGTTCCCAGTGATTTATATAATTATTCTCACTTTTTATAATTTCATATCTTTTGTATTAGGATCAATAGCAGAGTCGATCTGGGCATACCCGTATAAGTCTGAGGAACTATGAAAGCTATAAAGTTTAGATTAAATAGCGTTCTATATTGTTATATATAAATAATATGTGAAATGTGAATGTTAAAAAAGTGTTTGAAGCTCACTCTTACAAACAACCCCGCCTTTAATGCGTTAAACCTCAGGCACACGTCCCTGCTTACTCGATTTTGATCGAAAGTTTGAGTACATCTGCCAGATTGTTAACAATCTGCCGTTTTTCTAAATACTAACATAATTTTGTCATTATTTACCTCACTGGTTTGTAATTCGTTCAACCCTCGGATTCCCCAGAAGTTGAGGAATACCGTAATCATTTGTTTCGCTTGCCGTTTGCAATTTAAGCGTGGGCATGTAGTAACAAAGGCATTAAGCCTAACAATCTGTACTTTATAACTTTTTTGCTAACCTTATTATCTCTAACGAAATGGTCTCCAGGGACAGGCTCCTTTTCAATTATGCCATTCACACGCATTCTATAATTGAATAAGGGAGTTTTCACGTTACGAATAAATTTGTAGTAAAAGTTAATACTAATGTATTTGAAATATTTCCCTCCTTATGTCTTGCTGAGGGTATATTGGTTTCAGTCAGTTCAGTCTGTACGATTTTTCGCAAACTAGTCTTTCAGTTTTAAGGAAACATGAAACTTTCTTGAACAGTATGCAAAAGGTGGAAGGAATTATTTCCGACCCTATTAAGTATAAATATTAGTATCAGGATGATCTATAAAAAATTGAAAGTTGAGATTCTGGTGACGCAATTGTGTTTCAGAACGTTGCCGCTGAGGGGTATATTCTTGTTTTTTACAGTTTATACAGTTGTATTTCTAAAAATATTTACTGCAATGGTATATAGCCTCGGTTAAAGTTTACCGCTTACTGCTTTGAAATATTTTGTCTAACATTTCCCCCTGCAAATGTATAATCACCAAAATACACAAGCATTTGCAACGCAGTGAAGGAGACATAGTTATCTTCGTCTGTACGTTGCTGCACAAACTAGTCTTAAGGATTTAAGGATTTTAAGGATTTATGCATGAAACTTTCCAAACGCCCTATGTTATTTGTAAGTTATTTTATTTATAAATTTTATTTATATTTTCATATTATTATTTGACACTATCTTGGTGCATATTGCATATTGCAACTATCTTAATTTATTGATTAAAAGTAATCTATACATAGCATTATATCTGATAGACCAGTCAAAAAATCTTTTGGGTCGTTGCTATCGAATTGATTACTAATTATATTAACAGAAAAAGCATCTTAGCCTTGTTGAGTAGTGCATTTTTTATAAATGCAAAAGCATAGAAGCATTAACTTTCCAAATTGGTATTTCCAGTAAAAAAATTTATAATTTCCTGTACTCTTAATTATAATAATGTTACTTATTTTTAATGAGTTTTTCTTTATTTTAAGTATTAAAATATTCATCCACTTTGATCTAAAGTTTATAGCACTTGACACTCAATTACGCATACACATCAACGTCTCATGCTAGTATAGTTATGCCTGACATGCCTTGTTAAGAAGATAGCCTATGGCTAAGAATATGTTAACAAAATGTTTATTGAAAATATTTCAGCTGCTTTTTTAAATGGCTTTAAATAAAAGTGTTCAAATGACTTCCTTATCGGTGGCTCACTTTGATGGGATGGAAAACTGCCAAACGCCTCAGAGGTCAAATCACGTACGTACTTTAATATTTTTAGTATGCAAGAAAGATTTGTCGGTTCTTATTTTCCGTTTATATTATGTTCGAGAAGATTTATTTACGTTTTGAAACATTTTAATTTTTTTAAGAACGTCTTAGCGAGCTCACAGAAAATGTATTTAAATTGTATATAAATACTTCGCTAAATGTTCTTAACGTGGGCAATATTGCGCACTTTATAAGAATCTTTAGGAAGGTTCGTCCAAAAATAGAGGCGTGCCACCCAGTCTTATGCGTCTTCTTAAAAAACATGTATGTACCTTTCCGTTAATGTCAGCAGGGATATTTAAAAATAAATGCGTTTATAATGTTATCAATTTTCTATGGTAATCATAAGGATCATCACTACAAAAATAATGAAATAAATAAAAAAGATAAAATTAAATCACGACCATTTTGGTCACGCCTACTATAACGCCCAAGAACCGCACAAATTTGTCTCGCCTACACTTTTGAAATTTAGTTTACTATTTTTCTTTCCAAATTCTAGGATATGCCTTTTACGTACTCCCACTAGCTGAGTAAGGGGTATCCGACAGTCGAGGAACTTAACTATATTTTTCAAAATATGTTTCTTCTTGTACTACTAGTAGCTAAGAAGTAATGGGTGGAGAAACTCGGCCATAGCATCTTCTTGCTATACCCGTTACTTATAGAGTAAAACCAAAGACACTAGAATAATAAGATGCGTAACGCCTGGCGATTTTTTTGCACACGATTTTTTCGTGCTGGCTCCAGGCTCTCTCGAATTTTTGTTCAAGAGCCAGAGAGAGGGCACTCTAAAGCCAGCAGGTCTCTTGTACGCATACAGCGACAGCCGAGCACTGTATGTGAGCACACGTATGCTCATATATTGTAAATTTGACAAAATATGCCCATCACTTCAGAAGTTTATGGACTTTCAATCTACATTATTTGTACTCTGGCAATGGAGTACAAAGTACTCGTAAGTAAAAAGTAAAAACTCTAATTTTGAATTGCCTTAACGTGATAATTATTTAATTACATCATAGAAATGGTAATAGGTGAATAAATGAAAATAACAATACCGAATTATTTTAATAAATTACTTTATACTAGGAAATATGTCGTTAGAGTATTCAGCTTACGACGTGGAAAATATATTTGAAGTTAGTGATTCTTCGGGGTGCGTTGGTCCTGCCTCAAGAATTCAATTTTGCAATAAACAGGTTGCATATGAAGTTTTTAAACTATTTAGTGTATTTATTAGTACAAATTACTAGTATACTACAAGTAAGAAAATATGCATACCTATGTATATGATCAATTTTCAGTATTTGCATTGCAAATATTATTTTGTTGATGTTTTTGTTATATTCTAATTTATATTTTTAAAGCCGCAGAAAAGCAAGCCAAATTTATTGTTTCTTCTTTTAGTTCTTAGATCTTAATCCGTTTGCTTACGGCTGACAAATACATAACATAAGTGCGATAAGTAATTGTGCTAAGTAGTGCAAAATAAAAAAAAATTTTAGAAGTGTACTTATTTTCCTAATTTTTCGCGCTTATATTACGTTGTGCTGGTACTGCAGCTTTCCGAAAAAGGTTTGAACTTAAATATTTTAAATATTTATTTAAAAAATTGTATTGGCTATGACCGAGAAAAAAAGATCAAATATCAGTGGGAACAAGTGCAGCCTACCCCACTGTCAGAAATCTACCCGCTCTTAAATTGTTTAGGTTTCCTGAAAAGGATTTAACAATTTTAATGAAATGGACGGTAAAGTGCCAATTTACAGAAGATTTTGTGGCGAGCACTTCATCACTGTTTTTATGCCAAGATAATTATTCTAGTGTCTTTGGTATGTACATTTGTATGTACATCGACTAGTATACTAGCATGGTTGAAAGGTACATATGTAACAGAAATGGCCTTAATGTGTGTTCCCCAAAATGTTACAAAATGGTCCACAATTTATAGATTTATGTAATGCATCAAATTAAGGTAATTCGTGAGTTTATTTAATGTTCCTAATGTCCTACTTTATAGGTAATGTCTCTCCTAAAAACGATTTTACCAAACCTCAATAAATACATGTATGTATATAGAACGGTTTGTTTACACATACACTTAATAGAATAAAAGAAATTGTTTTAGCTCAACATACGATTTAAGAAACTATGAATATGTAAGGGGGCTTACTTATTTTATAAGATTAATAAAAATAAATATTGTACGTACATATATACCTTAACTTCAAACAAATACAAATTCGAGCAAATTTTTGTTTCAAGTTTTTGACATTGTAAACAGTGGGTAAATTATTTAACGGCTTCATAACAGAACACTGTTCAAATTTTTTTTTTTTCCTTTATAAATTGTTTAATTTAAAACTGACGATTACAGAATATTAAACTGTTCGAACGCTTTTAAAATATATACGTATATTAATGTAAGAATTATCAATACGTCTATACATTACATTATACATTAATAAATTACATTCAGTATATTTTGCCTTCCTTACGTTATGCAGTACCTTGTAATTAGCCTAACATTTTTCTTGTATAGAAGGAAGCGTCTCCTACCCTATCCAGTATATATACATATGTACTTGTTTAAGATAATCAGCCGAGTTAATCTAGCTTTGTCTAACTTTATAGATTGGAATACTACTTTATAGATCAGTCACAGTTTTATTGTTCATTGCGATTAGGCTGTTTCCGGACAATTCTTTGTCGAAATTTGTCTTTTGGTTCAGGGACTGGTGTTAGTTTGAGTGTCTCTTCAAAGTTTTTTAGGCAATTTACAAAAATTTTAAGGGTGGAGAAACCGATTGAAGTAAAACAGATCTATCCCTTGAGAAATCGTTTTCTACGTGGTTAGATTTATGTCTGTTTGACAAAAGGTTAAAAACCATGACGTTTATAAAAACAGCAACCACCAGGGAATAAATAGGGATTTAAAATTTTTTTGTCTTTTTAAATAAAGAATATTTCTGTTTTGTTACTTAAACATAATGTAATTTACTATGCAGGTATGATTAATAGGCTATAAACTGAACTAATTAACTGCTTTAGAAAAAAGTCTTACCATAATTAAAAGCAAACCTGTTTCAAATGATATACATAAATTGACATGAAATACATTTTTTAATGATAACCATTAATGATTAAAAAAGGAAACTATTAAGGAAACAATATATGTACATACTAGCTTCTATTTAAAAAATAGTAATGTAGTTAAAATTAATCATTAATGTGTAAAAAACTGCCCATCTCAAAAGTTTTGCATTCATGTATGGTAGTCCCTTCAATATACCTCTCTAGGAAGTGTTTTTGCTTAGTATTCCAAGTGATGATATCAGTTAATTTTAAAATTTAAATTTAAACATTTTTAACAGTTTAGACGGCACAAGCTTTACAATTTGTTTTATTGGCACTATTAAAATACAAAACACTTTTAAAAAAGATAGAATGCTCGAGTTCCCCGACTATCAGATACCCGTTACTCAGCTATTTCAAAATTTTCTTGAATATCGGTAGAATTTAGGGACAAAATAATAAAATTAAAAAAAACTTAACAATTTTTTAAAAGTGTGGGAGTGCCAGTTTTGGTCGGTTTATGGGCATAGGGAGTGGGCGTGGCAAAAAGTTTCTTTGGCAAATCTGTAGAAATTTAGTAAATATGTACAAAAATATCACAACATTTTTCAAAAGTGTGGGCTTGACAGTTTTGTCCGGTTTGTGGGCGTTAGAGTACGTCGCAACATTTTAAAAAAACATACTTGCGCTGCGTCTAAGTCTCTGGAAAGCTGCATGCTTAATCTCAACATTCTAGCTTTTGTAGTTCCTGAGATCAAGGCGTTTATACGGACAGACGGATTAATATTCCGAAATTTTTAATTTTAATTTTACATACCAAATAATATATCGCAAAAAATCAAATAATTTTCCCAAAGTGTGGACTTGGTAATCTTCTGAAACCAACTACCAATACGTCTCTAGAATCGGCTTGCCTGACCTCAGTGTTTATACGAACAGACTGAATTAGAATTTATATACTTTAAAATGTCGGAGCGCTTCCTTCTACCCATCCCATTCCTTAAAGCAAATATATTTATGACCAACAGGTATTAATAATAAATATGTAACAATTATGAAAAAGATTTAAAAGCATATGTGACCATATCGTACTTCCTTTGGATAAGTAACGAGTCGAGGAAATTGACTACAGCGTTCTTTCTCATGTTACATGTTACACGATTGAAGACTTTTAAATTGATAATTGAGTTGGATAAAGGTATCCAAATCTGCTATGCCATGTTCCAATTTTAAATTTGCCACTGGTCAGCGATTGATTATATATACTCGACACTCTGGCAAGAAGCGTCTATTACAGCTTCAAATAATTTTTAGTGCTTTTGTGAATAACAGAAGATTTCACTGAATATTTTTCCAAGCAGATTCGAAATTGAGGCTCACTTCAGAAACAAATAAATCTTCAGTGCATCATTTTTTGTTAGTTTTTACATATCCTATGACTTGCGCTTTGAATTTATCACCCAGTGCTATCGACATGTCGGATAATCAGTCCGTACGGAACTTCTATGATGCCCTATTTGATTGTGACAGCACCCAACGTAGTGACTTCTAAAAGGGCACCAGAAGAGTGTCGAAGGTCTATATATACATACGGGTATATATATTAATTTTTCGAGTGAACTCCGTATTGTGGACTCCGAACAGGTGATCCCTACTTGAGAATCGGACGGACTAGCGAAATGAATAACGTTTTAGTTATGTAAGAACCAACTTTTCTTAAAACCAAGCACACCCCGACCTTATCGACCGTAATGTAAGCTTATGATCCAGAAAAACACCAAGTTCATCAACCCTGCTATTTAGTCCAAAGACCTCGCACTTAGAAAATAAGTCGCATTTATTAGGCTTACACGATAAAAGGTCATAACTTTACATTTGGACCCCTTTAGTACGTTATCACGGCACCATATTTGAAAGCTGTCTAGATCGGATTGTGTGTCCGAATGTCAATAAATGATCTTATACTGCATAATTTAAAATCGTCTGCGTACATAAGTACACGCGAATGTTTTATTACTAAGGGAAGGTCATTAATAAGTAAGGCAAGAAGGAGCAGACCAAGGCGGATGTAACTCGGAGAATACAAAAAGAATTTTAAAAAGAACCCGTTGCGGCCTGCTATTCAAATAACTTAATCCTTAAAAGATCTTAATCCAATTTAAAAGATCAACCGGTAAAGCTAATAAATCAAATTTTATTTCAAAAATGAATGATTAACAGAATCAAATGCTTTATTAAAGTCAATGTACATAGATGAAATCTGTTAGAGAATTTTGTTTATACCCGTTACTCATAGAGTTAAAGGGTATACTAGGTTCGTTGAAAGTATGTAACAGAAAGAAGGAA
This sequence comes from Drosophila orena, assembly GCA_005876975.1. Taxonomy (NCBI): domain Eukaryota; kingdom Metazoa; phylum Arthropoda; class Insecta; order Diptera; family Drosophilidae; genus Drosophila; species Drosophila orena. The sequence continues at coordinate 979,073 of VCKV01000094.1, read as the reverse complement.
GCGTTTCCAAAGAGTATATATTCTTCTCCGTATGAACGTCGAGATCTGAGGAACTTTAATAGTTAGAAAGTTGGGATAAGGCATGCAGAGTCCAGGGACATAGGCGCAGCGCAAGTTTGTTAAACCATGAACCATGAAACCATTTAGTCATGTAAATTGTTATAAAATTTCAACCAAAATAAACGGTCCGTCCACTGTAACGCCCACAAACAGCCCAAAACTGCCATGACCACAGTTTTAAAAAATATGTTGAAATTTTTTCATTTTCCTACTGGTTTTTCAAATTACTATGCCAAACAAAAACCCACGCCAAAAGTTCGTTTGTTTGTGTTGAAATATTTTAATTATACTATCTGATTATACTATCTATTATACTGAAACGCTCACAAGCCGGTCATAGCCCAGACGACCACACTTTTCAATTTTTTTTTGTATTTTGTAATTTATTTGTATTTTTTTTGGCAATTTTCATCGATATGGCATGACTTATAAACTCCTCGGGGTATAGTGTTTAACCCGTGGAAACCCGTTTAATCGTGGAAAAAACAACTTCCTTACAATTACTTTCTACGACTTTCACCTGTAACTCAAACAGATGAAAACTGTGTATATTTCATTATATTTTACTATATTTTTGTTTACTTTTTGCTGGATCTAACGATTTTGTTTAAAATTCAACACATTTTGACTTTTAAAATTTGGTTATAAATCAGAACATGACTTGCCTAACTCTTCCGATTTCCCATTAACATACAAAATGTGACCTTAAATTTGCAATAGCTTACCTTACATCTGTCCGAAAAAAACGTACTTATTTTTTACCAATAACGAGTCCCTTCACTATCAAATACCCATTACTCAGATAGTGGGTGCGAGCGAAAAATGTAAAAAAAAACTGTTGGCATATCGATAGAAATTTGTAATAAAAGTGTAGGCGTGACAGTTTTGGGCGGTTTATAGGCATTAGAGTGTGCGGATATCGTTTTTCAATAGTAGGGTGGGCGTGGTAATTTTCTAAATCTGTCGAATCTCCAATCTTGACGTTAAATTTATAGCTTTTATAGGCGGATGTGACCAAATCGACTGAGGTAATGATCCTGATCAAGAATATACATACTTTTTAGGGCCGGAAGCGCCTCTTTCTACCATTTTCATATTTTTCATCGAGTCGAATCGAGTTTACCCTATTGCGGAAATAAATTGTATATATTTTTTAAATTTTTAAATAATGACAGCTTAATATTTGTAGGTTAGCTCCGTTTTGCTGTACGGAGTGCAAATTGTATCCTTGCACATTGAAGGTCAGGAGCGCCTTTGCTTGGCGCAAATCTCAAATACATTACTAAAACAATTTAGTTATAACGAGATACATAACAGGAGAGTTGCTCTTGGCATTACTTGTGTACAATGTACACCCGTGCAATTGGAAATATTAAGAAGAGCTGGCGCCATGCCAGTGAGTTCCCGTCGATGTGGCATGATAACCCGAAGGGAGGCGGAGCGTCTATGCAAGAGTTTCTTGGGCGACAATACACCACCACGACTACCTGACGACTTCGCATTCAACGTCCAGCACAAATGTGCTTGGGGATGCCGCGGATCCTTCCTTCCCTCTCGCTACAATTCATCAAGGGCTAAGTGCATTAAGTGTTCATATTGCGGAATGTTTTTCTCGCCAAATAAATTTATTTTTCACTCACATCGCATAACAACTAATGACAGGTACGTTCAGCCTGATGCAGCGAACTTTAATTCCTGGCGTCGGCACATGTCTCTGAGTGGAAATGACTACGATGAGAAAATAATTCATGCATGGGAAGATGTGAAAGCCATGTTTAATGGCGGGACAAGAAAGCGCCTTGTTGGCAGCAGCACTAATAATCGTAATCCTGGCTCACCGACGCCATCCACGGCGGTAAGTTCGGGAGTTGGCAGCAGTTCATGTGGCTCCCCAACGAATTTTGAGAGAGATGACAAGGAAGTCGACGGGGAATCGGAGTCCTCGCACCCACAACGGCAGATAGACAGCCAGTACAACTACGGTACTGTAGCTGCAGCCGCTGCTGTAGTTGGAGTAACGGCGGTAGCAGCTGCAACTGTCGGCGTTCCCTTTAATTTACATGGCTCAACCGTCCTATCACCTCTGCATTCCCTTCGCAATGAACGCGATCTTTCTATAATGCCAATTTCCAGGAACTTTGTAGTGGACTACATGTGGCACCAGAAGGACCAACATTATCAGCAACCTTACTCAAGAAAAATCCCCAACGGCGACAACAGTGACTCAAGCCTGGACTTTGATTCCTGCCCTCGCTCTTGGGTTAGACCAGACACAAATAATCCATTACCGAATGCAAATTCAATTCGAACTTTGGATAATTGTTCTTTTAATATCAAAAACGAGTCCCATTCGTCAATTTATGGCATTATAAAGAACCGTAAGCTCTCTGGAGTGGCGAACAGCGGGCTTAACCTGCCCGATTATAACATTCCTTCCATTCTTAATTGCTCTGCGTTTAAACCAGTTGTTGCTTCGACTGCCATTGTGTCAACTTCTTTGTACACCAGATCTAATGATTCGAAACGAACTGATTGTAACAATCCAAAACAATCTACAAGAACCACAACGGTTTTAACACATGATAGTATGTCAGGCTCTTCCCATAAGATAGTAGGTCATGAGACTTTTTCGCCACTTTTAGGAAAAATGCAGTCCAATCCAGAAAGTAAGCAAAATTTTAATGTTGCACCAATTTTATTATTATAAACGTATGTATTTTCAGAGAAGTCAATAGCTTCTGTTTTAGCAAACAGTGTGACCAGAATTGCAGATGATAATGATGATGACGACGAAGTAGTGGATATCGAGACAACTGAAGATGAAGGGAAAATCGCAGTTCAACACGCTGACGCCCCCAAAACACCAGACGACGTTATTTCCGGAAGCGAAAGTACCAGCCGTTCGCCGTCTACAAGTACAAATATAGATGTAGAAGCAGATGTCGATGTGGATGTAGATATCATTACAACAGACGCTGAGAACCAAATAGAGTTAAATGTCAGCCGATGCCCAACTGAGAACACAAGGCATTCCTTATCATTTTTCCAAGCTGAGAAAATAAAAATTTCAGATTTGTCTCCCAATACCAAAATGAGGCTCGGCGATAATGAAACTATCACTTCAAAGGCAAGTAAAAATTTTACTAAGAAACCGGCTGTTTATTACTAAACAGCTTTTGTAAAAGTGCGACGTTATTAAATTGATAGTGTCTTTAGTTGAAAAAAACAATTTTTGCAACTTCTTTTTTTGTACGATTTTTGGTGGCAACACTTTTGGAAAAAATGGTCATACTTATACTTTTATACAAAAACGTTTCTAGTTTTTAAAAAATGTGTTCTATTCGTACTTTATGATCAAAAACAAACAACGAATTTAGGAATTCTAGCTAAATTCCGTTAGTAACTAGTCATTTTCCGACGTCTTCAATGGGAGCTATATTCTATAGGTTCTAGGTTTATCAAATTTAAACAGAACATTTTTTGAAGTTTATTTAGTTAAACATATATTTATTTATTTTAAAAGCCGACCATCGAGTAACGAGTATTTATGAGCGGAAGCAAAAAACAGACATGTAAAAACATCTGACCGAAATGATAAGTTGGACTGCAAGGGGCATGTAAACATTCCTATAACTGACATATAATACAGCGTAATAAGCCGTTATTTTGTAAAAAGGCAATTTTTTTTAAATATTGTTCTTTTTAGGAAACAAAAGGAATTAATGGACATTTAAAAGTTTTAACTCGGCGAAAAAAAGACAAAATCCAGAAGGATCGATGTATTTCCAAAAGAACAGTATCAAAATATGTTAGTGAAAAATCGCTAATAAGGGGCTTAGCTGGTAATGAACTATCATCCAGTTTACAAATTCAACAGCATGTTGCCTTCCCACTATTTTTAAAATCACACACGCAGTCTTTTCGTCCTCAACAAGCTCAGCAGGCGGCATCCTTTAGCCCTAATTCTGTGGCGGAGTCTAATAAATGGAGTTATCCAGTCGGCAACGTTGAGCCATTATGTTGTTACCAAACTTCTGGAAATAAAAATTGTCTAGAATTTAAGTAATTTTTGAAGACATAAAAAATCACTTAGAAGTAAGAAAATGCATCAATCTTATTGATTAAAAGGATCTTAACGCTATGCTCAATATAAGAAATTGATCAGAAATAAATAATTTTCAAAAGCACTGCAATAATAAAATTATTTTACAATTGTTATTAACGGTGCCTAAAAAAAAATAGATATTATAGTACACAAAAAAATATATAATTGCAAATTGCTTCACTTTATGTTTAATTTAAAAAAAGGTTACCATTTTAGAAACAACATAAATAAAACTGTTTAAAAACAAAACGTAAAGCTGTGTCGCTTCGTTTAAAAAATGGGTGGCATTAAACATAAAATGCAGCTGAATTTAATGGTAAGTAAAATTTTTTGTCAATTTGTCTGTATGCGGTATTTTAAAGGCCTGAACGAATTTTTTGTTCTTAAAAAGTTATAATGGGATAGGAAAAATTTTATCATTCTTTGGTCGGATTTTATAAGGTCGGAACACCTTTCTCCTACTTGTTACATACTCTTCAACGAATCTAATAATCACCCAACGAAATCAATTTTTGGCCGAAAATACTCAAACAATTACCTTTTAGATTGAAAACTGTATTGCCCCTTAAACTTCCTAGGTCTTTAGGTTATCCAACTATTGAAATATAACACACAGTTTTATCAAAGACACTAGAATAATAAGATGCGTAACGGCCATACATTGGTTTTGCACTATGCAGCCACTTTTTTGATGGCGGCAATAATTGCTCTGTTCCCGCTCGCGTAAAATTGAGAGCATAAAAATCTAAAAATAGAATTCACTTGCTTGTGTGAGTAAAAACAGTAAACAAAAAAGTGTGCATGTGTGCGTAGTTGTGCTAGAAGACGATTTTCGGCTAAGATCTAAGAAACGAATTTGATTAATGTTTTGGTCAATTTCGTTGTAATATGAGCTAATAAAATATTATTTAAAAATTGATGCCGTGACTAATATTTTTTTTTAGAAGTTGATTTAATATTATTTAGTTAAAATCGCCGCTCGAATTAGCTACCGTTTGCGATCTGGAATTGTTCCTATCCTTAGATATTTTACCCCAATATCATCTGGCTAGAAATGATCTTGGCATAAAAACAGTGATGAGGTGCTCGCCACAAAATCTTCTGTAAGGCACTTTTCCGCCCATTTCATTAAAATTGTTGGATTCTGTTCAGAAAACCCAAACAATTTAAGAGCGGTGTAATCGCGCCTAGAGTTCTGACAGTGGGGAAGGCTGCACTTGTTCCCACTGATATTTTATCTTTTTTTGTCGGCCATAGCCAATTTTTTTACATAAAACAACAATTAATGTTAAATTCAAAAGTTCAAACCTTTATCGAAAAACAGCAGCAGTACGAGCACAACGTAATATAGGCGCGACAAATTATGAAAACATGTACAGTTCTAAAATTTTTTTTTATTTTGTACTACTTAGGACAATAACTTATCGCACTTTGTCGCAATTGTGCTTTAGCAAACGAATTAAGAGGAACTAAAAGAAAAAAGAATACATTTGCCGCGCTTTTTTATCCACCTAAAATTGCGCGGTTTTTACAAATATCAAATTAGAATATAACAAAAACATCAACAAAAGAGGTATGATTAACCAAACAGAGGGAAATTAATTTTCTCTCCAAAAACTTTTTATTTCAAATACGAACACCACCTCTAGACAAAGTAAGTGATGATCACTTTCTCAGTATAAAATAGTTGCGAAATGTTTGAAAATATTTATTTGTACAATCTCTGCCAGTACTTCTGTATTTGGTAAGAATTGCATATGTTCATGTGTACGGCTATATTGACTTTTATTTGTTTAATATTTTATCTTATAACCGTGGCATTAAAACGATAAATAATTTCAAATGGTCCATAAATTTGGAAACTACGTTTATTTGATTTTTCCTACATTACCTGTAATACAGTTGTAGTTTGTTGGTATTTTTCATACTGTGCTCTCTACTTTGCCTCCCTAACGATCTACTATGCTATCTTTATTAACGGGTAGAAGTCCTAGAGGTCTACCCGACGATTATCAATCCGATAATTTGTTTAATAGATTGGGGCCGCACTCTTCGAACTATGTACATACATATGTAGCAATATATGTATAAATGAGCAAAAGAAAGAAGCTAAGCTACCTTTTATATGCCCATTAAAAATAGGTATTTAACTCTAAAACCGGCCTGATTGTGATAGAATATGACGATGTGTGGGCACGGATTTCGCGCTTTATTTTTTGTGCATCGTGCAAGAAGACCAATTGCCAGAGAACACCTATTACGTGCATGTTTTTTTCAGACCGCCGGCAGAAGATTTTACTTATGTGAGACATTTACTCGCTCGCTTACTTACATTTACTTACTTTAAACATAAATGGTTTCGTCATTCATGCATACCATTCCCCATTTTTTTACATTACTTTAATTTAAAGTCTTTGTTCAGATATTTTTCTTTAAATTATTTAACAAAACTTTATTTGATATTTAATTTTATACTTCACAATACGAAAAAGTTAACACGCAGAAGTCTGCAAAGTGTATGTATGTAATACGATGCAGAAGCAAAGATTTTTCCAGTTTTAAATAATGTGCCGCACCATCGCGCCCAATTATTTCTATCAACCTGATGTCTTGCAAACAGATAATTAAATATAAATTTTAATGTAAAAAAGTACAAACCATTATCGTTCTACTCTCTGTTTAAACAGTGAATGCACTAAAAATATCGATAGTAATTAATAAACTTCAATGTTTCCATCGATGTTTCTGCACCATTACAGTGCGGAGAACTGGCTTAAAAAAGCTTGGGTTTCAGAATTTTGTTCTAAGCCCACTTTTCTTTTTGTTAAATTTTATTGAGTGCCCCATCGTAACAGACGTAATATTTCTTTTATTTAATTGATTATCATTTTAAGCAGAAGGAGAGAGATCCATTGAACTTATAAGGTATAATTGTCTTTACTAGCTATACATTATTGAAAAATAAACGTATAAGCTTCTCTTGCCTAGGTGTCTATAGATTACCTTTCTAGCTTTTTTAGATGTCGAGATCTTGACCCTATAATATTAACTTAGGTAGTGATCCTGATCAAAAATTTAACTGATCACAAACACCCTTAAAATTTCGTGTCCACAAATGTCATTCCTCCAACAATCCACCGTTTCACGGTGATGAGCTCATGAGAATTCGCTATAATCAATTATTTATATTTTGTTCCTCTCTCATTGTTTCAATATAAATATATTTTACAATTCATAAGTTGCAATAGAAATCAAGTACTTTCCATATCTATATCCAACTCAATTTAGCGTGATTTTCACAAAACTAATCGCAACATTATCAGGATTAAGAAATATATTTGTTTATTTAAACGTCGTTGGATGTATTAATAAGTAGCGATTCTAATGAAATTTAATATAATCTATATATGGCCTTATAATACTTATGTATATATATAAGTTCTTTCGTGTGTGTTTGCATAAGTGGTGCGTACTATTTGTATATTCAGTGTACGTTTTTCCCCGTTCATATAAGCGAGTGTTCTGTTCTTAGTTGTTTTCGACCATTTTTTTTTTTTTGATTTCTAATAACTTGGGGACTTTCTGTATCAAGTTAGGTCGGCCGTTACAGAGTGAACTATAGTCCTCAGAAATGGATACATCAAGCCTGAGTGCCAGGTATGTGCGCTAAGCCTTATGATAAATTTTTTGTCAACTTTATCGATATTTATTATTCGCGCATTGTGTTTTTAAAATTAGAGTTTCAAATTTAAAATTTGTATATACTGGGCAATGCAATCATAATACTAACATTGTTTTAATTTATTTATTTAGGTACTCGAAATCAGATCTGTTGGGTCTAAGATATGAAGGTAAGAGCCGACAGCGCCCGCAATGTGCAAGTCGACTTGAATTACAGACCTTAGGTTTTTGGAAAATAAATTTGAGCACAGCTGCATTGCCCGTGTCCAACACCTATTGTAATCAAAACAAAAACCGACTTTCTCCGGAAGCAGATAACTCGAGCTTAGTTTGTTCCAATAGTTCAATTAGTTCACGTCGCGCTATGAGAAATCGAGAGCGGGCAAACAACTATTATCAGCGCTTCGTACCTACCGATTCTCTTCTAATAAGCGGGGAGGAAAAGGATAAAGATGCGCTATCTCATGGACAGCCCTATAAGTCGACCATGATCGATCATCGTAGCATATCATCTTCACATTTAATGCCGGCATTTGCAAAGAGGCGTTTTGTCATATCGAAAGGCGGAAACAGCGCGGACAGCAACGAGGTCAACACTTGTGCAAGCAAGGGCAAAGCACCCATTTCTCCTAGTCGTAAGGGTAGCGAGTTAGATACTGCTGGGACAGGTTTAAATTATGTTCAACCGGATCCCGACCAATGCTTGTCTTCTTCACCTACATTTTCAACATCCCGTCAAGAAAGGCGGATTGGTAGCGGTCGCCTCTTGCCAAGAAGTGATAATTGGGAATACAAAAACCAGAACACCATGGAAGCCAGCATTGAGAATGAAAAAGAAACGTCACTAAATGGATCTGGTGGTACAAGCGGTTTTAATCAGCATAATCAAAGCCAACATCGTTCTCGAACAATCAGTGGGAAGTTAGTTGAACGTGTTCTGGAACACACAGATCGTCGTTTTCAATATGACTCCAAAAAGTCTGCTGATCGTCAGGGAATTAATAATCGACGCATATCTGGCAAGGAGCCTTTCAGTAATCAAAGCCGTGGCAAACGTGCCAATTCCTTTCTTATTCACGAAGAACCTGAATGGTTCAGTGCAGGACCTAAGTCACAGCTTGAAACTATTGATCTACACGGTTTTGACGACCTGGAAGTCAACGAAGAGCGATCCGAAATAGGAGATCAAAATGATCACATTCAACAACTTAGCAAAAATTTAGCTACACAAGCAAGCATCGATAATGCTTCGATGAGAAACAGCAACGTCAGTTTAAATTTGTGCGACGCAAACCCAAGTGACCAAATGAAAGACAGCGGGGAAAATGTTGTGACTTTTATTCAAAACTCAACGGATCTCGGCCATCACAATAAAAACCAAGCGAGTCAGATGCAGTCCAGTCAGAGTTCTGAAAGTGAATTTAATTTTGATGCCTTTCTTAACATGCATCCCCTGGATAATTCTCTTTTGGTAAATATATTGCTAAAACTTGATTTATAAACGTTACTTTAACGTTAAAAAGTAGAAAGAATTATCATAAAAAGCAAATTTAACAATTTAAGAACAACTTCCGTGTTACTTTTTTTTTTTTAAGCAGAAAGAATTATCATAAAAAACAACTTTCAACAAGTTAAAAGACAACTTCCGTGTTACTTTTTTCTGACTAATTCTTAATAGTGTTCGAATAAATTGTGAACGATATTTTTATCTGTAGTTAGAGGATATTCTAGATTCGTTGCAAAGTATGTAAGACGTAGGAGGAAGCGTTTTAAATTATAAAAATATATATTCCTAATCAGGATCATTTAGATCGACTAGGCAATCGGCCTTGTCCTTCTGTCTGTCTGTCCGTATAAATATAGACTATATAGAACGCACAAAACGGCGCCGACCACATTTTTAAAAATTAATGAGGTCGTCTTTTTATTTAGAACAAAAAACAAACAACCTTGCAGAAACATAGTAGAGAAAGGTTTTAAAAATTAAAAGTTGACTATGACCTTGGCAAACAATAACTAATCAACGTTAATTGTGGCTCGTGGCTCATTTGGAAAACAGCCGCTAGCATATCTCTATATCCCTTGCAATGCCTTTTGCTAAGTAACAAGTAGTGAACTCAAGCGTTAATACCCTACAAATTATATTTTTAATATAACAAAATTAATTTAAAGATAATTAAGATATTTTATTGCATATTTGCAGAATAATGAAGATACTGAAAAAAGTGAAGCAAAAGGAACATCCCGTTTTAGCCGATGGTTTCGACATAAAGAAGCTACGAGTAATAATGAGCTTTCAGGGTTGCATGAGTCGCATGCTCAAGAAAAAATTGGTATGTCTAGATCTATAGTAATATATCAAAGAACTTACAGTTGACTTTATACTTAAGGTATGCCAAGTGTTAAAGATCTGGAAGCTCAAATGACTAAAGTGGATATGAGGACTGATTTAATAAATCCAATAGCAGGGTCATTCTCTCAGACAGTACAAGTCGAAAAACCAATTGCTAGAGACACAGAGGCATTCAAAAAACTACTCCAACAGTTGGGCTCTCAAGCCAGGCAGCCTCATCCAAGTAACGATGTTTGCCATTCAATAAATCTCACAAATATAGCAAATCATGAACAGCTTGACTTAAAATTACATCAAAAATTAAATGACGGTTATCCGCAGCAACAAGATATAAGTGTTAACGTGCCAACCATGCCAACTAGTAGTCATGTATTTTTGCAAAAGCGTTTGGAAATCCAACATCTAATTCAAAGTAAGATATGTCTTAAAATTTCATATCTACACACTATGTTTGTATACTACGGTCATTTTTCTGGTTCTTATGGCAAAATAATAAAAGCTTTCAGGCTAATTACAGTATTCTATATTATTATCAATACTTTTACTATTATATTATTACAGTTTACTATATACATGTTTGCCATAAGAACGCGGCTTTTTTTAAAGCCTTTATGCTTTTATATCCGTTTGTAGTGTAATTTAATAATAAGAAATAAACATTCGGTAATAATAAATAGGACTTCATTGTGGAGACGTTTCACATGAATTTTTGGAAAAAGAGCTCGATAATCCCAGCACTCCAGCGGCCACAAAGGAAGTGATTGCAACAGTTTTCCGTGAATACTCTCATCCTAAAAGTAATGCGGTGGTCACAGGCGATCCCAATATCTTTATCCAATCACCATTTCTTCAGCTTCAATCGGTCCATCAGCACTACTCTCAAGGTTAGTAATTCTCCGTCATTTAAAAACTTTAAAATTTAATGAATATTGGGTTAAAAGCGATTCTCATTTGAATTAGTACCACTATTTACATAACTATTATTAACTAAGACTCTACAAATGTATATTTAATTCTAGAATTGCACTCGCAAAATACTGCCAACCATACGATTAATCAGCTAATTTCCCACGGTAACTCTCCGACTCCTTTGGCATTTACTCCTACTTCAGTTTTAAGAAAAATGACAGCCGACAAGGATACTCAATCACAAAGCTCTTATAGCCAGCACCCACAATATAAAATACACCAACAGCATGCCAAGCAACTTAGTACTCGCGAAAATGTGCATGAGCCACAGCTGACCGCAACAATGGCTGTACAGCCCCGAATGATATTAGGCGGTGGAAACTTTGCCATGGGCCAAAGCAATCAACAATTGTCTCCTAACATGTCACAAAGTCGTAATCAACAAGTGTTAAAGTGGACTTCTGGCAATATGCAAATGGTGCAAGCAAAATCATTTGGTAAGTTGAACGGTTGAAAGTATTAAGAAACATTTAATAGTTGACTAATTGTAGGCTTTATGTTTTTTGCTACCACCCACCACTTTTATTTATTTGTTCTCATACACTTAGTGTCAAAATCTATATCTTGATTTTATAAAATTTCGTGTTATTTATCAAGAGTTGGAAAAATTTAAATGGTTTAATAACTATAAACAGTGTTTGAATACGCTCATACAAAATATAATGCTCAAAGGGAGTTAGTTTTCCTGGAATGGGGAAAGTGTATGCTTTTAATTTTTATACCCGTTACTCGTAAGCGTTTCCGACCATATAAAGTACATATATTCTTGATCAGGATCAATAGCCGAGTCGAACTGGCCATGTCCGTCTGTCTGTCCACCTGTCCGTCTGTCCCTATAGACGCGTCGGGGTTAGGAACTACAAAAGTACTAAAATGTTGAGACTAAGCATGCCGTTTCCAGAGACAGACGCAGCACAAGTTTATTTCCAAACGTTGCCAAGTGCACACTTTTGAAAAATGTTTCTTTTTTTTAAATTTTTTTATTAGTCATGTACATTTCTACCGAATTGCCACGCCCACTATACCGCCCACAATTGCGAAAAAATGTTAATTTTTTTTTCATAATTTTCGTATTTTTACTTTCTACCGATATTCCAGAAAATGTTGAAATTTCTTGTTCGCACTTCCACTAGAAACGGGTATCTGATAGTCGGTTAACTCGACTATAGCATTCCCTCTTGTTTTCATTTGTAAACGTGTATTTTTTTATAAAAATGTATTGTAAATCCATTAATTGTTTTTTGACGTTTTGGAAAGACTGGGAATAATTGGTTAGTACATTTTCCAAAAGTGTATGCAAGAGTATTCGTTTATATTTCAAATCCGTATTTTAGGGATATTATTAAGACTTTACCAAAGAAAGGACTTTTGTTTTTCCAGTTTTTTTTCCATCTGCCTAGTATGCGAAAAGTATGCTTCTTTCATTTTTTTTGTCAAAAGTATTATATTTTTACTTACAAATTTAGGCGTCTTGTGTTATAGGTTCGTTCGGAAAATGGGTCTATGTACACACCTTATCAACAGATTTATAAAATGTTTTTGATATTTTATGACTACAAATAAGTATTATATTGCACTCGTAGTCAAATATTTTATTGGGAAGGCTTTTTAGCAAATATATGTAATAGGTTTAGACCAGTTCTGTGGTTTTCAAACATCCGCATAAGTGATACCTGTTTGACCGTTTCAAGTCGATCTCCCATTTTATATAATTCATACCAGGTCAACTTAATTATAATATTTCGATAAAAATCTTGTCAAAATGGGCTACAAATGATATCCCTTCTAGACGCAAATAAACACAGACTGCAACCACACAACGCAGAAACTTGTTGGTGTTTTTAAAAGTGCAAAAAAATAATGTTTGCCAATTAGTTGGTATTAGCAATCACACAAACTTGAAAAACTGAGAAATTAAAATATACTATTGCAGTTATTTTATATACATAAAATAACATATATAAGTTTAAAGTCTGTTATTGTGATTGTTATAAAATTAAAATCGAAATTATATTTTGTCAAAAAACTAGTATTTACCTAATGAGAACACATTACTATACGAAACTATATATGCCTAATATGGGGATATCTGTATCCATCAAAGCGTTGTCTACAGGGCGAAATTACACATATTTTTCAACGAAGTAGTTAAACAACTTCGTTGTTTGCTTAAATGTATCTTCGTTGTAGTGTGAGGTACTCTACTATAGGGATAATTAATGATTTTGTTGCCCTTTTTATAGAGTTTACGAACTTAGCTTTTTTTTACCCTATCGTGTGATAACAAAACAAAATAAACACTTATTACTTTTGAACAGAAATTTTGCTCTTTAAATAAGAATATTTAATATATAATTTAAATAAAATAGGTATAATTCTTTCTTTCAGTTATTAACTTTTAGATAACTGTAAAAAAATAAATAATGGCCTTATTTTCATTTATTTATTTTAGGTCGTCCTATTCTGAAAGGAGGTCTTAATTCGTTTCCGCATCCCAATTCTGCACTTCCTTTTACTGCCCATAAAATTGGAATGCAACCTATTCATCAACCTCATCAGCATCTGCAGCAGCAGCAACTAAGATTTAAATCTGTGGAATCAAATATGAATACTGAAAATGTTCATCAAAACATGGCATCTCCTGTCGGATGGCACCAACTTTACCTGCAACATCAACAACAACATCTTCAGACACGTCAGCAACCGAGGCAAAGGGTAATTTATGGAGAAATGCACCGGCAATCAAATCCACAAATGTCCCCACCACTCCCAGGTGGAATATTATAAACAAAGTTAGTTTTATAAATCATCTAATAGTTCTCTTTATTTTAAGGTTTCTCTGACAGCTCCGACTCTGGTAATGTGATCAAAACTAATATCCTCACATCTCCTAGCTACCAGAGGGATGATAGCATTTCATCACCAACCAATCAATTGGCGCAATGGTTTTCCCCGGAGCTGCTTGCAAAAGCTTCCGCTGGAAAACTGCCACTTTTAAATGTAAACCAAGCGCTCAGTTTAGAAGAATTTGAACGTAGCATTCAACATTCCTCAGCCGTCGTACACAACTAACTTTTGAAGATAGTTTTAAGTTTAATACAGCAAATTTTAAAATGACACCTAAATCAAATATTTGTATGTCTAAAATTAGCTTTTTCTTTATGTTTAAGAGTATGTGTGTATGGGCACAAACCTATTAAATATTGCTTGAAACATTAAATTTGAGCATATAAAAGTAGTTTTCTATAAATAAATATACATTAACTGAAACTATTTAAAGTATTTACAGAATGTAATTATTATATTGTACAAAATTGTTTTAATGTAAATAACACAATTATATAAGTTTTAAAAGATTGACTTTTCTTTAATCCCAGTGTAGATTTCATTTTAATAAGGGGCTTACACTTTTTATTAACTTTATTATGCAACATTTTTTTAATACTCTGTAACAGGAAAAAGAAAGCGTTTCCGACCCAATACAGTACATATTATACGGGATCATTTCAGTAGGGTATATTGATTTGAGTCAGAAGTTTGCAAAACAGAAATGGAAGCATTTTGGCCATATTTAGTATATATATGAATGATTAACAACAGCCGAATCTATATAGCTATGTCCGTCAGTAAGTCAACCAAAAAGTATCTTAGTTTTAAAGCTTATTTGTTTTAATTCGTATTTATATAGCTGGCCTAGAAAAAGAAATCGTAGCTTCGATGTTTTGATATGATATTAGGTAGGAAATTAATTGAGCGTAATAGATAAGAAATCATAGTTTCGTTATTTTAATCATATATTCTCACCCGGTATACATGGATTTTTTCAATGTAGGTATATTATAATTATTGCATGACTATATAAGCTTAGGCTTGCCGAAACGTTGACACGTTTATTTCCAAGGTGCGCCAATTCAGTATACTGCTTATATAAATCTGTTTGATTGATTTCGCCGTACGTTTATCTAACTGTCGCCGTTGAAGAAACAGTGTCATATCGATTTTTACTTAACCATCTTCCCTAATATCCTTTTTATAAATTTTATTAAAACAACATATTAACAGTAAAACAAAAAAATTAGAGCAAAAATTGAAATACTTGGTTTCTTAAGATTTTTATTGTTAGCTTATACTTATAATTTGTGTTTTGCATCTATGTAGTATTAATAGAGTTAATACAATTCATTTGTACTTAGATACTGTTTAGGATTTCACAGTATACTTCTATAATGAGCTTACTGAGCTTAATATATTGTGTAAAGGGGTTTGGAATTTCTTAGGCCTGATAGCCACAGAGTTCTAAACGCTGGTTATTGTTAAAAATGTTAGTACTTTGATAAAATTGGTTTTATTGTTTATTTTAAACTAATTATATATATTATTTAAAAATGAAATTTCTAAACGATTTTGATGAAAAATATTTGAAGTAGGTTAAAGCAACTGCACAATAATTACACTTTGTTTTATCCATTAATCGTCTTGTTATTTAGATATTGTATATGACTGGCATTGCTAATTTCCAGTTATTTACGACTATACAAAGTTAATAAAATGCTTATGTACAAACAATATATTTTAATAGCTTAAAATTAGTTTATAACTTTAACATGAAATAACATTGTGCATTGGTTAAATGATTTTAACATCCATTATTAAACGAAAAAATTAATTTGCTAAGCATTTTGTTCAAGTCTAGCTGCCCTATTTCAGTGTTGGTCTCTAATCATAGGCTTATGTTTGCAAATGTTTCCCAATTTTTTAAGCTTAAACTTATGAAAGCATTTTCGTAAAGAACATTTTCCTTTGTAAACATACATACGTGTATAAGCGGTATTGTATAATACCGTAATTTTCTATACATTAAGATAACAATTTTAAACAAAACTTTGTTTTTGGCAGTAGAAAAAAAACATTTTTTAAAATACTCAAGTAAGTGGGACTGGTTTTGGGAGATGTCTGGTGTTTAACTTTTATTTGCAAATTACATAGTAAAATGTTTGTCGGATCAGGACAAAGTTTTATCTGAAAATAATTATTTAAATTAAACCTAATCTATCTATTAAAAACAATTGTATTTCCAAGTTGATTCTAACTAAATACAAATTAAAATGGACAAATGGACAATCAACAAATATTTAGGGATCGCGCCTTATGGAGTGATGCTGAAGTACCCTAAGTGCCCCCTTACGGTAATCTGCAAGTAACGGCAATCAAAAGTATATATTATACGGTTAACACGCCTAACTGTGTAATATACTCGTGATCAAGTCAAATTTTAAAGTTTTTACATAAAATAATACTAAAAGGTTATGATACGCAGTTCAGTTTGGCAGATATGTTGTGACTTGAAAGCGATATTACGTAATTTTCAAAATGATTTATATAATAATATACTTGCTGTTCATCTAATTTATTATTGAATATGATTCAAAACAATCTGTTATCAACCGCTGCAAACATAATTTTATAATTTTGATCCCGCCCGTACATATGTATGTACATATGAATATGACCTCAAAACGGGGTTTTATTAAAAATATAAAAGGTGAAAAGGCTTAAGTTGAGAGCAACGAGTATCAGATACCCTTTACTTAAACCTTCTGAGAAGTAAATACAGATATGTAGGCAGCAAACCGAATGTTTCCGAACGTGTACAATGGCTAAAGGGATTGCGAGGGAGATGAAGACGTACAAAGCGAAACAAAACGCACCGAACGCCACGTCATCAACTATGGCACGCCTTAAAATCTTAATTATATTATAAAGTATTCGAGTGGTTACTAATAATTATTATACAAATCAGAACACTAATAAAAGACTTCGGCGTAACAGAGGTTTGTTGTTGAGCGTCACATTGTTTTAAAAAAACGTTCGCAGCCTAGGCAACACTAGAATGCAAATTCTCAATCCCAACTTTTTAGTTTTTATAGTTCTCTAGATCTCGACGTTCATACGGTAAACGGACAAACACTCTTGGCAAAGTACATTATTTTAATAATGGTTAATAAAATCTGTATCGAAAAAATATGATCTAAGTTCCATGCTGCAATAAAATAAAGTTTTGCGTAGTAATGAATACCGTAAACTAGTTTGCGTCAAAAAAGACGGACGACATAGCTTGTATATTGGGTAAGCTGTTGATACTGAATATGAATATATTTACTATATGTCTTCGCAAGCGTGTCCTTTGCTTACTGAAATCCATATATCCTCTGCCCGGATATAACGATGTTCAATAAAAAAGCTACTTGATACATCATTTTTAGTGAATATGATTTATAATCTGTCTCCTGTTCGTTATAAGCTAAGTCATTTTGGAAACTGCCAGAGCACGATACATATTTAGGATTATGCATTTAGATTCTACCTATGTATGGGTGCATACCCAACACAAGTTTACTTTACAAGTTGGTGACGCCTACATACAGTCATACATTTTTATCAGTCTACTTTTCCTTTCCAAAACTATATTTCTACCGAAAAGTATTCAAGCCAAATTAATATTCCATATGGTATGATTTGAATACTAGTTTGTCAATAACTTTAGTGTCTATTGAAAAAGTACGCCTTAATGTGAGTTATTGATTTTAAATTCCATAACGGGTCCCCGATAGTTGAGGCACTCGGCTATATCAATTCATCCTGTTATTTTCGTGAATAAGCATCGTATATTTTTCTTATAAAAATGTTTCCTATTATGATGAACAGATACTGAACACAAATCAATAAAATGCCAATAAAAAAATTATACAATGAATTGAAAATACGCATCTGAAAGTTTGAGTACTACAAATGTTCTAACTTTGAGAACCTATTCTTCTAAATCCGTGCATTAGGGACCAGATTCCCAATTTATTTTTCCATTTTGTAGCACAGTGTTATAAAGTTATATTTTCCTCGATATTAATCTTACTTATTTACTCGATTACAGATTGGCCCAACGCATTCGCCTTCTTCGGGTAGAAATTCTCCATTGCTCTTGTGAATAACATTTGCTTGGCTTGAAGCTTCTTCAAGGTTTTGGCTATTTTGTGTCGGAAGCGCACTTGAAGACGCATTTGTTGCTACCGCACCTCCAGTTAAGGCAGTGGTGCCTGGTGCCTGCGTGCGACTATATCCAGAGCTGGTTGGTGCACCCTGAGCTCCTGCCGCCGCCGATCGCCTGTAGACGGTGCTGTTCATAGTTAGCTTGCGGACATTCTTGTCCGGGTGAAAGACGAGGATGTATACTTTAGGTGAATATAGACATACAAGAGCCACTGATGCACTTAGACTTATTGAAATGCACAGAGTAGTAGTTTGCACCTAAAAAAAAATCCAATACTTCGTTATAGTTATCTATACCGTGCAGCTAGAAACCAGCAACTTCTTAATGTTGTTTTGGGATCAAATAGAACAGTAGTTTAAACCTAAATTAACCTAACATAACTTATAGTAAAAACGCCGTAGTAAGTGTTTGAAAAACATCATAATCAATGCTTAATTCTTATACTGATTTCAGTTAGAAGTTTAAAACATTGTGAAGAAGAATATAAGTTTTTAATTTAGTTTGATCGACATCGGACGACTATTATAATACAGCTGCCATTAGAACACTAGAAAAATGACTAGCCAATTATTGTGAAAAAAATCATAACTTCGTTGTCTTTGATCGTAAAACAATTTATACATCAGTTTTTTTAAAAATTATTTGTATTATAATAAAAATAAAACGACTATATCATATATAAATTGAAAATATTAAATAAGAAGTCGTAGTTTGGTTGTCCTTCTTTTTATAAAGTGCTCTAATGCTTATATAATTACTGTAAGGGTATATTCACTTCGGGTAACCGAAGCTAGTTTCCTTTCTTGTTTGTTTGATTAACTTATGTGCAATTTCATCAACGTAAACAAAATCACCACAATAAATTAACAAATACATACCTCATAGGAATTTCCAGTTCCAAAATATATGGGCACAAACGCAAGCCATATTATACATGTGGTATACATGGTAAATCCTATAAACTTTGACTCATTGAAGTTTTCAGGTATTTTTCTCGTTTTAATTGCATAAATAGTGCAAATGGTTATGAGAATCATATTATAAAGCTGGGAAAAGAGAAAGGACATGTCTTGTATTTTGCACTTTAGAATCACCTCCCTTCGGTCTGGGTAATAGAATCGAGTTCCTGGTGGTTCAACAACCATCCAAATCATTGTGATTAGTACCTGTATAGCTGAAAGAATTTAACATTAATGAAGGACCTTTAATAAAAGTAAATAAATTACCGATCAAAGAGGTAGTAATCACCACTTGTGATTGCGGACTAATATACTTAAGGCGCTGAGCTGACTTAGAAGCAGAGTGAAAGATTCGTGAAATTCGATTTGTTTTTGTTAGCAGGGCACTGTATATAATGGAAAAACCAACCCCAATACCAAACCTCTGCAGAACACAGGAGCCAATTGTTGGTTTAGCTATCAGCGCAAAAGTATTACAATAACAAACCAGTATACCAAAGAGAAGAGTGTAGCTTAGCTCCCGTCCTGATGCTCTTACCAATGGAGTGTCATGATTTTTTGCAAATAATACTATTACAATAATGGTCACTGCAATGCCAAATATTGCAATAGCCATCGGAATAAGGGCAAACAACGAGTTCCATTTCATATACTGGATGTCTAAAGCATAGCAGGAAAGCTTGTCAGCATAGGGCCAAAGCCCAGGACCGCAGTCTTTACACGTAAACTCATCATATACGTATTCAAAAGATTCACAGCTGTCACATATCCAGCAACAGGTATCCCCCTATAAAATTAAAATTCGGTATAAATATGACATGACTAAATTGACTGAAATGTTCATTACCTGTTGTTTCTTGATCATCCCGACTTCACATGGTAGTGAACAGGCCGAAGTAGGTTGTTCGGTTTCCTTGTTCCACACAACTGTTTCTGAATTTAGTTGCAACCCATTAAACCATTTGCCAATAACCTGAAAATTCATTCGGCTATAGTTAAATACATTACAATTCTCAGGTTTTTATATATACAAGTTTGTGTTTGGATATTATTAAACTAATCGCGTTCTAACCATTTAAACGTTATAATATTCAAATTTTGGGATAATAATGAAAAAATTGCTCAAATAAATATAATGTTAAAAGTTATTTTTAATGCAAATTGTTACAAGCTCTTTTACTATATACGCACAAAATATTAGACATCTATCTGATTTTGTTTGGATTTATTATATGTACATAGATGTCAAATTAGTATTCCAATAGTTTCTGTTTGAATCGGATATAAGTGCTGAGCAATTAATTGTATAACATGATAAATTTTAAAGTTTTGCTTTGGTGTCCTCTCCGTGATAATAAACAAATAAAAATATTATATATTTCCAATCCCATAACATTATTTATGTCATTTCTGAATAACTTTTATTAATTTACTTCGTTTCACTTTAAAATATATGTGTAATTTATGGTACCTTATACTGATATCCTGAAGAGTTTTCTAGCCTTTGATAATTCAAAATGTCATATCTGGCCAAACCATCGCCCTGTCGATCAAATTTGACTTCGCTGCCAGCAAGATCTATTCAGGACGAACCCGATGCAGGATAACAAAGTCAATTACATATTAGTGAAAAATATTAGTCAAAATCAAGTACTCAACCTATAAATGATACGTTCAAAAGGTAATTGTTGTAAAAATCCTTTCCGTCATAATTAGCCATGTCAGGACACGCTTGGGACTTGGTATCCGTCGAAAGTTTTCGATACCACACAGATTCGCTCTGTAGATGCTTCCTTGTCTCAGAAGTCTGATCGCTTTGCGTTTTACAACGATCGGTATGCAAATTATGAAGTGCATAGGCAAATGCGTAGACGGCATCCACAACGAATTGAGTCTTTGACTCCTGTTCGTATCTGTAGAAATATTGTGTCCTTGTTATTATTCCGTTTCATTAAAATCGATTTGTTGCTTATAAATAATATTAATAATAATATTTTTAATAATATTTTAGGGGCAGGCTTTAATAGAAAAGAAAACAAAGTTCTGGATTTTTTTTATTGGAACAGTAAAACACACGGTGGGGTAGTGTGCAGTTCTCTGCGCACCTTTGAAGATGAACTTTAGACATCATATAGCGTCACAAGATCATTAAAACGAATATTACATTTTAAAGCCAGTTCAAATTCTCAAAAGCTTCTATTTATTGAGGACTATGAATTGTTTTTTTTGCATAGAAAAGTTTGAAGTACGTTTTTGAATTATTTTTTAGAAAAAACTGCACTAGGCACTAGGAAGAGAGCGCACAGCAAAATTCCGCAGCCTTAAGGAGTGAATTAGGAGTGGAAGAATGGAAAAAGAAACTTCCTTCTGATCTGGCTGATTTCGCAACATTTTGAAGCGCTATGGCCATAGGAGTGACCATGGTGTTGAAATGGATGGAGCGACACCGTAAGGTACGTGCTTTTCAAGTGTGGCAAGTTCGTGACAGGGAGGAAAGCCTTTGAATCCCTGATTGGTAACAGCCTGAGTGCGGGCAACCTGGTCACATTTATGCCGCAAGAAGAGGAGGAGTGGTAAGCAGCTTACAGCTCGCTGCTGTGGAGTCAACCGAGCTCAGAGAAACAGGAGCAGGAGATAGCGTTTGTGAACGGTCCCACCATTCCCCCTAACAACTGCAGAGAGCGTTCCCTTGCATTTGAAGATCGAAATCCCACTAATTTATTCGGCAGAGCGAAAGAAAATTCTCCGAAAGGTTTTATTCAAAATTTATATATCGAGCTAAAATTTGTATAGGGAATTTTGTTTAATTTTACATTATATATGTAGGTAAGTATATGTAGGCGTTTATATATTTTACATAACAAGCAATACCGTATTTGCTCCGCAGAAAAAAACTGAACTGTCTACCTCCTATAGTTCAAATCTTAACATTCATATACAGACGGATAAACGGACATCCTGATTTAGAGTATCCATTATATCTTTAAGTAATATTGGTCTAAAAAAAAACTTAGTTGGAACTTACCCAACTTTTTCTGATAACCGGTAACTATCGTCGCATGTTGTTTTTGTCTTGACGCCGATTATATTGTCAGTAGAATCAACTGATTTTGCAGTATCAGATTTATCCGAAGCAGATGTCAGAACACAGTTGAAAGTATCCTCCCAGTACTCAGCAAACCATGGATTCCTTTGATTTGTCTCTGGGGTCAGCTGCATCATGTAGCGATCAAAATCTGCGATTATCTCTGACTGCAATTCTACAGTAATTGCACCCTCAGCAATGTCCTCTAAGCCGTCGAGTAATTTTTGTTGTTTCCCCCAACCATCACTTGCTATCCAATGAAACGGTTGGGATAAGTTAGCTCGTTTAGCTGCTTGTAGAATTCGACGCGCATCTTCAGCTCTTGTAAAAAGTACTACGCCGCGAGCGTTGGGCTTCTTTTGAAGTTTGCTTATAATGGAATCAAAAACTTTGTCGTCTGCGGCACTGGGTACTTTCTCGGCTACTGCTATGCATACATTTCGTTCGGTAGCTTCCTTGTGCAATGCTTCAATCCCATATTCACCTATTATTTGGTTCATTATATATCATACAAGTAATATCATACATTAATAACGTAAACATCGTATTTAATTTAAATTTAATTAATCGTATTATTTTAGTCAGAAGTGTGCAACGCAGTAAATGAGACCTTTGCGACAATATAATACATATACATAGCATATATAATGTATATACATATATAATAAATATATAAGAAATCATAATTTTGTTGTTTGTAACCATAAACAAAAAAAATTCGGTTTGAATGTAATCATAATAGTTCGACTATATAATGTAGTTGCTAGTCGGAAAATTAATTGAAAATATTAAAATATAAATCATTGCTTCGTTGTTCTTAATTTATTTAATTAATTTAATTATTTTTTAATTTAATTATGATAAATAATTACACCAAGGGTATGAAACCATCGGATTGCCGAAGACTGATTAAGACTCACCATAAGATCCTTCCGAATGTATCGTTGATACGTAGGACCAGTTAAAGTTTTTTAGTATATCCACGAGGGCTACAGATTGGAAAGTGTCTGGCGGTACTGTTCTAGCAAACAGATCAAAGCGTGATTTGTCTGAAAGTGTCTTAGCGGTTGACGCCGGTGATACTTGAGGAATATGAAACAGACGCAGCAAATTTGCCACTTGTAAGGACACTGAACTGTAGGATCCACCAATAACTCCAAAAACTGGCCCCGATGAAGTATTTTTTTTTAGTTGCGGGCTTGACTTATCTGCACACTCAAACACTGATGTGTCTAAATTGTTGAGGGATGCTCTCACAAACTGAAGAGACTGGTTGAGGGCATATGTGTCTCTTGAGCAGGTGTCAAGTATATGGACTCCTATCGTAATTCCAGGAAGTATATTGGGGTCATTGTTTACACGATCTATAGCATACAGCATTGCTTCCAGACGTTGAACTCCCCTATTATATACTTTTGGTCCGCATGGAGCACCTTCACCTTTTTCATGGACGGGAAATAGCCCACCAAGTATTATGTCGCCAGGCAGAGAAACGGACACTGAATCCTGAGTATGTGCGGTACTATGACTTTTTAAGTCTACTACTGGACTCCAGGATAGCACAATTACGACGACTAAAATTGTTGCGATATTTTTTTTCTGTTTCATCTTTTCAAAGACGTGAATGATTTTATGTGGTAAAATGTATTAAAACCGCGACGTAAAATACCAGTTCATGTTTTTGCCTATCGTTAGTGGATGCCTGCCGAGAAAAGTCTACAATTAAAAATATATTACAAGCTGATACTTTTATATAAAAGCAAGATAAAATGTAATAGTCGAGTTTCCCGACTATTAGATACCCTTTACTCAGATACTAAAAATTGCGAACGATAAATTTCAAAATATTCTGGAATATCGGTAGAAACAGTTGCTTCTGCCTGCTACATACTCTTCAACGCAACTTGTATACCCTTTTACCCTACGAGAACGGGTATAACAAAAGATAATACTATACTCGAGTTCCTCGACTATCAGGTACCCGTTACTCAACTAGTCGGAGTGCAAAGGAGAAATTTCAACAATATTTTGCGCTGGGCCTACATCTTTTGAATATACATGTTTAGTCTCAACGTTGTAGGTTCTGTAGTACCCGTTGACGTTCATATCGATCCGGCTAGTGATCCTAATCAAGAATAAGGTCGGAATCACTTCCTTGTACCTATTCAACGAATCTAGTCGCAGCGCATGCGGCATGAAAAATGTTAATATTGGATTAGTGGCGAAGTATGCAAGGCTTTTGAGGATTTGTTACTCAAAATGTTATTAAATCTATGTCCACTTTTTCTTAAAATGAAAACCTTGACCTATAAAAATGTTTTTATGTAATTTTTTAAAAGGTTTTTCTTGAATACTATAAAAAAAACAGGAGAGACTATCAAAGTCATTCATCAGCTAAAAACTAAAAAAATTTCAAAAGTGTGGCCGTAACAGTTTTGGGAGATTTGTCGCGTTAGAGTGTGCGTGCAAAAATTGTTTTGGCAAAACAATAGAACTTTACAAGACTAATAAAAAAATTACCAAATATCAAAACATTTGTCAGAAGTTTTTCGGGGTTTGCGGGCGTTAGTTTGGGCGTGTCAAAAAGCTTTTTGGTGAATCAATAGAAATTTACAAGACAAAAAGAAAAAATTAAAACATGTTTTAAAAGTGCAAGCGTTGCAGTTTCTCGCGGATTGTGGGCGGTGCAGCATTTTGAAGCAAATTTGCGCTGCGTCTATGTCTCTGGAAGCTACATGCCCAATCTCCTTATCAAGAATATATGTATATACTTTATATGGTTGGAAACGCTTCCTTCTGCCTGTTACATACTTTTCAACGAATCTAGTTTACCCTCTTACTCTACGAGTAACGAGTATAATTTGGACTAGTTATCCGCGACCTAATATGCCCGTTAACAATAACAAGAAAGGCCAAAAAACATCGAAATTAAGATATCCCTTTTAAAATGTTTGATAAATTTTCTGACTGTTCCTATGGTAGCTATAGGATATAGTATTCTTAATTTGATAATAATAAAACCGATCTTATATCTACTTAAAAAAAACACTGTATACAAGTTTAGAACATATTATCAGTAAAAACAAGAAAACGATTTCTTTTCTGTAATTTTCAATTAATTGTTCCACTCTTCGAAATTATACATTGTTAAAAACTAGTGTATACCAAATTAAAACACATTAGATCAAAAACGACGAAGATTTATTTTCTTCGCACGCTTTTTTTTACAACTTTTCTATAATAAGTAGGGTACTAACAAAATATTACTTTATATGGTCGGACCACATGGTCGGTCCATCGGTGCGGTACAAGCTTCAGACTGAAATAAATATACTATCTGCAAGGTAACGAAAATTACTATTTACTCGGCAAACCCTGTAAAACATTATTTATAGGAAACGTTGTTGGGCGCTGCCAACAACAGGTGTGGGATAGTCATTTGCCTTCATACTTGGTTTTCTATATAATTTTGGAGCTTCGCCAAGCCTTCGGTTCTTGCCTGTGGTAAAAGCACTATTAACACGAGACAGCAAAAGCTTCGGAATGTAAGGACAAGCCAAGAAGTACCAAAAAGAATGGTACTGAGGATGGCGTTACTCTGAAGCTGCAAAAGCAATGTGTTAGCAAAAGCCCTTAAAAAAAATGGCACAGTTATATTCATATATGTACAAAGTTATTGTAAAATATCGAGTCCTTAACAATACATTTTCAAGTACAGCTATGTTATATGTACGCGTTGGTAAAAGTAACTTTTTTCAGAAAATTATGTTTATTTTTTGTCAACGAAATGACTTTATTTATGATGAATATTAAACCTTCCAACCACTTTTAAAGTTGCAATCGTTGATGAACATTTATCACTCCTTTAGAACAAGGTTTTTTTCCCATAGAAAATAGATTTTCATTATTCATAATTAAATTACCTTTTTGCTTATTTATATTCTTATACAACTTTATCGCAAACTTTCTAAAAACTGTCTTTATATTTCTCTAATACGCGTACGTCTTGTCCTAGCATTACCAGTTGGTTGACTGATTTATCCATGATAAGCCAACAGAAAATCAGTTCTTGTAGGGGCAGCAGCACAACAACAACCAAGAAATGGGCACCAGCAGCAGTGGCCAAGAAAAAGAACAACAATGGCAGCAGCCATCTACAACAATCCTTCTTAACTGTCCATCTCTCACGGAATTCGAGAGAGAAAAGCACCATAACGGTAGCATACCAAAGAGAAACAACAAAAAGCATCTGTGTTCTCTTCAACAAATTTCAATAACTTAAGAGAGCTGTGCGCGCATAGGGGTATTCCTGTTATTCCTGCTAGGCATGTTTTCAATAAATAATTTAAGATTTTCAGGAGTCTGCAACCATTGCTAATTCTTATTTTTAAATTACTAAATATTAAAATAAATACGATTTTAAATTTGTCCGCAACTGTTCGTAGATAAGGCTCAGAGAAAAAGTGGGTCATACTTGATTCCTAAAATAATTAACCTTATTTGACGGATATCTTAATTATGACGGTCTATTTTTATTTATTCATCCAGGGCAAACTAATGTCCGATTCTTTTATTCAAAATAATTTAACTGTAAAATTCCATATCTAAACTCGAAAATTATTATCCATGATCTTAAAATAATTGTATTCTAATTTAGTCGACGTAATTATCCCTGATAGTCGTCAATTATACAAATATGGAACAGGTAGAAGAAAGCATTTCCGACCCTATAACGAATATACATATACTCTTAATATATATTTCCTACGCTTTCTGTAATGCCGACAACATGCCTTTTTCATGTCATTATTCGTCTTTGCCAAAATATATATATATAAGCCAAAAAAATTTTTTACGAGGGCGCATCCAACCCCGACAAGCCGCCCAAAATTGTCACGCCTTTACTTTTGAAAAATGTTTTGATATATTTTTCTTTTTATTATTTGCTTTGCGAATTTTTGTCGGAATACTGAGAACATGTTACCCACGCTCCTTCTAACACCCACAAACTGCCCAAAAATAAAAAGAAAAAAGATAAGATGTACATATTCATCAAGTTTGTGTTTAAGGCCTTTATGATATGTCATTCTTTACTCGAGTTGTCCAGACTTAAGAAATAATTACATATTTAATTACATACACATTTAGAATTGGGATCCATGATAGGAAAACAAAATGGGTTTTAGTTACGGATTCTATTTGTTTTTCGATTTCCGGGAAATCGCTCACAGCTATATTTAACTTTAACATAAAAAAATGTGCTGTTTCTATAGAGGCGATAAACTGATTGAAACAATATAAAAAAATGAAAAAATTATATTAAATCTAAACGCAGAAACAAATAATTCAGTGTGCATTTTTGTAAATTGATATCTCTTCCAATTAATGTTTAAATAATAAACAATAACACTTTTGAGATATATTCTTGAATAGGTATATTTTCAATGTTTAATTTAAGACTTATGTCCGATGTAGTGCTTTGGATATCTGGAGTCCATGGGGAGAGCAAGCATTTATTAGAACTAAATCATATGATAATAGTCTAAATTAAATTAAACCTTAAATTATAACCTTTTGCATATGCTCTTATTACTTAAAACCATTGCACCAAATATTACACAGATAGAAAATTGTGCAATGCAATAACACTTGCACTTTAAATAAATTGCCCGTAAATACATTTTTAACCAATTTTTTCATCTTCTATACCATAATATGTCTGTGTGGCAGGGTCTGATGTTGGCAATAATTGAATATTATTAATTTTACTAACAAGTAAGCCTTTATATAAACAAAGTAAATCTTTTGTGTAAAATTGGTTCACATTTCATATTTTAAGATATAAGGATGTAGTCAAATGACGGAAATGACTTTTATTTAAGAATGCAATAATTTGTAACAATATATTAAGTTAGGCAAACCGCAATGGAATAACAAAATACAAAAATGGTATTATCAAGTATTTTGAGTAAAAAAAAAATATTTAATAATCGGTTTTAAAAAATATGTGTTTAACATAAACTTTATTTTTAACAAAAATTATTCTTATATATGTTGAAGCGTTTGAGACTGTTACTTGACTATCGTTGTTAAAAATATTCCGTCATCCCTATTGCTTTTGAGTGTGCTATCGATATTTCGAATAATAAATGCAACTCTGTTCCTATGAACAGAACACATTGCATGTGGAAATTGTTAAAAAATAGTTTTTGAATGTAAAAATAAAGCTGGAATTACGGCTTGATTAATTAAAATAAATACATTTTTAAATACACTTAAAGTGGAATTCTTAACATTTGTATTTTTTGTACATAATCACATCGGATAGGCACATACATACATTTGCTCAGGTAAATTTATGGGTAACAATGAGGACTGGGCAACAAATATTACATGATACTTTGCAAGCTGACTTCGCAGAGTTCAGGAAAGAAAGATTTTAGCACTAAAACTTTAAAAAGTGTCTTAACTTTTTAAACATGATGCAAACGTTGAAATTCGTGGCACGTTTTCACCATATGCACCTTTGTGATAAACGATTAAACGTCCAAAGTCACAACGTCAACGTCGGCAAATAAGTAAGGCTACGAGGATGGAATGCCAAAAGTAAAATGGAAATTGTTTCTGGGCTTCAGCTCTTGACTTTTTAAATTGGAATATGGGTACATAATATTTTTATAACATAAATATCGGTTGAAAAGTTAATATTTAATACTTTCTTAATATAATACTTTCAAGTTACATCGATATGAGTGTTCTTTCTATATAATAGACATTTAATGCTTTTATTCGTGCCAGTTTTTTTTAATTTCAGAGACATTTCTGGAAGTTATACACCAATATATTCCCAGGTAAAATATTTTATGCATTACTGAAATAACATTTCATTAATTTCAATTAATATTAATTAAAGAATCAAATGGTTGAGTGACGTCTAATTTAGTGGGTCCAAAACCGCCCCAGAAATCGTCTATGCAACGGCTAAGCTAACCGTTTGGCGATTTCCTACACAACTAACTCTAGGAATAGACATACGTAATGCAACAAGCTATACCAACTTTATCAACACAATCAGATATAGATAAAGTCATGCAGCCCCATTCAGCACAAAATATGGTAAGTCGATTTGACAATAACATCTTCAAAATTATGAACATACATATATCCATTTTCACATTATTTGCTATTAAGTATTAATTTCATTGTATTCGTTTTAAATTATTTGTCGCCTTTTCCTCAAATAGTGTTCGAAAAGAGATCAAATATTTATTTTTATAAGGTTGCAGACTGTTGTCTATGTGAAACATATGTATTAAGATGGTATCACACTTCTCGTACAGTTAAGCGAAGTAAAAAACTAAAATTTATGGAGTATTTGTGTGTAGTTTTCCGTACAACTATTAAAATTAAAGTTCGTGTAGATTTGTATCCTGGCACGCACCAGCTTTATCTCTTCTTTCTTTATACTATACTATACTACTATATAGGGCCAAAGAATACAACAATATTTTACGATAGTGTCTGTTCAGAACCATTTATATCCATTTGAAACTGCTCACTATGATTTTAGAAATGATTAATTCAGTAAAAATGAGAGGAAAAGTGCGAAAATTAACATTTGCAAATGGGATTTTTTGATGCTGGTGAAGCAAATGACTTTGAATTACGACGAAACATCAATAATCTGAATACAAACAAATGTGTGTCGTCAATGGGTCTTATTGAAATTTTCGTTGTAGTCTTCTGACCACAGTTATAAAAAAGTTTTATAAAACAGGCCAAGCGAAAAACTGTTGTTTTTCGACCCCGAAAGTTAATCGACTTAAGCGACGTGCTCTTAAAATCCTCTTCCAAATGCTGAATACAGCACTTTGTAGAACATTTTAAATTAGGAAATTATAGTAAAAATTAGATTTCGTTTTGTATGTTTTGCGAGTTAGTTTTTGTAGCACTTTAGATTACCAAACTTTTGATATGCAACACATATCAGTTAAAACTTGCTCTGCAGTATTATTTTTAATCATAAATGTGTACATATAGGCAAAGCATAGTGACATTTGACCCAAAATGAGTCAGCAAAGCTCAATCAAAATGTGAATTTAATTTAAAATTCTTATTTTTATTTAAGCTGTAAATTTCATACAATGCTACAGAATCCTTTCGTATTAATATACTTTATTATTAAAAACGACATTCCCAATTGTCAATATATGTTATAATTTATTTTTAATTGATGTGTTAGTTTGATAAAAATCAGGGCTTGCATACAAGCTTCTTTATTTAATTAAAAAAAAATATATATATATATATTGCAAACATATATGCTTGCAATTAAGAGAATAGTCTTCACGCAGTTTATTAAAGTTGGCTTACTTAATTAAGTAAAAGTAATAAAAGCAATCTCAAAACTGATTCTTCACTTAACTTCGTGTTAACGTCTTCTGGGCATGGTATGAAGTAACTTATTTTAATACAACAAATCTCATTCTAAAATGTTTTACCATCAAACAAAATCACATTTCAAGGCCAAGTTCCAAAAACATTGATTTTCCAAACAAATATTCAAATCACAACGTTTTTATGAGTGCAAGAAATCATTAATTAAAAGCAAATTTTATGATGATGAAACATGTACCTGTTTGTTGGTGAATGGCATAATAACTCAACAACTTTTTAAGCTTCAATCCAAACGCACAAATGTTTTAAAGAGTTGAAAGTGAAGAAGGGTTACCAGAATTAAAGGCTCGTAATTTTGTTGTTTCAGGGTGAAACTTTTTCATTGCAGTGCTGGCTTTTCATTCGCTCCTTGGGTATTTTTTAAATCGCAAATTGGTCTCTCCAATTTTTAATGTGGGTCAAAACAATTTTGTACAAACTCACACAAACTCAAACTCACATTCAGTTTGCGCCAGTGAGCAATAATAAAATCAATTATATGTTTTTGTGTAATTCCAACATCAGATAGATAAAGACAAAATACATATTTTCCTACACATTTCATCGATTAATATGGGAAAGGCAATAAAATTAATGGTAAAGTTTGTTTTTTTTTATAAGAATCAATTTATCAATTTCAATCAGAAGTTCGCAACGCTGTGAAGGAGATATTTTCGACCATATAAACGATACACATTCTTTCAGTATCAACAGCGGAGTCCATATACCCATGTCATAGAAGCAGTCCGAAAATCTAGCCAACTATTCATAATTTGTCTAAAATTGATATACACCGGTTTCTTGACAACTTATAACATTGGTTTTATTAGTCACACACCAGCTCGATTTTATAAACATTTTGTTTTACGGCATTTATAAAAACCTAAGGAAATTAGCAAAACATATGCACAAGAAGAAGAAGATTGACAATTGTACAAAAAAAACAAATTGCATAGTGCAGAAGTGTAATACTACGTAAGATTCAGATTTTTGATTTTCAATTTCATATTGTTTTAATAGGGTTTGTTTAGTTTTTTAAATAAATTTCATTGAAATGCCATAAAGTCGCATAAGTTGACTATCCAATAGTTTGTTTTTTTACACTTCGGCTGAATTTTATGTTTAAAATCATTGTTAATTAAATTTTACAGTCCGAAAATATTCCCACTCTTGTGATCTGTTGTAGATTTTGCCAGCCAATAAAAAGACCAAAAAGTATGATCAACAGGTGCCAACTTCAAAGCCACAATCTCTTCAGCAGGCTCTTCAACAGCAGCATAGCCATCCCACTGCACAGCCTCAGTTTCAGATAAATAAGGCATACAATGTGGTCTCTATTCTTAAAGCATCATCGCAGAACGCTCAGCAGTCCCCACACTTGACGAATCAGCAGCATCCACCAATCCATCACCTTCAGCAAACACAGCAGCATCAACAAAGCTATGCAAACGTTGTAAATAGAAACTTATCTGCGTCTGAACCAGTTAGAGTCCAGTCATCGGTTATATGTAACGGTTCAAGCATATTGAGAGTAAATGGTAGTCAACTGAATTCGGGTGATTTGAATTCGACTGCCATTTATAACATATCCAGTTACCGAAAATTAAGTGGAAATCTAGATGGAAACGTTTGCTTTCTAAATATACCGGACTTTACAAAAAATTGCAACATCGGTGGGACAACAGTAGTATCAAATAAGGCCATCGCCGGAGTCGGAAATGAAAAAAGTTCTTGTACTGGAGTCAGTATTAACAACCAAATAGTATTGCCTAATGCGCACATAGGAGCTTCTATGGGAATAAGTCTTGGAACGACAACAGCAGGCACAAGCTACATGCGCGACAAAAATATCGTTGGCCTTAGCGTCAATTGTGTTAATACTAGTAAAAAGTATGATTTCAATAACAGTAGTTTGGTATCAAATAATAGTTTCCAGGCATCTACAACAGAGGTAAACATTCTCAAATTCTGTGACTTTAGGAAGAGATGCAACTTCATTTGACCTCCTTGTTTTAAATAATTAGTTTTTAAATAATATATTTTTAAATATATAAAAAGTCCCATTATTTATTAATTGTCAATACTATTTTTGGATTATTGCCCAATTCCTAACGTGAATATGTATACATTTATCTCAGAACTACAGTGCCCAATATGTAAATAAAGGAAAGCTATAGTCAAGTTCCTCGACCAGTTACTCAGCTATGAGTGCGAAAAAAATGGTCTACAAATTTCATCGGCGTGTCGATACAAATTCGGAAAGAAAAAAGTTAGAAGAACAAATGATCTAAACATTTTGGATGATTGTGGGCATTCTTTTGCGGCTTGTAGTCGTTAGTGGCAATAAATATTTTTGGCATACTGATATAAATTGACAATTCGGGCGTGATCATATGTGCTTGCGTGCTTTTATAATTTCCGAGATCGCGACATTCATACGAGCAGACAGACGTATATGGCTAGTGAGTCTTATAAAGAATATATATATTTTATAGGGTCTGAAACGCTGCCTTCTACCTGCTACATACTTTTCAACGATCTAGTATAGCCTTTTACTCTACGAGTATATATTTCATATATACTGTAATTATTAAAGTTATTGGAAAACAAATAATCAGTGCTCCATTTATTTTGGTTTTTTAATTTTGCAGTATCTTTATAAAACAAAAAATGTCAGCTTCCACTTCATTCTTCTACTGATTTTTAAATTTCCTCTCGAATACTTGCAGTATGTTTCAACGGGAAACAACAATGGGAATACCCGATCTAATCCACAAAGTGGCGGAATATTTCGAGGACCACCATCCACGCCGAATGCGCCAAGAGGTGCTAGTGGCGGAGCAACACGCCATGTCCACGTACAACCCATGTACTCACAACCCCTTCACCAGAACATGGTGCTACAACAATACACACAATATAACCCGCGACAACAAACATTTCCAGCTTCTCATTTGCAATATGCCGCCCCCATGCCGTACTACCAGTACCAATACGTCCCAACTCTTCAACAACAGCCGCCTCATGCTCGTAGTGCTGTTACGGTGAATACAAACGTCAATGTGGGAAACAATTTGCAGCCAGTGCAGTCTGGACCTAATGGACCTCTCCCTGGTCCGGGGGCTACTTCGTCGCAACTTCAATTGCTCACAAGCACAGTGCAGCCAGGAGCAAGCACTGTAATGGGCGTTAGCGGTCCTGGTAGTACAATGGGACAAGTGGGTGTGCCCCCAATGGTTGGAGTTGGTGTAATGCCATCAAGTGTGCAACCGCAGTCTGTGCAGGTGCAGCCTGCAACCCGGCGCCGGCATCAGCATCGTTTGCAGATAATCGATCCAACGACTAATAAAAATATATTAGACGATTTTGATAAGGCAAGTGATAAATGTACTTTATATTTCAAGTCATTCAAAATGTTGTATTATTATTTTTTTTATAGACAAAATCAAACACAGACAATGACTTTTCCGATCAGGTAATCTCCACAAACACACCAGCAACTGCCCTTTCAGAAGGTCCAATACGTATTTCACAGCAAGATAGTTTTGGTATAAATAATTTGGTCAGTACATCATCACAAGGATCAGAATCAAGGACAAACGCGTCTTATAGCCCCATTGGTAGGTAGTTTGGGAGATTCTTGAAATTTACCTCACATTTTGCAACATGCCGAAATGTATTAATTACTTAATATTTTCCAGAATCAACACCAATAAGTCGCACAGATGTTGGGCAGACTCCAATCGTATCCGCGATGTCTGATGCGCCTTCAGTTGAAATATTACCAACGCCCCAAAGAGGGAGAAGCAAAAAGTAAGTAACACATTGCTTAGGAGCGGCTTCTTCGAAATTGTAGAATTTATTTAAAGAAATTATCGGCCATTTCTTAATAATTAACTCAGAAACACGGATTAATTTGCTTTATTATTTTACGTTTCGTTTAAAATGTTACGGAGAGTGTCACGCTTTCAGATGCTTTTAAATTGAGTATGTTGTGGTTTGTTTCCGTTCTTCCCGTTTGCCCGTCCGGATAAACGTCGATAACCCGGGAACTGTAAAGATTAAGCATACAGATTCTAGTGATGCTTAAAGTATTACGTAAATGTGGAAATTGTATTTGGTCACATTATCATCCATGACCAAAATTGTTAAAAGCGTACCCCGCTAGAAACCTCCCAGAAGTTAATTTAAAGTTCTTTAAACGAGTCCTTTGGCTGAATATAAGTATTCAATATGTTCAATATTGTTCTAATTTTTTTAGAATTCCCATAGTGCCTCCTAAAAATGTATCTGAGTCCATAGCTGCTCCTATTACTGGTAAGTTGTAATAAACGATTTTTCGTAGTTCGTAGTTTTAAACAAATAAGGAAATATTTCTTAATTTCATGTTCCTAGTCTTTGTCCGTTGTATATAAATTATAATATAAAATTATTATATTTTTTAACCGGGGCTAACATTTTTTTTTTTTATAAATAAACATTTTTTTGTTTTCACTTCCGGCGCCATCTTCTTGTGCTTCCTACAATGGCTAGAATATTTCTTGTAGAAATTGTCATATACTGGCGTTTTATGAATCGATGAAATGTATCGAAAAATACTTGGAAGGCGAAAAATGAAATAGTTTTTAATAGTAATAGGGGTAATACCCAATTATACGGATGCTGCATTTAATGACTTGAAAGATTTTAACGATAATACAAATATAAACTATTTGCTAAATATTGTCTAAATAAACTTAAATATTAAGTGTTATAACGTCGTTTAGTTAGGTATTCCATAAACAACATACTATATTTTCATAGACGTTATAATAGATTCGTTGAAAAGTATGAAACACATAAATGAAAGCCTTCGACCCTATATAGCATATATATTCTGAATCAGGATCAACAGCCGAGTCGACAAGCAGCCCAAAACTGTCACGCCCACTATTTAAAACAAATTTTACATTTATTTTCCCAAATTTTTATTGAGATGCTAGAAAATTTTGAATTTTCTTGTTCTTCCACTTTCACTAGCTTATTAACGGGGATCCCGACTATGTCGTTCTCTCTTGTATTTCTTTTTTTGTTTTTGCAGACGTGTGCAAAATCTTATTACGAACACATAGTACTTAAATTGAGTGTTTCAACACAAAAAAAGTAATTTGACTTCCTTTATTCGGTTCGAGTGTACTCACAAAAAAACAGCTCTTGTAAACGGTCCGGTTCGTTTACTAAAACATCTGAGCTGATTTTTTGAAGGGGAAAAGGAAATTGTATAAAATGTTCCCAGCAATTGGGAGGAAATTAGTTGCACCAAAGGAGAACGCAAGAAATGCGTGGACTAAGGGGGGATATTCGCACCACTTAATTCGAACAGCTTGCTTTTTGCAGTGCGCAAAGTTGAGCACACGATATTTTCAATACTATTAAACATTACGCATACAATTGTCTGCAAAAAAGCTTTTGTTGTATTTCTGACAACAAAAATATGAATTTTTTTTTCTTCAAACGGTAGCCTTAAGAGATAAGAAAAATATGACCACTAATAAATAAAGCTCTGCGTAAATTTACCTTCATTTCAAAAGAACAAAACAAAAGAAATCAATGTAACTATATTCTTATAATGGCACGTGGTAAGACTATTTGCAAAGAAATCAGAGTATTGTTTAGATATTATTAAAGATCATGAAGGACAATTGCAAGGGGTAATACAAATTATCGAGAAAACATAGATCATTGAAAATAATATTGCAAATAGAGGCCCTACATTACCATTAACACCCCGCGACAAAAGGGCAGTGGACAAAATTGTTAAGCCTGATCGTCGCTAATCTTTTACATTTTTGGCTTCTGAGTTGTCACAGAACATTGGTAAAAACAGTCAAGCCAGAAAGACGAGACAACTGTTAAAAACAAGATAGAATGCTACAGTCGAGTTACCCGACTATCAGATACCCGTTACTCAGATAGTGGGTGTTAGAGTGGGCGTGGCAACATTTGGAAAAAGCGGTTCTTTCTGCCTGGGACATACTTTTCAACGAACATAGTATACCCTTTTACTCAACGATTAACTGGTATAAATATTGTATAGTATTGTGTAGAAATACGCGACGGCAGTTGAAAAATATAGTATAGTATTGTATTGTAAGCGTTTGCAATGGGCTCGGGAAATGATATTTTGGGCTTAAAAGCAATAGGACAGCGATGACGCTTACTTTGATGATGCCTTGAAAGGTCAGTAAACGTTCTTGCAAGCACTTTGGAATGGGGATAAATGTCTGCCAAAAGATTAGAAAAAATGCATTTCGTTGAAAAGACTGATAGTGTTGAAAAATAAATTATTATTTTAGAAGAATACCAAAACTGACAGATTGTGGTGAAGTGCGTAATACAGGTCAGACAAACTGTTACAAACTTTTTAAAGAAACTAATATATTTATAGTATATATTATTTATTTGAATCTAACAAAGACTTTAATTCTTAATATATAATGTAGGGGTTGCTGTGTAATCTTATACAAAATAAGGTGATTTCACATCATTATGAAATCATTTCAGTCAATTTAATTTGATTGTAGTAACAAGTAATTTTGCCGAGTATTAGCATTGCTACTAGGTAATTACTTTTAGTGTGTCTATTGGATGACGGACCTTTGTTTCTGTAGTTCGTAGCAAATGGATTGATTTGATCACCTTGGTATTAGTGTTAGTGGGATACAAAATCATCTGTGTCTATCTATAGCGACTGGGCAATAAAGCGACAGTTGGTCTTTCTCTTATGTGAAAGAAGTACAAACACTTGTATGAAAGCATACATCAGAAATATATAATAGGAATAACGCGAATACATTTTTTTAAATGTTGTTTTATGAATGTAATAAAGTGAATTGCCTATTCAATGGTGATAGTGGGTTATTTTACAAGTATATATTATTATAAGTATACCTTATGAACAAACCTAGCTCCTTTTATTTAATAGTGTGCCTAAAATTCAATTATTAGAACCACTACTACATTTATTAATAGACAAGATTGCTAGATTCATTTTTTATAAACGTTAGATCGGTATGTCAGCGGTTTGACCGTCCCATTTAGTGTGTACCTCGTTTTCTTTAATATCTATTTTAAAATGAATGAAGGAAGGATATATTGTTAAGAATTAGTATGTACTAATTTTATAAAATGATTTCATGATAAAGATAAAAACAGATACAAGAATTTCTAAAGTATGCAGCACATGATTTCATGATAAAGATAAAAACAAATACAAGAATTTCTAAAGTCTGCAGAACACGCAGTTTACTTTACTTTTTAGTATTATATAAATTGACTTAGTAAATTTGCAATAATTATTTTGATGTTTAGCGCCATAAAAGCATTTAATTTTTTTTCGCGTTTTGGTGCATAACTACATAAAAATTAGATATAGGAATATGGTGACCAGTTCGTTCAAAGTTTTTTGGTGGATGACTTTTAATTAAAACTGGCTGCCAAAACGTGATTTTTTTAATGTTCTGAATAAAAATGTATTAAAATATTTCGATTTTATTTAGCTGCTCTTGAATATTATAATAAGGTCGGGACCAAACTAGAGGTTTCTTCTTTTATCGTATACTTGTATAATATGATTGATAATATGATTGATAATATGATTGATGATATGATAATATGATTCGTTTTATAGCATCTTTTTTTCACATTTTTGTCACATCAACAGAATACAATAGAAATTATAACAAAATCCTAAAAAAAAAATTTTTTTTATTTGATCCAATTTATATTTATTTTTTTATTATTTCCTGTTAAATATATTGTTTAAAGAAATACACACTAAGGACCAAAATACCAAGAACTTAGGTAACTTGCTTAATTATTTTTAAAATATCGTTGTTTCTTTTGATTTTATTGCTTAAATTATGCAAGGTTATTGTTTGACCATATGTGTTGTCATATGTATGTATACAGCCGTGGACGTATAAATAGCACAAAATGAAGTTCATATTTTTGAATAGTTTTTTGAATTAACAAATATTTCTTGGAAATAAAACAGCTTTCGTTCTTCATAGCCTAGCTTATAAACTAATAAATTAATTAATCAAAATGACTAAATGTTTAAAAAAAAAGATGTGGAAATTTAAAAACTAAAAAACAACGAAAAATGCGTGGTCACAGAAATAGCACAATTTAAAAATATCTTCAATTAATCATAAAAAATAAGTTCAAAAGTAATTAATGTAAAGCAAATTTAATATTTGGTTGAGTATCCATGATTTTCGATGACTGCGTTACATCTTCGACCCATACTCTCCACAAGCTTCTGACATCTCTCCTTTGGAATGGAGTTCCAGGCTTCCTGGACACCTTTCCACAAATCGTCAAGATTCGAAAATTTTTTTTTGGATATCATAACCTTGACATCATTCCATAGATTTTCTATTGGATTTAGGTCAGGGCTTTGATCCGGCCATTCAAGAACTTGGATGGATTCGTCCTTCAACCACTTTTTAACGACACGAGATGTGCGCTTTGGGTCGTTGTCGTGCTGGAATGTCCATTTCAGAGGCATGTTCTCAAACGTAAATGGTTCCATTTGATTTTTGAGAATGTCCACATACATAAAGCGATCCATTACGCCATTGATCCGGTAAAGCGGACCCACACCACGCCAGGAAAATGCACCCCAGCACATAATGGAACCGGCACCGTGCTTAACAGTCTTCATGGTGTACCTGGGGTTAAGAGCTTGGCCTTTTGGACGACGAACAAATGTTTTCCCATCGGGTCCTATTTTATTGATTTTTGTTTCATCGCTCCAAAGGATGTTTTTCCAAAAACTCAGGTCCTTATCCCGGTGGGCCCGTGCGAAACTTAATCGTTGCGATATGTTGCGTTTTGACAGGAGCGGTTTTTTTCTGCTGATGCGTCCAAAGAGGGACGCTTTATTTAGTCTTCTTGCCACTAATTTCCTCGATACATGTGTGCCACATTCTTTATTTATTTCCTCCATAATTTCGCGGGAGGACTTGAAAGGATCCGCCTTGCTCTTCCGTACTATGAGCATATCTGTTCGCGGATCAGTTTTTTGTGGCTTTGGTTTGCGTTTTTTTTGATTGGTCAAATATGCTGTGTTTCCCTATACTACCTTCAGTGCATTATATACCATTTTCCTCGAACATTTCATTATTTCGGCAATTTCAGCAGGTGTATTGCCAGATTCAGTTAGGTTGAATATCATCCTCCTTTCTTCAACTAAACAATGCTTTCCTCGACCCATTTTTTTAACTTTTGTATTAGATTACATTAATTTGTTGACGAAATTTTTTTTTGCTGTAATTTGCTGTAAGTTCTTTAAAGTGTGCTATTTCTGTGACCACGCTAAATAAACGCTCGCCAACGAAAATTAAGCATAAAGCAGAAGAAAAAAATGATAACGGTAAATTTTTGGGTTGTACGTCATGTAGAAGAGAGCAATAATTGATTCACATCAAAATTTTTGGAATCGAAAGCCGAATACTTCTGAAATAATCGATCTAAAGTTAATGTTCTGATGTGTGCTATTTATACGTCCACGGCTGTATATCAACTATATATTATTTTGTCAATTTTTTGAGGTTTGAAATAGATAATATTCCGAGGGTGCAAACTCGAATTCCTCGGATTTTATTAGATATGGAAAATCGTGTTTATACCCGTTTCTCATACAGTAGCGTATATTATGTAACGTATATTGAAATACATACAAATGGTTCCAGTTCAACATTAAATGTAAATAAAATTTTACAATTTCAGATGAAACTGATGATGCAGGAGCAACACCGATATCCGGCCCCACAAAAGAACCTGTGCAACCGAATCTGCCCCATCAAAATTTACACATATCCGAGTCCCCGAAACAGAATCAAACGGTATCAAATACTGAGATTACAACAGAAGTGCCAACTGTTTTAAAGGAAACAAATATTGCTGAGCTGAAGTCCAGTGTATCCTCTGAAAATCTTCCAACTGGGTTACTTGCTGTCAATGTCAATAAGAGTCCACAATCATCGGATTTTTCTGCCGATCCTGAAATTGCTAGTATTGACAATTCATCACCTACGAATTTTCCCGCAGATTCTCCTATTATGCAATCAGTTTTAGAATCTACTGGGTCGACCGAAGAATTAGAGAATTGTACTACAGAAAGACTCAAAGATAGCCAAAGCGTAGAGCAACCAACTCATCAAGAACTAAGTTTAGGAAATGTCCCAGATGAGACTGAAATATCCTCCATGGCATTAAAAGAAGTGACTAGTTTGGATAATCGCCAAACTGAAACAACATACCCTATAAAGGCGAAAGAAAATGTCGATGTTTCAAAAGACATCTCCTCCAGAGACTTAGCAATAAATTCAATTTCAACGAATAATACAGGAGTAGATGTAGATCTCCAGTCAGATTCTAATCTAGATCCTAAGCCAGAGACTACCCTTGACGATAAACCAGACTCTGATGATCCAAAAGTGAAAGGATCAGCAAAAACATCATATATCATAAACTATAATGAGGGTCAATGGTCACCGAGCAATCCAAGCGGAAAAAAACAATACGACCGAGAACAGTTATTGCAGTTACGCGAGGTAAAGGCCTCACGTATACAGCCAGAGGTGAAAAATGTGTCTATTCTTCCTCAACCAAACTTAATGCCATCGTTTATTCGAAATAACAATAATAATAAGCGCGTTCAATCGATGGTTGGTATCATTGGCAATCGTAGTAATGAATCGGCAGGAAATTATATTGGTAAACAAATGTCGATGTCAGGCGTGCAAAGTGGTGGCGGTAGAAGTAGTATGAAAGGCATGATACACGTAAATTTATCATTAAATCAAGATGTAAAGCTAAGTGAAAATGAAAATGCATGGCGCCCTCGAGTCTTAAATAAATCTGATGGTGATAGCGACGCTAAATCTGCGCTCGAAACAAATGAATTGGTACGTCGCGTTCGGGGTATTTTAAATAAGCTTACCCCTGAAAGGTTCGACACACTTGTTGAGGAGATTATAAAATTGAAAATTGATACACCCGACAAAGTGGACGAAGTAATTGTGTTGGTATTTGAAAAGGCCATTGATGAGCCAAACTTTTCTGTGTCTTATGCCAGACTATGTCAACGACTCGCTGCGGAAGTAAAGGTAATAGACGAGCGCATGGAAAGCGAAGCCAAATCTAATTTGGCACACTTTCGAAATGCATTGTTAGATAAAACCGAACAGGAATTCACCCAAAATGTTTCACAAAGCACCGCAAAGGAAAAAAAATTACAGCCAATTGTGGATAAAATAAAAAAATGCACCGATGCCAATGAAAAAGCGGAACTTGAAGCAATTTTGGAAGAAGAAGAACGAAAAATAAGAAGACGATCTGGAGGGACTGTACGATTTATTGGCGAACTGTTTAAGATATCTATGTTGACTGGCAAAATAATATATTCTTGCATTGATACACTACTTAACCCTCATTCTGAAGACATGCTTGAGTGTTTATGCAAGCTGCTCACAACTGTGGGTGCTAAATTTGAAAAAACCCCAGTAAATTCCAAAGACCCAAGTCGGTGTTATTCACTGGAAAAATCGATCACCAGAATGCAGGCCATCGCTTCAAAAACTGACAAAGATGGAGGCAAAGTTAGCTCCCGAGTACGATTTATGCTTCAAGACGTTATTGATTTGCGTAAGAATAAATGGCAAACTTCGCGGAATGAGGCACCCAAAACTATGGGACAAATTGAAAAAGAGGCAAAAAATGAGCAGCTATCTGCACAATATTTTGGTACACTTTCCAGTACTACACCCGGAGGATCGCAGGGCGGCTCTGGCAAACGAGATGACCGTGGCAACTCTCGATACGGTGAATCTCGTTCAGGTAGCGCGTATGGTGGCAGTCACAGTCAACGTGGAGATAATGGGAATCTTCGACACCAGCAGCAAAACAATAGTGTCGGGGGCAACGTCTCTGGAGGTGCTGGACACTCCAATGGAAACAATGATGACAATACTTGGCATGTGCAAACTAGCAAAGGTAGCCGCTCTCTAGCGGTGGACAGCAACAAACTGGAAGGTCTGGTAAGAACTACTTATGTTATAAATGTATACAGTATACATGAATAGTTTAGTATAAACACAAAAAATGATTTATTCAATAAATTCATTTAAACAAAAAAAATAAAATAGCTAGATTAAAAATGTAAAAGGTCGCGAAAACTGTTGTTTTCTATAGAGTATAAACACCATATTACTTGATCTTTTATTAAAAAAAACACAAAATCTTCAGTATTATTTTTGTATCATTAAAGGGAACTACTTCGTTCCATATATTTTTAGTTGGCATTCACTTACAGCATATTTTCAATGTATACTTAGGATTAATAAACTTGTGTTTTTAAATATTTCAGTCTAAACTTTCTGACCAAAACCTAGAAACAAAGAAGATGGGTGGATTAACGCAATTTATTTGGAAGAGCGACGCGACAAGTCTATCGTCGGCACCGACACAAACCCCATCCAATCCTTTCGCTGTGCTGTCATCCCTAATCGATAAAAATAGTAGTGATAGGGATCGCGATCGCAGTGGACCAAGAAACAAGGGGTCATATAACAAAGGTTCTATGGAGCGGGATCGCTATGATAGAGGTAAGATTTTCTAATAATAATTGTTTAAAATAATAATATGACTATAACTATTAAAAGGTCTGCATTCGAGAACTGGATCATCTCAGGGATCACGGGAAAATTCATCCTCCCGCGGTGGCCAGCAGGGTCGAACTTTATTGAGTTCAGTTCAAAAATCTGCTAGTCATTCAAAATACACCCAACAGGCACCACCTACACGGCATACAGTAAAAGTAAGTAATAGTTCAAGCTTATGTATATAAACATTCATTCAAAGATCTAAGGATATTGAGGCACTCTATGTAGCGATTCTTTTCTTGAATATTAATTGCATTTATTTTATTAACCATGTTGATGCATTACCTGAAAATTCCTCGTTTATTATGCAGTTTAAATTCTACATAAATAATAATTCACAAGATATTTTCTGGTCTTGTGTTTATCAGTTACCTACATAGATAAAGCTAAAGCTTCCAGGAAGGCAGTTCTAAAACGTACGGCTCTTAATTCATTCCGCGCATTTGATCCTGACAATATCCTGACTGATCCTGACAAGGGCGCGATGATTTTTTGTACTGATCTTAAAATCATCTTCAAAGCACTCTTCGGTAGTCTGTCCTTTCGGAAGTCCAAAATCACATATAAATATTCAGACCACTTCAATATTTCAACCAATCACTGTTATAACTGTATAGAAACACGGATGGTGCTTATGCTAAAGAACTTCGGTAAAAAAAAACTTTGGTAAACTTTTGTTCACCAAAAACATCTGTTTAAGT
Source organism: Drosophila orena (assembly GCA_005876975.1). Taxonomy (NCBI): domain Eukaryota; kingdom Metazoa; phylum Arthropoda; class Insecta; order Diptera; family Drosophilidae; genus Drosophila; species Drosophila orena. Next base: position 934,969 of record VCKV01000094.1, on the reverse strand, counting down.
CGAAGTATGGAAGGTGCTAATAATATGTCCTCGTACCACAAACATTTTTATTCGAAAACATCGACATTATTAAGTCCTTGGAATTGGTATATGAAAGCTCGTGGATTTTCCAAAAAAAAAAATATAAAATCTTTAAAGTTTATAGCTGATTTTAAAAATTTTAATATTGCATTAAAAACCTACTGTCCGAAACTATTTATGCGAAAGAACTCAGATTCAGTGGTGTAACTTTTTTAATAAGTATTTGGTTATCAAATTTTATTACACTAAATAACCTGTGGGCTCTAAATCCATAAAAATTTGTAACTTTTAAGAAGGTATACATTACAACAAAACCCAATAAAATTGTATTTTTATTAAGAACAAGTGGATTAACTTCCTTTTAGCCATTCGTTTTTAGTAATCAAAAAAGCCCCTTGCTTGTATGCCTAGCTATGGAATTACAACGATGAAAAAATGTATTTTGACACCACTTAATTGAAATGATAAAAATTATTAAATAAAAATTTCGAGTGAAACAAAACTTGATATCAATATGTAACTTAAATTATTCAAGAGGCAACGATGTTGTCGAGTTTCTCGACTATACACAAGTATACTTACTCGTTCCTTATCCACATAGAGTAATAGATTAAATTGTCAAATATTCAGTATTTCGCTAGTTGTTGACTGATTTTTTTGTTTTGTTTTTATTTTGTTTAATCAAAAACTAATTATATAATAAATCATAAATAAATTGAATCATAAGACGTTTTGTATCGTACGAAAAAATTAAAAATATATATTTAATGATATAATATATTTAATAATATATGTATATTATTCAGCAGCGGTGATAGTTATACCCGTTACTAATACAGTAAAAGGGTATACTAGATTCGTTGAAATATATGTAACAGCTAGAAGAAAGCGTTTCCCTCCATATAAAGAATATATATTCTTGATCAGGATCAATAGCCGAGTCGATCTGGCCATGTTCGTCTGTTCGTCCGTATGTACGTCGAGATCTCAGGAACTATACAAGCTAGAAAGTTGAGATTTGGCATGCAAATTCCAAAGACATAGACGCAGCGCAAGTTTGGTAAATGGTGTTTACCACGCTCACTTTAACGCCCACAAACCGCCCAAAACGGTAACGCTCAACATTCTCTCTTGTTTTTATCTATTAACAATACGTTGGATGGTTCCAAATAAATGGCTTTGGTTATAGGCGTGGTTGTTTGGCATTTGTTAGAACATGCTGTACATAACTAATCTTTTTAAACCCTCTTCGCTAAGGCTCGTTTTATAAGGCGCTAACAGTAATATTCACATCTGAATAGTTTGTTATAATAAATAAAATACCGCATGCCAAAGAAATGTTCTAACAATAATTAAACCTTTTTTTTCTAGGCGCAGTCATCATTGGGCAGCTCTAACGTTAACACAGGTACACTGTACCGTGGAAGTGATCAGCAATCATCTGCAACCTTCTCACAGACCTCCCGTTCTGTTGCTCCTGTGGCAGTGTTCAATGAAGCTAGCGAAACAGATCTAAAACTTATCAAGTCTGTTGTATCAGAAATTATAGACTTGTCAGATGTCTCTGAAGTAGTCACGCCCGGTGCAGTTTCGTGCATAAAACGAGTACCAGAGAAACTACGCTGCAGTTTCATTTATTATATATTGACAGACTATTTGCATTTAGCAAATGTAGGTAAACAGTACAGGCGGTATTTATCTATTGCCGTGTCCCAACTTATTCAGCAGAATTACATCTCTGTCGATCACTTGAGACTGGCGTACAACGAATTTACCCTGTATGCAAACGATTTGATTGTTGATATTCCAGAACTTTGGCTATATATTCTTCAATTTGCCGGTAATATTGCATTTTATCACGTTTACCTGCATTGTGTATTAGTTTCCATTGCTCCTGTAGGCATGACAACCTATATACATTATAGGATGCAGATATTCGTAGAAACTGATACACTTTTGCTGGCAACGGACTCATAACTTCTTATTTTATTTGTTCCATAATAAAAACATTGCCACTTTCTTCAACAGGGCCACTAATTGTAAAAAAAATATTGACTATATCAGATATATGGAACAACAATTTAAAAGAAAATAGCCCATCAAACGTCTCTAAAAAGTTCCTTAAAACATACTTAATGTATTGTACACAAGAAGTTGGACCAAATTTTGCTCGGAGTATGTGGATCAAGTTTAACCTAAAATGGTCAGATTTTATGCCTGAAAGTGAAGTTGCCGACTTTATTAAATTCAACGTGAGTAACTTTTTTACATACTAATATTTGACTTATAAAAGCAAGTAAAAAATCGATGAATTTTCTTTTCTAAAATGAATCCAATTTATGCTCTTTATGCTCTTATTTTGTTTATGAGCTCTGGTAAATAACGAGACTGGAGAGCCTTTTTTTTATACCCTTGCAAACGAGATGTTGATATCAGTCAAATTTGCAACGCACTATATAAAGTATTTATCTTCTATATTAGTTTAAAAAGCCGAGTCGATATTGGCATGTCCGTCTGTTCCTACGCAAACTAGTCTCAGTTTAAAAGCTTTAAGAATGAAACCTTTCCAAAAATTTTCTTTCTATTGAAGGTATGGTATAAGTCGGAACAGGTCGGCTTGGACTTTTTTATCATATAGCTAACATAGAAATATTAGGAAAAAATTACATTCATTGGTTTTGATCCTAGTGGGTTATAATTAGGTATGAAAAGTATGTAACAGGCAGAAGGAAGCGTTTCCAACCATATAAAGTATATATTTTGATCAGGGTCAATAGCCAAGTCGAACTGGCAAATGTCCGTCTGTCTGACTGTCTGTCCGTCCGCATAAACGTTGAGATCAGGCAGTGCGGCCACGCCCACACTTTTGAAAAATGTACTGAAATTTTTCTTTTCTTTTGTTAGTTTTGTAATTTTTTATCTATTTGCAAAAAACTTTTTGCCACGCCCACAAACCGTTCAAAACTGTCACGCCCACACTTAAAAAGTTTTAAAGTTCTTTCTACCGATATTCCAAATAATGTTGAAATTTTTCGTTCGTCGGGGAACTCGACTATAGCATTCTCTTTTGATTTCGTTTCAATTTGAAACAATATCATATGATAGAAATAATTAATTAAAAATATTTGAAAAGAAATTATAGTTTCGTTCTTTTTAATTATAAAGAGTTTCAATTCGGTATACATTTGTAGTTTTTTAATATATTTATATTTTAAAAAAGTATATAAGAATTTAAATGTCGAAGCTAACATGAATATTTGTGTTATCCTTATGTTATTATAGTGCACCAGCACAAATTTAATACCTGTTTTATGAATCATGAATAATGCAGATTGCAGATTAGAAAAAGGTCATATTATTTATTATTTGTATACCTACTTCACCCCTTTATTTCTTAAATTTATTGTAAATTTACTGACGGAATATTAACAGAGACTGGAGTATGTGGAGAACGAATCAAAATCGCCAGTGATTGATCAAAGAGAGACTCCAGAAAGGCACGTTAAAAATGTGATAGACCATATTGAGCACTTACTGAAGGAAGGAACGACGGCGGATTGCATTATTGATTATAGTAACGTAAGGAATTGAATTCAAATATACTTGTGTCTTTTTAAAAGCTACTTAAATTTCTGTAGGGAAATATAATGGTGGTTGATAAGTTGTTTATCAGAGGATTGACGGAAACATTGAGTAATTTCTCGATACACTACAAAGAAAACAGTTACAAGCTTGAGTCCGAAACCTTCCAAAAGTTTTGCATACCTGTTCTACAGAGATACATTGATTCTAACGAAGACCACCAACTTGAATGTTTATATACTATGCAGCTTTTAGTTCACGGCTTGGAGCATCCAAGAGGTAAGGACTTTAAACTCTAAAATGTGGTTACCGTTTCATATTTACGGTCTAACATAACGCAATGTTAATTTTTCACTGCAAGGGCATTGTTCTCATACAATTTTAATGATTAATTTTAGGATTGCTTAGTGAACTGATTGGGGAGCTATATGATGCCTTTGTAATACAGAAGGAATCGCTCTGTAAGTGGCGCGATTCAAAGGATCAGTCTGCTGGCAAGGGTAAATTTCGTGAACCACTTTTTTCGTACCTAAATAATGCCCATTTTTTCTATATTTTAGGCGTTGCTGTAAAAAGTCTTAATCCTTTCTTTAACTCGTTATTGAACGATGAAGCTAACTAATACCGCGAAGTTTCTGACCTAGACAGAATAACTTTTAAAACTTGTAAAAAAAAATAATTAATTACAGAGTTGGTGGGTGAAGCAAGTCCATTAACAGTATATACAATTTTGATATGGACTTATTCAAAAGCGATTCTGGGTCATGCATTAAAATTATATGCAACAATATAAAAGTGTATAACATATGTAAAATAAAGCGAACCTAAAAAAATAGAGTTTTAACACGTTACTTCTCATGTTATTCAGAGCTTTCTTAGGGTTAAAAAGGGTAATCTTTCAGACAAGAAAAGTAATTCATTGTCTAAATTAAATCAAAACAAAAAATGTTTAAAAAAACATTTTATATTAATACAAATGGTTATTTTAATTTGATTTAAAATTAAAAATTATTAAACTAAAAACGATACTTCCCCCTATGCCTAACTTATGCTAACAATTTTTTTTTGCCAAAAACGCATACCCACAACCCTTGGGCCGTTGGACGATAGTTCATCCGAAACGACTTTAATTTAATGTATAGAATATGTATATTCTTGATCAGGATCAATAGCAGAGTCGAACTGGCCATGTCCGTCTGTCCGTCCGTCTGATCTCAGGAACTACAAAAGCTAGAATGTTGAGATTAAGCGTGCAGCTTGCCGAGACATAGACTTGCGCAAGTTTTTAAATGATGTTGCAACAAACTGCGCAAAATTGCCACGCCCACACTTTTGAAAAATGTTTAGATATATTTTTATATTATTATTTATTAGTCTTCTAAATTTCTATCGATTGGCCATAAATCGTTTTGCCACGCCCTTCAGTTCATAAAGCGCCCGAAACTTTTACGCCCACACTTTTGAATTTTTTTTTTAGTTTTTTTTTTTTCCCCAATTTCTACCGATATTTCAGAAAATAAAGAAATTTCTCGTTCGCACTTTCACTAGCTGAGTAACGGGTATCTGATAGTCGGGAAACTTACTATGATACGTGGGAACATACTGCAATGCGAAATTTTAATTGAAATGTGTGAGATATTATGATTAATTTTTCCCCAAGTATTAAACGATCACCAAGGTCACCACGATCACCATACTACAAAGGAATTCAGCATGCGTCTTAATTGAAACATATACATATCTATCAGTAGAGTGGAAGTTGAGTTCTGGCGGGAATACGAAATGCCAAAATCACTTAAATGAAGTCCGTAATTAAATAAGGCGCAGACAACATAGAACACAAGTACGACTCATACGAATAGGAAGAAGCGCGAAAAAGCTGCAGAAGCAGATAGTAATTGTTTCTATGGCGACTATAGCCACCAATGAAACCTAACAAATTGCTTGTTTGTTTTAGAAGATAGCAGCGTCCACTTTAACGCCCACAAACCGCCCACTCTTTAGAAAAATGAATATAAAATCTAGTACTCCGATACTTGCTGAGTAACGCGTAATTTTTTTTTAATTACGTATTTACAAATTTTTATTTGAGGTAAAATAAGTTTTAATACAAGATTTGGTTTATTCAAAGCAATAATTGTATTCAAACTGTTTTTCTAAATGAGTAGCTTAGCATAGTAATAAAGATGTATGTATAAAAAAGCATTTGGTGAATGGCGTCTTCAAAGTTTCTTTCGTCGGAGCTTCTCAATGGCTAAAAGTCTGTGCGGAAGTGTCTTGAGAAAGTTTTTCCGGTTCAATGATTATAAGTTGACGAACATCGGATCGCCTCCAGTTATAGGAAGTTGACAGGAAGTTTGCCGTTAGATGTTAAAGCTGCCATAACTTAAATATATTTTTTTAAGTGTTTTTGTTTAATATTAACTGTGTTAAGGCAATCGTGACACCCACCTAAGGGGACCAAAAATACAAATGGTCGCAAACGGCTGCCTTGCTGAGCTTTGAATAAAATAAAATTTATAAATAATTTAGTCTTATTTCGCGTTGTTGATACATAGATTAAATCTGTATGTAGTGCCGATAATATAAGCTCCAACGATTGCGGAGCAATTTTTTCAAGGTATTTGCAGCTTTTCTTGACCATCTACATATTCCACCTTCGGTATAAATTATCACTATATGGGAAGATGGAGTTGCCGGAAGCGACTCTGACTTATTCAAAAGGGAACATTACGTTCCGTGGAATCTTGCGGGCATCACAGGCTGGATTGGCTATAATTAAGCTATGATTATGATGTTAGAGATCGTAGTTGCTTCAGTGTTGTGAGGCATCCGTATCTAGATATTTTTTTGTTACGAGCTTCACAATCGAAAACGGATCCCCCCAACTCTAAATGATTTTCGATGTCTATGGAAGTCTTGTTTAGAACGAGTTGATTTTATACAACAAAGATCACAATAAGTTCCCTGAGAGCTAGAATGGACACATATGGTTTTACTTTTCACTAGGAAGTGAATTTAATAACACTTATGTTTCTTTTATGGCGGACATTTAATGAAAATTTCTAACGATTCATAAGTGTGAAGTAAAAAAATAGCTAAACCAATGTTACAAGGCCACGAGATTATTGTCAGCTGCTGTACAATGCTACTTAGTTTTCGACGGGATAGTGTTGAATAACGCTATGGATAAATTAAAAGCCTTGCCCGAATTGAATAAACAATTATACAAATTTATTCTGTCTCACACAGGCCTTGTCTGATGCTGTTGAGAAACTATTACGGGAACGAAACATGGTGTGAAACTGATTCTTTCACTTAATACCATATACACATATTAGCAAATTGGAGATGCAAGGTCTTGCAGAGGCCTTATTTAATGAATGGGAAACTGTTTTTCCAATTAAAAAAACGAAACATGGAGTAAAGAAAATTTGGGAGAATCTTAAAAATCAAACCTCAAACAAAATGCAATATACATATATTTTTAATATTTATTTTACATATATTCCAATATTTATCTCGTCAAATATATTTCATCACAGGAAAGGGTTCCATTGTTGTGTTATTCTCTCTTTGATTTGCGCATGCTCAGTGATTTTTATGGAACTGGAATTATACAATACAAAATAACCATTTTCATTTACTGTGTACTAAATTAGATGCGTTTTAAGTAAATCTTGCATGAAATCGGAGTACTTTAAAATATTGCTGTTATACATACGTAACGGGAATTTAGCTTTAATAAAATGTGACATTACAGTGGTGCACTAATGCTATCTTAAATGGAAATCCTGCGAATGCACAAAGCACAATAAATTGATTACGCATCTATCAACTAGAACATTTTTGCTGGTAAAAAAGGAATACTTGGTTTTCAGCATAAAATTGTGCTCTTAAAAATATTTACAAATGGTGATTGGTCTAAAAACAAAAAAAAACCTCATATTTTTAAATGTGTATAAAGGTGCGTTGAAATATGGAATGTGCATATATAGATACGTATGAAATATTGTGCCAAGGTCTTTAAGAATATCGGTCAGCCTAAACAATACACATATGTATGTGTATCTTCACAACATAGATATCTTTAACATTGTTTATCCTTTGTGTTTTAACACGTCCGACTACAACTGCTCGATGTGGTATAACTTATAAAAAAAAGATAATTTTATAATAATAATATTGAAAAAAACGCGATCAATAGTAATTTGTGATTTTCTGTTTGGATGAATTAAGTTCATCTAACATATATTGACAACATCTATTGTTTTAAACAGAGCTGGAAAACCATCTATGTTTTGCATTTACATATGTAATGGAATGTTATTTTGTAGGACTTTTTAATTAGAAACTTTTTGCAAATTAAAAAGATGCAAAGGCAATATAAAATGGAAAATTGAACCTGTAATTTTTATAATTTATGTATTGGAAATCCGTTTATTATAATCCCTATATTATAAAATATATTTTTTAATACATTTTAAGCTATTTTTGGCTGTTTGCTGATGTTCGGGCGACACTACAATGTCACAGCATTACTGCATGACTTTTAAGGAATATCACATAGAAGATAAAGTTTGCAGATAACAGTGCGGAAAAATTACACCGTAAAACATGACGGTAGGTATTTGGTTCACAAAGAGTTGGTTATGATTAAAATTATCTACTTTGCAGCACTACGCAAGGCATGATTACTTTCATAACACCCAAAACGGTGCCTTATCCTCTGACACCGGCCGAATATCTTATAGTCAAATTTCTTACGAAACACAGACGAACAGAGAATATTTTAGCGAGCCATATGCTTTAAGCAATCAAGGACCAGAAGAATACAGTCGTGTGTACCACCTGAACAGTGATACAGTACCTACAACCATAGACAAAAGTAACAATAGTTATGACTACGACTATTTAGAATGTTATGGAGCTGATATCCAGTGTGATCCGGAAGACGATTCTGTTGACAATTGGAACGAAAACACTTCAGTTGTTGCAGGTCAATATGGATTTGAACATGAAAATCTAAAATGTACCTCATCGAAATTATTGCCTAAGCTGCCAAATAATAAAAATGTAAGCGGGTCATCAAACGCATGTGCCCCTCAGATGGATACAAAGTTTCAAAAAGAAGGTACGTGCATAAAAAGAGACCACAGCTATGGTGTCTGCATGGCCAAGGCACACGACTTCGACGGTCGTCTTTCGCCTAGTGACCACCAGAATATCCTTGGCAATAATCTCAATGGATATGCTGGTTGTGTCTACTCTTCGACATTCCTAGACAATGCTGTGTCAGCGGCACCATTGCGGGTTTTACCGCAATCAGCGCGGTCTAGCTTTTATTTAGGTCGAGATGTAATTGGATTTAATACAGACGCGGCTCAGAGGGATGGATGCGGCTTCGGCACGGATCAAGCTGTTTCGATGGGCTCTGGATCTAGTACATATGAGGTTTATGAAAAAATGCCAAGGCCATACACTTCTATGTTGCCGATAGATTACAGTTATTACCAAGAATGTTGTAACAATACCGACAATCTTTCAACATACAGCGACACACCGCCGAGCAATAATGCACAACTAAAGCGGCAAAACCAAAGGAAGATTTCGTTAATGATGGCGATGACTACAGCTTCTGTGATAGCATCTGGTGAGATAAGAGTCCCAGTTCACTCAAAGCAATCTAAGAAATCTACTGAAATCCAAACAGACTCTCTGATAGGAAGCACCATCAGTACCAATGCAGCTGCAAGAGACCTAAACAGATGTTTGGCGGCGGAACCTTGTGGTGTATTTGACTCTGGTAGCGTCACAAATTTCCCATCTGCTGCTGTGACTACAATATCAAAGACTAGAAAATTGCCAAAGGTTTTACCAACGCCACTGTACAAATCATCTCGTCATATAATCACCATAGACACCGATGAATTAAATTCATCATTATATACTTCAGATCCATTACCAGAGAAAAGTCATCGCCCAAAGCAGCTGCCCAAGCTGCCAAAATCATTAGCCCAGACCAAAGATCATTCAAGCCTCGACTCGAATTGGACGACCTTACCTGCCCCAAATGCAGTAACATTTGATTCGTTAGACCAGAAATCGCCCTCTTCTCCAACGACGACTACAACAATAACAAAGGAAACAGAAACCATCTCATATCTGGCTAGAGACTCTTCAATTGGTGCCAGGCATAATAGCCTCCTTTATTCCTATGATAGTAACGAACTAAAAAACGTATTGTTGGACAAGTATGTCGAAGCAGAACCATCGCAATCATGGACCCAATCATCGCCAATACAATCAAAACAAAGTCTTAGTCCACCAGTGTCGCTTCCAAGCAATATTTTTCATAAAGATTCACTAACATGTCACTTATCTGAAATCGAGGCAGCCCGATCCGATATTGAGCCAGCCGTAAATGACCCTGTCATCGAACCGATTCCAGAAAGTGAAAAATCAGCCGATCCAAATAGCGGGCCCGAATCAGCCTTATTTAACATATCTGAGTATCTGAAGCCTTATACATTAGATATAATAAATTTTTCCGGAGAAAAAAAAAATCATATCACCAATGCTGCCAGTACGTCAACCGCAACTCTTCCCTACCACGATAATGGGGAGCTCATAAGTAAATTAGCTAAAACGCCATTGACTAGAAAATCAGATGACGAATTCTCTTCATATTCTAACAAGTGGACGAGTAGTTGCGTTAATTTTCAACCATTAAGCGTTGAATCGAGTTTAAATATGTCAGTCGAAGCAAACGCTAGCATGTATCAGGCTGAATTATTAATGACACCATTAGAAGGTTCCACTCCTCCTTTCATTTGTTCTAATGTCACATCCGATAATTTAATTCCGAACAAAAGTTCTCCTCCCGACAGTGCGTTCACAACAACTGTTTACGACAACAATTCTGAAAAGGTACCAGCATCAACAAGCGAAAACACTTCACCGTCGCCGTCAATCTTAAAGTCACCACCATCAATAGCTCCAATTCTTTCCTACGCGGATTACATGAAACAATTTCAGTTACCAGAATTGCCGCAACCAATTATGGATCTTTCAGAAAATGACCCTGTTACTCAAAGCGTTTCCATTAATGTTATCACTAATAATCTTACTAACGCTGACAATTTAAATTCTTACAACCAGGTGGATGTAACAAGCAAAAGTAGTGTACCATTACCTTCTTATTCCAGTGAATCATTTGATCCAAGTAGTGTGCCTAGCCTTTCAATTAAGAATAGAGGCAGTCCATCAAATGTTGAAACCGTAGATTCAGCACAAATTACAACCTTAGAATGTTCAAAAGACCCATTGAATTGCTTAAAATTATTACCAGGGACGGAATTAATAGAGAGCAATGCTGTATCGTTTGATGATACCTTTTATGATAGTTTTAATGTTGATATAAAAGAGCTGACGGCATTTGTTGACCATGTTGCCCCAACAGAAGATGGTTTATATAATTTCTCAAACGATAAGAGTTCAATTGAATTCAGTTTTGATAAGACCGTAGATACAATAGACATGAATCAGAATTTGAGCTCAGGACAATGCGGTTATTATAAGCCATCTCCGGCACACCAAAAATCAGGTGTAGTAGCATCTGCAGCAACTAGTGTTCTTGGCGGAATTTCAAAGGGCTTCAAAGAAGGGCTGGACGGCGTTTTTAGTGGTGTCAGTTCAACAGTTGAAGTTACTCCTACAAATACCAGTTCTAAAAAGGGTTTCAGCTTTAATTTAGCATCAAAGATTGTACCAAGTGTCGGTGGATTGCTTACTAGTTCAAGTTCTACCTCTATTAAACAAACAGGAACAGAAACGACTCCTAGCATAATAATGATTTCAGCTGAAAATATTTCTAGTGAGTATATACCTACGCCATCTCCATCGTGCTCTCAAAAAAATGGCAAGGAAAATTTGTATGCGGCTACAGTTCCCAACAAGTCAAATTCTTATTATGATGATGTAGAAGAAATTAGTTCGACCTTAGTAAGAAATGTTTGTAACAATTACGATAATATCTATGATGAGATGATTTTAACCGACGAAATGGTTAATGTAGGGATGCTTAACAAAGAATCTGAGTTTGGCTTAATAGAATCGTCGTACCAGGTATCAGGCAAAGATCAGATCGACAGTGTTAACACGTATAATAATACCCAAAATATACCAAAAGATGGCATAGAAGAAGCAAATATAAAAAATAAGCCAGTGCATTTCCATGATCCTACGACGAAGAAAGCAAGTACTACATCTGTTGGGATGTTCGGATCAATTTTAGGAAAAGCCGCTGCCGCAGTGCAATCAGCAACGCAAGCTGTCAATCAAGGTGCATCCTCTGTGGCATCTGCAGTCGTGGCACAAAAGCCAACAATGGTACCGACAACGAAAAAAGTACTTTTGTACGATGTGTCCTCACCTAATGAGATTAAGCAAGATTCAGGTTCAGTTGAATTCGATTCAATGAATATCGATTACAGATATCAATCGCCCAATGTAGAATCTCTGTCAAGCCATTACGGAAATACTGGCGATGATTATGATAATAGTAATATGAAAATGCACGAATTTAGTACATATGCAGATGATAGGGCATACGCCGATTACCATTCGAATGGCAATCAAAGCCAGTTTAAAGATGGCCCGGTGATATCTGGGCAAACGCAAGTAATTGGAACAAACACACTTCCGACTGTCCCGCTAACCGCCGGCAAAAAACTGCCTACCGTCAATGGTAAGTCGGCGTTGCTAATAAAGCAGACGCCTACGGAGGTATATGACGATGAATCAGAATTAGATGAATTAGATGCCAGTTCATCAACAGGAAAAGTACCTAGCTATCGCATTTATAGTGAGCAGGAAGAATACTACATGGATCTTCAGCAAACGACACCGTCGATTCAGCCAAACGGTTTTTATGAACAAGTCAATAATGGCTATGACTATCGAGAGGATTACTTTAACGAGGAGGATGAATATAAGTATCTCGAGCAGCAGAGGGAGCAGGAGCAACAGAATCTGTCAAAAAACAAGAAATATCTAAAGCAGGCCAAAAGTATGCTATCAAACAGACAACCCCCATCATTAGATTTCATTGACGTAGGACAAGACGATGACTTTATGTACGACAACTATCACAGCGAAGACGACAGCGGCAATTACATAGAGGGAAGCTCCAGTGGTAGCGTTGGTCCTATCGATGAGTCAAATACAAAGGTGGACTCGAACGGAGAGACTTCGTATGCTTCAATCACCAAGAAGAGTGACTTCATTACACCGACAAAAAATTCCTTTCAAAAGCATGACACCGTTATTGGTGAATCAAAAAAAAATCTTACGCGCTTCAGCACAGAAATAACGTGTCCAGACATAGACGAAAAAGATGAAAACTTAAACGATAACCTTTCTGATCTTACTGACTTAAGTAAACTAATCTCGCAAAAAAAAAAACCGCTCTTGAGGGGAGAAACTGAAGAAGTCGTAGGTGGACACATGCAGGTGATACGTCAACCGGAAATTACAGCTCGGCAACGATGGCATTGGGCATACAACAAAATAATCATGCAGCTTAATGTAAGTGCGTTATATATATTTTTTAAATATTTTTGAGCAAACCTAAATTAACCTAGTATTGACAATAAGTTGTATTCGAGGGACTCGACTATTAAATACCCATCACTCAACTAAAGCAAGTGCAGCGTAAGTTATATTTCTTATAACTTTTGGTCCGATTAGAATTCTTATGGATTTATATCGATAAGCAAAACATATTACCATATAAATTTAACATGTGCGTCTGACCGATTTTAGCTTTGTAGGCGCAATTATTTCATGAAATTATTTTGACACATCGAAACAATCAAAACATTTTTCAAAAGTATGGGTGCGACAGTTTAGATAGGTTTATTAGAGTGGGCTTGCAACCTTATGGAAAAAACTTGGAAACACGTTTTAACAGTTTTGGGCTGTTTGTAGGCGTGGCAGCAAGGCCAGCTCGGCGCGGCTAGTGATGCTGATGCATAATATATATACTTTATAGGGTGGGAAACGCTTTCTAATATCTATTACATACTTCTCAACGAATCCTGTATGCCCGAGTAATGGGTATACAAATTGTATGTTCATTAAATATTGAATAGATTTTTGCTAAATCTCAAACATGTAGCCCTCATAATATCCGAAACTGGAACATACATACACATTGCAAGAATAATAATAAAATAGGTTAAAACGTTTTACAAGGCGTGGCTGTGCCAGTTTTGTAAAAAAAAAAAGTATGAGACCAATTTTCAAAAGTGTGGGCTTGACAGTTTTCACCGGATTGTGAGCGTTAGAGTGGCCGGACAAAATATGGAAACTAGGAAGTAGATAAATTAATGGCAGTTTTAGGCGGTTTTTGGACGAAATAGTAGGAGTTGCAATATTTTAAAACAAACATACATTAAGCATCTCAAAAACTTCATGCTAAATCCCAACTATATAGCTTAATATAGTTTTCTATATCTTTGTGATGAACAATATGTATACTTCATATCGAAATCTTTTCCTTCTAGCTGTTGCATACTTTTCAACAAATGTAGTATACCTGTTTAACGTAAAGTTTTGATAACAGTGCTTAAATATATTCTTACAATTCTTCTTATAAGTATTACGTTGTCAGTAATGCGGCTTTCTTAGAAACAACCCACTGTCATTATATAAGGGTTAATTACAAGGTTGTATAATGTATGAATACATGTTCCCAAGACAGCAAACTTTTGAATGAGCCGACCTGTGTAATCAGCTATGGTTTGTTTTGAGGGCTAATCTTGTTTTAATACTTTAATGCGGGCAACCAAATAGTTGAAGGTGGAAACGTAAATGTTTTTGCCCGCATTAGTAGAAATATAAGGTAGCGTACTTACTCGGTAAATCTAGTATAATGTTTTAAAAAATGCCTTATTTTGATTGAAGTCAATAGTCGACTCAATCTAATGAATTCTGTCCCTACTAGATTATTTTAAGAACAAGCTCAGTATTCATTAATAAAAATTTTCCAGTACCCGGTATTCCGGTATTCGACTAATACTTTAGCTCTAAAGAATATGTATACCTATGCGAGACCCTCGGCGAAGATATATTTCGCTTGTGTCGAGTGACTGGTTAACATCAAAAGTTTGATGCATTTTGCTTATGAGCAGTTACACAGTAAAGCGACATTATTCTTGTCCGACATATGGAGTCAGGAATACCCACATAAACTCGAAAATATAACTCAGTCTATGGCCGAACGTACCCGTAAACTAAGCATTCTTTTAAAGAACCAAACGAAGACTCCTCATGTAAGTCTGTACTGTAAAATACTTATTGCTTTGGTTTTCTGTCGTCCGGACAAAACCATTTATCGCACAGTCGAAAAGAATTCAAAGTATTTTTGTATTTATGGCTTTAAGCTCATAACGAATGTTAAGGCTTGCTGACAAGATTTCATGAAAAACTAGAGAAAATGCTATAGTCGACTTCCCCGATTATCAGATACCCGTTACTCCGCTGGTAGAAGTGCGATTAAAAAAGTTTAAAATTTTCTTGAATATCGTTAGAAATTAAAAAGAAAAAAATGTTTAATTGGGCGTGACAGTGTTGAGTGGTTTTTGGGCGTTGGAGTGGGCGAAATGAACAAATATCACATATTTTAAAAGTGTGGGCGTGACAGTTTTGGTCGGTTTGTGTGCGTGACAAAAAGTTTTTCTGCAAATTTATAGAAATTTACAAGATATATAAAAAAAGTACAAAAAGTATGTACGTGTATGTATATTCTTGATCAGGATCAATAGCCGAGTCGAACTGGCCATGTCCGTCTGTCCGTCCGTCTGCCAGTCTTTCTGTCCGTCTACAGACCAAAACTGTCACCCCAAAACTTTTGAAAAAATTTTAAATTTAACAAAAAATTGTTTTTCTTTTTGTAATTTCTAGCGATATTTCAGAAAATTATAAAATTTCTCGTTCGCATTTTCACTAGCTGAGTAACGGGTATCTGATAGTCGGCGAACTCGACTATGGCATTCTCTCTTGTTACCATTAAAGAGGACGTAACAAAGTTTGACGAAAAATAGGTGCAGCGTCTGCAGCATAGCGATTTGTAAACAAAATCTGAACTTTGAACAAATGAGGATTACATTTGAAAAAATCGTCCCAAAAGATATTTTTAAAACTAGTGTTTTGGGGAACTTTTTTGTCGGCTTGTTAAAGATACGTCATTCTGCAACAAAGCGTTATTTTTATTTTAGAATGAGAATGCAGAATGAGTACATTTTATACAGTGCACCACCTATAAGGCAATTTTTCGTAAAAAAAAGTTTATACCTTGACGTTAATACAAACAGACAGACGAAAAACCCTACTTTGTCTCGATTAAAGATTCTTATAAGAAATATTTCTTTTGTCACTTCTTATTGAAAATGTATTAACTGATATTAATTCATTAATCATTTTAATTTATTTGTTTATTTATAAATCTTATAAATAAGAAAAGCATCCGTTTTGCTTGGTAAGCTGTGACAATATATAGGAACATTCACCCAAAAGTTGTTAAAAATGTTTGTAACGACCGTAAGGTGGAAACAGTTCCTCCATTTATCTGAGCAACGCGCATGTGATAGTCTAAATACTACACTAGAGCTTTTCTTCTTATTCTTAATTATTTTCTTCTTTACGTGGCAGTCCCTTTGGATGTAAGGCTATTCTGACACAACGCAATGTATTGGCCCTTTCAATTAAATCAAAATTGATTAAGGATCTTAAGATATTATCTTTATCAGAAGTTTTTAAGAAACTCTTAACAAAATCGTTCGCAATTCTCATTAATTATGTAAACGATTAGTTTAAAAATTTGTGCGCAGTGTATGAAAATGTAATTTCATGTGACATATAAAAAATATTTAGTTCCGTTCTGTACAAGAACTTTAAGAGCGTTTGACAGAGAATGGTTCGGTACAGGCATGCGCAATAGGTAAAAAAAAAACTATTCTCTTTCTTGTCTTACCCACACTTTTTTCTGTATACATAAGCTTTTCAATGGTGTACTAAAAACTAAAGTTCTAAGTGTGTAACTGTCATCCGCACAAAAGCTTATTGCTGGTAGCTTCATAAAATCGGAGCTAGGCGCAACAAAGAATTTACTAAATTGTTGTGTGCATTTCAACGCTTTTTAATTCTCAGCAGAGCACAATTAATTGTTCGTAGTAAATAGTCTATGTTAAATAAGGCAGATAAAATAGTTAAAGAAAAAGATTTTTTCATTAAAAAAAAACTTCGAATACATAATTTTGTGCCAAGAAAGACTATAAAACAGTTTTGTTTTTATAAAAATTAAACCAATTTGTGGAAGCTGGAATCGCCCTTAAGTGCAGATACCTGAATAATTATAAACGTATTCCATTAAAGATCCACTTCATTTATTAATATTTTAATACATACAAGCATACTTGAAAAACGAATCAATTGTACGACACCTTTGGTGCTATTTTATTTATTGTAGAAATTCATAATTGGAGTACATTTCATGTAATTACAAACAAAGGTTTGATTTGTTACAATTACATATATTTAGATGTAATTTGTAATTACTTTGAGTGTGTTCATAAGTGAAATTCGTTTATAAGTGAAATTTGTTCATAAGTGAATACGTTTTGAAATACACATACATATTAGAAGAACCTAATTGGTATGTGTATTAGCTTTTTTCACTCAACGCTAAACACTTTCTTAGGTACATATGTATATAAAAATTCAGTATTTCAGACGAAATTGACTATTGGAATAAACGTATGTATTTCACATAGAGCATAAAAACAGATTTTAAAACAAAATTATTTAGGTAAAAACAAAAGCAAGCCATAGATTTAAAAATCAGCACTTAATAACGGTATGATGAACACATCTCAGCTGCAGGCGACCGGAGAGCCGGAAAAAAACAGTCAGTTATTTAAAAAGGACATCAAAATGAACACCCAGGAAAAGCTTATCTTTGCAGAAAATGCTCTCAAAAGCCAGATTGAAATAAAGGAGCAGTTACGACTTCAGCAACAATCAACGATGTATGCGTCGTCACTATTAAGTACTTCTGCTGGTGGATCAGTAAGAGAACCGCTCTTAAACCAGCGGCATCTTAATTCTGTCCAATACCACAAGAAATTCGACCGTGCCCATACGCAAATACCGCAAAGACAACCACCGATGAGTAATTCGCCCGTCGGATTAGATTCAACCTATTTAAGTTATCCAAATACTCATGGAAGTATGATATCGATTAAAAGTGAACAGCAGTTGTGCCAGATCTACAATTCGCAGCAACACTCTGACTACATTATATCCGATTATATGGATAAAATTGCAACAAGGATTAGTTTACTCGAGACGGAGCTAAAGTTTGCTTGGCGTGCATTGGACTTGCTGTCAACGGAGTACGGAAAGATTTGGATTCGTTTGGAGAAGCTTGAAAACATATCAATAGAACAGCAGTCTGTCGTTGGTAATCTTATGGATCTTATCGGAGCATCAAAACAAGAACTACATCAAGTCGACATCGAAAGAATGGAAGTTCCTTTATATCAGGAGGAAGATCAATTGCTACCGTTGGTAATGGAGGACACATTGGATATAGATATCCAACCATCTGATCATGACTATGATAAGAAACTTACTTTTGAAAATCATAATAACACCTTTGTAACAGAACTTACGCCAGCTACTGAATCTGATGAGTTTATCAATTCTGCTTGCGCAATAGATTCCCATCCAAATTTTGAAAACGTTGCATTTAATGACAAAAGCTTAGAAATTGGGATAATTAAATTTGGTTTTGACAAAGGTTACGAGCGAAATCAGAAAGATATTCAATCGGATTTTGAAGCTTCACACAAGAAATCAAGGATTAAACTTTACTCAGATTCTGACCTTATGTTATATGAGAAGCAGCAGTTTCTAGCTAATAGCGCCCGTGCCGAATTAATGAAGGAATTTTTAAATGGGCGTCGAGTTTTAAATGAGATTTCGGCATCCTCAGGTGCATTGTCTAAAAGTTCTAAAAAGGGTACAGATCCTGTACAGCCAAGGACCCCACTTATAAGTGACCACTCGCAATTCGAAATAGATGACAAATACGTGAGACAGACAAGCGATGAACTTGACAGCCTTATTGGTGATAAGTTTTTTCGTTTAGCAGCCTCTAAGACAGGCGAGGGTGAAACGCAAGTACTACCCATTGAAGACACTGGAGGAACAGAAAGTCCAGCTAATATGAATGAAGTAGACGAATCTTTTTATAAAAAACTAAACGAGGCTTATCGGGACAATGAATTGAGCTCTGAGATATTTAAGGTAGATGCATTGCTACATCAGTCTGGGGCCACACACGACCAAATCTCATCTATCCGTAATCACTCAGCTTCTTCCCTTGTTTTAAACAATAAGGCCTTGAAGGATATTACAGATATACAATCTTTGCAGACTGAAAAAACCAGTCTCGTAACGCAGCCAAACCAAAATTCGAACAAAGAATCAAGAAAGCATAGAAAAAAAAAACATCATACAAACGAAATGGATATGATTAATAAACTAAAGTGTATCCTTGCACAAGCGCAGTCAACACAGATTATTAAGGGAGACACTGAAGAATTGGGGTCAAAACTTTCAGGTCCGGTTGGTAAACTAACTGAAACGGAAGATAAAACTATGCAAAATGAATCAGACAAACATAGTAGTACCAGATATTTAAGAGATGATATACGGAAAATTTTAAACAACGTAATACAGACTTTATTGGAGGAAATAAATAAAATTACAGGCTTACAATCATTGAGTGCATCACAAATTAGTCAGTTACGAAATGCTGTCTGGTCAGAAGAAAAGTTTTTTCAAAAAATCAGTCAAGTCGATAAAAAATTGACCTTGCTCTTACTTAATCCGTTAACAGTAACAGAAGAACTGCAAAGACTTTGCATTTCAAACACAAATGAAAAGTTTGTGCTGGTTATGAAAAAGTTACAAAAAAATATTGATACACTAAAAAAGTTAGTTGGCAGCTCATTGGATGATTTTAAAATTGATAATTCACATGCAAATACGACCACATCTCAAAGCCTTAATTCATCCTTTAATTCTAATGTTAGTAGTTTTAGTGCACATTTATTAAGAAATAACTCTAATCTGGATGAACAGTTGAAAATTCTTGAAACTCAAGAGATTGAAATACATCGGAAAAATAAAATAGACCAAATTGTAAGCGGACTTTCCGAAGAAGCCGATACCTTAAACCCAAATATTGAATATAAAAGCTATAATAGTTGTACCAACTCAACTGATAATATTTTAAGTTTTTCAAAAAATATTTACAATGAAGATGAATACATAAAGTCTTTAAAAAAGAGTCTAGAACGCCACAATAGTATGATTTTTTTACTTCATTTGCAAAATCCTGAAAAACACAAAGTGTTGGCTGATATAAATGATGCACTAATAGATTCAAACAGAGCCAGTCTCAGTCCTCCACCACCTGCTCCAACCGATACAATGAACTTAAATGAGGCCATTAATCAAATTTCATATCAACAACGAAATGCAAAATCAGACTCGGGACTATCGTCGATGAGCGGCTGGTCACCCAATTCCCAAGTGTCAGTAGGAATTCAAAACTACGATTTTGTCTGTAATAATATTTTGGATAATTGTAGCGAAAGATTGCAACCATACCATTCATTGCCTTTAGCTGAAAATTCAAACTTTCACAGCTTACCAGTCAGTTATGAACAAGCTCAAACTAATAATCAAAACGAGTTTGTAATATTAGAAGAAAATCTAAACTATATTTATGAGCTTTCTAAAAATTTACCTATATGCTCTGCCTATGAAAATAAGTCTATTTTCGATATGAATTGCGACTCAAATGCAATAAGAAAATTTTCCACTGTTGACGAAATGCTGGAATGGGACCAGCTCAATGAACCGGATAAACAAAACTTTCCTGTGAAAAACTCCAACCTTATGCCAGATCTCCTGACTGCGCAAATACAAAATTCCGTATCAAAGCACAATAAAAACACAAATGTGAGCATTGAATGTGCTGGACAAAAAGAAAATGGAAGCATGACAAGACGTAGCATCATAGAACCAAGTAGTTATAACGGAAAGTCGCTAAATCAATCCTGCAGACCTTGTTTGACAGATAGACTAGTATTTTATCCCTCATCCAACTCTATTACCGATCACGATAGCAGCCATAATTTGAATTATTTGGGAAAACAGGATCAAACACGGATTATTAAGGAATGCGGATCTGCAACTTCGAATCAAGTTCCAACAAACTTTCTTGATTATGCTCCTGGTAGTTATTCTAAAGGGCAGCCGGAGGTTCTTACTGCCGCAACGAATTCAAGTCAACTGGAATTCGAGGTCGAATCGGAGTCACTGTTAAATTCTCCTAATATTTCTAGCTATTGTAAGCAAAAAAGGCTTGCTCAGGGAACATCTCCTGCAAAGCCTTCAAAGGTATGGAACAGGCTAAATACCATATTAACACATAATCTAAAGCTTAAGCGTGCATTAAAGTTTAATAGATCACAGTCTTTACCCGGTGATATGCAAAGTCAAGACGTCCAGAGACAGCCTCGTGGCCAGGCCGGTTCGTGTCCTTTTATTTCCCACAAGCGTTCCAATCTAGGCGGAAGCCAGGTTCAGCTATCGAAAAGAATTCAAAAGCTTCCAATGCGATTTATACGACAAGCGACAGGATCCACACTCGTGCGGCGCTTGTCAAGCCCGGACTCCACTGTTTCATTAGATTCAGCTCCCGATGAACGCTTCTCAAGCGAAAGAAGTTTACAAAAAAAATCACTTTCGTCCAAGATGAATAGTTTAATGCAAAAGGCAAAGAAGTACAAACGGCACAGCATTGTCCTGCGCCGCGGCTGTAACATGTCGGATTCTGAATTAGAGACGACGGACTTTGTTTCATCGGATAACGATAATAGTTTGATACCGGCGGAAAGTGACATTTTGTTCAATCAATCGGACGACGTAGAAGACGAACAAGAAGAAAATTTTAATGATAAAAATGGGTGCGACTTTGACTATAAAAGTGAATTAGGTGGTTCAATTGAGAAGTTAAATGGCAGCCTACCAAATAATCTATTTGCTATTGTAGGTGACCTAAAAAAGATTCAAAGCCCCTTACCACTGACTGTCTCAACAGAAATTCCTCTTTTTGAATCCGAAAATCACAAAAATTCACACATTGAAATGCCGAAGATTCTCTTAGAAACGCCATTACAGTCATGTCATCAAGAACTAAAATCAGCACATTCTGACAGCGAAGTCGTTAAGGAATTACTGGGAAACTCGGTCAAAAATAGTGTAAATGCCCCCACCCTTAATATATTTAATACGATTGAAAATGGTTTCGACCCAATGATGACTACACATTTTACAACAACAACGACAGCTACAACGACAAACAGCAGTCGTAATCTCAATGGCACTAGCGCTTTATGGGTCACGCAGCAGTGCTTAGACCTTCCAAACAATCCCGGGTGTGGGTCCCGAGAAGATGACGATAATCGCAGTCAGCATTCTGCTCGCACTCTTTCTTCTTCTCGTCGACAAAGCACTGAAGATAGCATAGATACAGACGACGAATACTTTTATTATGAGCTTCGCCAGTTAGAGGAGCAGGAAAAGCAACGGGCGCAAACTTCTGCAATTGCGTCTTCCGAAAGACAAGATGACAATGGAGTATTGTTTTCACAAATTGGACAACTTCTCCAAAACGATGTTAACGGAGAAGACTGTTTTCACCTTTCTGATGTCTGTAAGGATGACGAAGACGACGCTATTATTTATTCTCCAAGTGAAAGTGTAAAGTTACGGATGTCTGAAGTATTTAAAGAACTGAAAAGCGTGGTTAGTTTAGTCCCAGGTGTATATGACGACAGTGAGGTATACGCAGTGTCTGTCGCGACTATTGAAGGAATTTCTATTGTAAAACCAACATGTGAAAAACTTGCGGCAGTCTCCGACATGCACAGTGCTTGGCAGGATGTTAATGGGGATTTACAAATTACAGCATCAGAAATCGATTTTAATGAAGACCTTATTGCAAATAAGGGCAGGGAAACTCTAATTTATTTAAATAACAAACAACGAAAATTGAGACGGTTAAAGAAAAAAACACGTGATCGTAAAATAAATATATCAAACAATGCAGCTAGTTCCAGTTCCTCTTGCCATTCTGAAAATGATTGTGAGCAGCATGAACGTAATACTCCCCTTGGAAAATGTACTCAAAAATCGGAAGCAGAAAAAGCTGAGAATGATATATCAAATAAATCGGAGGCATCTAGCGAAACATCAGGACCAGATACGCCAGCAGAGCTGAGCGATGTTGAGATAAGCGAAACTGAAAACGGCGTGAGGACTGACGGCCAGAATATAGATAACATGCATGAAAACTCAGCGGCCCTATTAAAGATGAATCGGAAGACCCTATGCAATGATCACAATTTAAAAAACGAGTCTCTGGAAACATATCAGGATAATACGCACATATTAAAGGATATTACAATTAAATCACTTCCACCGCAGAACCAAATTGACTCAAAAAAGTTAAATAGTCATGAATCAGCTGATGGATCCCAGGCTATAGGCAATGAAACCGCGGCAGGTCTTAGCAGTAGCAAGTGGAAATTGCTAAAAACTTTGAAGGAACGCAAGATCGAGGAAAAAAATAATCAAGATAAAATTAAAGAAGATGAAATGACAAAGGACAGGGACAAGGTAATTATAAAGAGTTTAAATTTATTTTAGGAATACTTTAAAGTGTTGTCCTATCATTAAATCAATTGCAAATTTTTTACGAAGGTACGGTCAAATAAAAGATACAACATTTTCCGGATGGTAACAACCAAGGTTGTGAACCAGTGCCTATTTATTTTAAAGCCTTTCCAAATTTTGGTATTGAAAAAACACTGAAACGCAAAAACTGTTTTTCGTTGGGACTCATTTAGTTAATATGAGTCAATTTAGTAAAGTATGCTAAAAGTTGCGGACAAAAGTCGATCGTCGTGCAATTTCCGAAATATCCAGTAGATATCGACAGAAAAACGCTCAATGAAACTATTCGGTCACCAGAGCTATGCAAAACATATTTAATAAGAAGAAGAAGAAATGAATA
This sequence comes from Drosophila orena, assembly GCA_005876975.1. Taxonomy (NCBI): domain Eukaryota; kingdom Metazoa; phylum Arthropoda; class Insecta; order Diptera; family Drosophilidae; genus Drosophila; species Drosophila orena. The sequence continues at coordinate 911,148 of VCKV01000094.1, read as the reverse complement.
TACCTGTGACAAACCGATGATTTTATACCATATAAAGTATATATATAAATTCCTGATCAGGATCGATAGTCGAGTCGATCTGGCCATGTCAGTCTGTTCATCGGTCTGTCTGTCCGTCCGTATGAATATCGAGATCTTAGGAACTGTAAAAGCTTGAAAGTTCAGTTTAGACATGCAGATTCCAGGAACATAGACAAGTCTCTGTTTTGATAATTTTTATAAGGGGTATATCCGTTGTTTATTACATACTTTATTTTCTTTTAAATAAAGTGGTAACAGTACCCTAACTCCGAAAATCCGAATCAGTCTGGTGGTTGGATTAGCCCACAGTGATTTTGTGTTTTCATTTTGCAGAAATATCGACTTAGTTTTAAATCAGTGGGGTCGATTTCCACTAAATAGTCGGTGTAGGTGATGGTTTTTTACTGCAGCAAACTTTCAAAAAAAGTGTGTATTCCTATATTTGATTGAGCAAGAATTAAAATAAAAATATAATTACAGCTTAGTCCACATTTTATTTGTATAATTATTGGTTAGAGACGGGACCTCGTTCCAGTATGTCGACGAACCGGTTTGCAGTATGGGTTCACAGCCGTGGTAAAAAAAGATTGGTTCTTACAGAGGATAGAGTTGAAAACTTTATTTTAATGATCACACTGTAATAAAAAAATATTTATTCATTTGCATTGTGGGACCATTAACTGAGACCAAAAATATTGGTTTATTACAATGCATATAATACGAAACTGGTCACAAAAACATTTGTTAGTTTTGACCGCCAATAATAGGCAAACGGATTTATACTCAGTATTTTTATAAAACCGTTACAACGTTGGCTATGGTTTCATTATTTCCTAAAAGCGTGAAACTAAGCTCGGGCCTATATATACCCCCAAAATTCATGCATTTATTTGATTCGTGTTAGCAAATGCCTGATGGCCAGAAAATGGTACCTATTTGATTACAAACTTTGGGAGCTCTGCTTATATAGATTAAATAATCGTAAGGTCTAGTTTCAGGCCACAAGAACTGTGTCCAAAAAAAACCTTAATTTGAAAAAACGACAACATTTTCGGTTTATATTCTTTGAAAGTAAAAAATACTAAGTACCGCCGAAGAAATATATAACTTTACATAGGTATTGAGCTATCGAGAATCTCATCGATGGACCACCAGGAGTTGTTTACATTGAATCAAATTTGAAAATGACTTTGCAAAAACGAAAGCCTGTAATAAAGTTCGTAAATAGCGAGATTTCTTGGTTTAGTGCGTTAACTCTTAAAACCTAACAGCAGCTACTATAGCATTAGTTTCAATGTTTTTAAGAATTAAAGTGTTCATGCTTACATTTCAGTTCTTAGCAGTTATGTATTTTGGTTAAGCATGTGAAACCGTAATTCAAAGCAAATTATACCATACTACTTCACTTCAGGCCACCAAGAAATACATATATGGCTGAAAATATTATATTATTTTTAGGCCATTTATTATTTGCCTGAATACTGAGCCTAATTACTCCACCAAAGAAAAATAAAAACGTGTCTGATTTGTGTTTCCTTGGGGTGGGCGGCCACCTACATTATACATGGCCACCAGAGCTGCAATGTAAGAAACTTTAGTCCTTTAGAAAACTTTTAGAAAACCCCGTTATTTTATCGGGAAAAAAGCTTAAAAAAAGCTACATTTTATACGCTTATAACTTTAGAACGGCCGTTAGAGTGGGTGTGGCAACATTTGCAAACAAACTTGGGCTGCGTGCGTCTACGTCTCTAGAATCTGCATATCTGATCGCAACCTTTCTCAAAATATTAGAAACGAAATCAGTTTCATTGTTTTTGAATTTGTTGAGTATAATCCAGTTTTCTTAAATATATTCTAACTGCAAATCAATGTTCATACATATATATGCTTCGGCTTGCCGAAACAAAAATATACTATGCTGCATTTACTACTGTTACTCGTAAAGTATAAGGGAATACTAGATTCGTTGAAAAGTATGTAACAGGCAGAAGGAAGTGTTTCCGATCAATAGTCGAGTCGAACTGCCCATGGCCGTATGACCGCCCGTATGTATGCCTCGATCTCAGGAACTACAAAAGCTAGGATGTTGAGATTAAGAATGCAGCTTCCACGCAGCGCAAGTTTGTTAAATAATGTTGCACGCCCACTCTAACGCTCACAAACCGCGCAAAACTGTCACACCCACACTTTTGAAAAATATTGTGTTGATTTTTCACTATTTCATTAGTCTTGTAAAATTCTATCGATTTGCAAATAAACTTTTTGGCACGCCCACTCATCGCCCACAAACCACCTAAAACTGTCACACTTTGGAAAAACACAAAATTTTACGTAATTACTACCTAATTACCATTACTTACGTAATTTCCACCGATATTCAAGAAAATGAAGAAATTTCTCGTTCGCACTTCCACTAGCTGCCTAACGAGTATCTGATAGTAGGGGAACTCGACTATAACATTCTATCTTGCTTATTATTAGTTTTGCCAATTCCTATCAATATGGGATAATAATTTGACCACGCCCACAAACCAAAGCAATCTGTCACGCATATACTTGTAAATAATGTTTGAAATGTTTTTATATGTTAATGTTAATATATAACGTCCGGAAATCACTAGGTGAGTAAAGGGTAACTGATAACCGAGGAACTCGATTATATCGATTTTACTTGTTATACCCTTGCAAAGAGTCCGTCTGTCCTGCTGGTCGTAATTCTGTTTCTCCGCGAACTAGTCTCTCAATTTAAAAGCTATTTGCATAAAACTTTCCCAAAAGTATTTTTATTGCAGGTAGAATTTAATTCGGTCACTCTTGAAATTTTTCAAAAAGGTTTGGTTTTTCTTATTTTATTTCACAATTTCTATCGAAATTCCAAAAGTCCTTCAACTAGGCGAGTAACGGGTATCTGATATTATTATAATTAATATTAATATATTTTGAATGTTGTGATTTAATTACTATACTACCTCTCTAATATTCAACTTCCTGTAACATATAATACCTGTTTTAGAATGGAGGTGGTACTGGAGAAGTGGGACTACGCACGAATGGTCATCCCGGTGACAATCCATTTTATAGCAATATTGACAGTATGCCGGACATAAGGCCTCGTAGAAAATCCATACCTCTTGTGTCTGAACTGGTAAGTTCTTTAATAATTTTTCACATTATGTTTCCCTTTATGCAACGATTTAAACAGTTAACGCATAAAAATAGGTATTACTAAGACAGTCGCATATCCAGCAGTAAGTTTAGCGGATTTGCAGACCATTTGTTTCCCAAGTTTCGTGAATCAGCCGTTGATTTGAAATTATTGATGGCTCTCTTAAGTTAAAGGACAATATATTAATCTTATAATCTATGACTCTGCTTACTCTACCATACCTTTTTAAAATATCGTTTCTTACGTCGATGATTTGATGGACGACAGGTTCTCAAGGTATAGACTAAAGATTTTTAATTTCAAAAAATAGTATTACAAAATGTTAACTAGTAATTTTTGTACTAAAAATATTTTCTTTTTTAAATTCACTGAAATATGCAAAATGTTATTGTTGTTTTATTTTAAATGTAGTTTAGCACCGTAGACTCCATAGAACACAAAGATCAAATTTAACTACCAATATCAGTGTAGAATACAGTAGAATAAAATGTGAAACGCAATCCTAATCATTATAAGGAGCATACAAGTAGTTGAAAATTACGTTTAACAATGTAAAGGTGAATACAGCCATTAAGCAATGTTGAGCATAAACTACAGAATAACAAATAGAACAAATAGAAAAAAAACTTTTTACATGAAATAAACCTATGATGTTTAGTTTTAATTAAACTCTTAGTAATCTATAGAGAACCGAACTGAAAAAATGGTGTTGTATTCGTGAAATAAATAGAGCAATGTATTTTGTCTCCTTCATTGGTTCTATTGAAACTTTGAAGCAGATATTTTATACTAGTGGTCTGGGGCAGCGTAGAAAATAATATTGGATTAGTTACATTCTTTTTCGAGCAGAAGTTAGCAAACTGAATATATATTTACTTATTTACAATTCCTTAATTAATTAGAAAGAAATTTTGTAGTACCCATAATACCTATGTATGTAATTGACGAGCTTGTGCATTTATAAAATGAATACGTTATAATATTAAATACATACGTAATTAAATACATACGTAATTGATGCCGTGAGTAATTGATAATTTTTGACTCTTTTGATCAACGGCTATCAGGCGAATTATCTATATGCGCCCGCAAAAATGGATCAATGTAATCTGCTAAGTTTGCATGAAAATTACGAGACCACGGTTGGTAGATAAAATACGTACACGTATGCAACGTATTCCTATTATCAAGCATAGAAACACCCTTAAGAAATACGAAAATCTTTATATCGAATTGATGTGATTCGAAATATTACAGTCGTTTCTAGCTATTAAGAAAGTTTACCAATGGTACATAAAGATTCCTGCACTTTTAATTGTATTTATCTTAAAATTCTCATAATTGTATGGACTTTTATTTGTGTTTGCTTTCTGCCTGTAACGCTTTTTCTTATTATTCTTAAAGCTGAAAGCGTAACGAAATTTACTTAAGTATCTTCAGTAGAGTTGCGAAGAAGAACCTTAATTTGCCTATTAGTTTGATGCCAAGTTTGAAAAGAGGTCTTTTAATATAAAAAGAATTTACCAAAAACTTAAAAGGAACTCATTGAAGTCTAATTCCTCGTTACGTCTCCTTAGACGATGGCCGCTACAAAACGAAATGCTGGACTTACATCTGCTGTTCCACGTGCAACGCTTAATGACGAAGATCTGGTAAGGCCATTTGCTTATTTTTAAAAATGTATTTCTGCGTTTCTAACAAAACTACGACTTAAACGAATTTAATAAAATACCAAGACGTACCATATTCCCTAACCTCTTTTAACTAGTGAGCTAGAGAGAAAAATACCATAAAAATGATCACGAAACCTGTTACATATAAATTCAGTTATCAAATAATAGGGTTTTTTTTGGCTTGAACAAAATGAGATCTAAGGGAATTGGTAACCAGTTTTGATAAAAAAAACTTTCTTAAAAATTGTTTTGTAATCCATTGGTATCTGTTTTCAATCTATAGAAAATGCACGTGTACAAAAAAGCTCTACAAGCCCTGATCTACCCTATATCTTCAACAACGCCACACAATTTTTTGTTATGGACTGCTACGTCTCCAACGTACTGCTACGAGTGTGAGGGTCTTTTGTGGGGAATAGCACGACAAGGGGTACGATGCACTGAGTGTGGTGTAAAGTGTCATGAAAAATGTAAGGACCTGCTGAATGCGGACTGCCTGCAGCGTAAGTATATTCACCACATGTGCACTTTTACGAATTTATAAGTTTTATCCTATTATCAAAGGTGCTGCCGAAAAAAGCTCAAAGCACGGCGCGGAAGACAAGGCTAACTCGATTATTACAGCGATGAAAGATCGAATGAAGCAACGTGAACGAGAGAAGCCGGAAATTTTTGAGTTAATTAGGTAATATTCAATTGCATATAACGAGTTGACTAGTGCGTATAATCACAGCGATAACGTCGGTATTTATTTTAATTTAAAAACTTTAAGTGGGGGTAACAATTTAATCTAAACAAAATAATATTTGAAGTTATGCAAACTCTCAATCTTAAAATAAGTCAGCTAGTTTGGTAAGCGGCCAGAACCATTAACCACAAAAGAAAGTTAACTTTGAAATGGCATTCATTCACTAGAGCCGTATTCAGCGTTGAGGAGAAGAGTCATACCGGTCATATGAAGGCTGTGAAGCAAAGCGTCCTGGATGGCACTAGCAAGTGGTCGGCCAAAATAGCAATCACAGGTTTGAAACTTTCCTCTAATCGTCGTAGTTTTCTGTTGTCGGTTTAATTTAAGTTGGATGTATGTGAATGTATTTGCATTTCGCATTTGAATGACACGCTGTGTTTATTATTATTATATTGGTATGTATATGACAAAAACAACATTGATTTACAATAATGAATGTGTGATTATATGTAACTGTATTTAATCTTTGTATTTTTAAAGTGTATGATATGCATGTACGCATTACATACATGTAATTTGGGGAATCCACATATAAAATAAGGTGCGAGTTTATTTCTATTAAACAAGTTTACAATTTTATTTATTATGCAGCATTTAAGAAGCTTATGTAGAAAGAAACAAAAGCTTGTAATTTGATACTGAATGGCGCCAGTATTAAATTAGCCTCGCGCCCGAATTTTATGTATGGGCTTCGTGCTAACATGTAAGGTTCAAAGTGTTTTCAGCTTTTGCAAAGGTAAACACATGAATAGGGTCAAGAAAAAATAAATTGAACAGCCCCTTTAGTGTTACGATACAATAACGTAGGCTTCTAGTGATGTCGAAATAAAATAGGACCAGGGTATATAGGCCTAGCCAATACAATTACATACTTTTAGTATTTTGATATTTAATAATTTTTCATTGAAAGTCAAAAGAAAGTGAATATCATAAATGTATGAAACTAATTTAATTTAAGGATGACATTCGGTGTGGATCCCGATACACACATAGATTCATTAGAGCAGGCTGAGCACGCAACTGTTGAGGGAACATCTAAGTGGTCATGCAAACTAACAATTACAGGTACACAAACAAAGCCATATGATATTGCTTTAACTCTTTTTTATGTTGTTTTATAATTTGATCCTTTCCTAGCATCCTAAATTTTTTCCAATTTTTCCACTACAAACTGGATTTTAACCAATTACTTCAAAGCAATGGGCCTTATTTTTTTTTTGCGATTAATGTAAAAAAATGTATAATTTGTTTTATAACATGATATGGGGGAAACAAGGGTTTGAATCTAATTACATTGGATTTTGTTTCTATACTTTTCTAAAGAAGATATATACATTTTGTTATTATTACTTTTTAAGGACTTTACGTTTCAAGTAAATTGTTTGTATTACCATTACTTAACTTCCCAGTGAAAATTTGGTTGGGTACTAATTTGTATGGTCTTATCCCATATAGAGTTATAATATCACACAATACCTTAATTCTATTTTAAGTAGATGGTTTTGCCAATTTTTTTTCGTAGATGATCACAGGAAATTTTAAATTACCTTAATACTTTAATCATATTTACCGTGAATATTAACCTCAGATGCACTGCTGTGTTATATTGCGAACGGGATACTGATTGAAGTACTAATGAAAGACTTTGAAGGAAATCAACGCAAAATTTTTTTTTTCGGAAAAACGGGTTTTAACATAAATGCTATACAATAGCCCTTGCAGAGAGTATAATAATTTAAGTTAAGTCTGCAACGCACTAAAGGAGGAACTTCCACCATATAGAGTATATATTCTTAGTCAGTATCAACAGCCGAGTCGATATTGCCGTCTGTCCGTTCTTTCGTCTCTTATTTTTAAATCTATCTGCATAACCCTTTCTAAAGTCTTATTTGTAATACAAGTAAAATATATGTTGGACCGTAATGGGCATTAGTCGGAAAATTAATTCAAATTAATAGGTAAGAAGTCAGAACGTTTTTGATAAAGTGTTCAAGTTTTTAACTTGTAGTCAATAGCAATAGCAAATACGGTTACAGCTCTTTTACTATTCCAATTACTATTACTATTCTCCCGTTACCCGTTACCCAGCTAGTGGAAGTGCGAATGAGAAATATCAACATTTTTAATAGAAATTAGAAAAAAAACAACAACAACATGAAACAAATTCAAAATATATCAAAAGTGTGCTTGTGACAGTTTGGGCCGTTTTGTGGGCTTTAGAGTGTGAGCATCGCAAATCGATAGAAATTTACTAAATTTACTAAATTGAACAATATCAAAACATTCTTCAAAAGTGTGGAAGTGGTGGTTTGGTCGTTTTTGTCTAAGTAGTAGCAATACATACATACATATGTATAAATTCATTACTTTACTTTACAATTTACTTTTTTTACAATCCACATTTTAAGCATTTAGTCATAATCATTCTCAGGACAAACTTTTTAAATTACTGTTTAAATCTTTTCCTCATACCTTTTACCATTAAATATATTATTAAAATTTTATTTTTTAAAAGTCAACAAAAAACTGGAAGTTATCTTTTTCGCATGTATTTTTTTTTTAATATTTTACTTAACGCTATAAAACGAATAGCCAAAAAAAAGTTTAAGTAGGAAGAGTATTAAATTATTTAAAATTATATGAGTTTTCATTCCGGGCTTTATTAGCTATTCAAATAAAAAAGCGGTAGAATATCTATGTTATTTTTTTATAAGAATTATTTGAAATATATGCGGGGTATATTTGCAATTCATTTACAGATGTTATTTATTGTGATTATGCTTTGAGGTTTAGATTTTAAAAGCGTGAAAGAAAACTTGCCCCTTTTTACGCGACATACCTAAGTTCATGCTCTTATTTCGTCTGAGGTGATTGGGATTGACAAAAAGCCTTGGTATCGATTTCATAATTGCAGGATATTTAGACAAGAAATGCACAAAATACAATTTTTTATTTGCAGTTTTCAATGTATAAAGGAAGAATTTGCCTTTTGAGAATAGTTCTTAAATATATGTAGCTTAATACTGAGGAGCTTGTCCGCGTAGAAATGAACGAACTGACAGGCGGACATACATAGTTACATCAACTCAGCTGTTGAAATTGAAGAAGAATATACATACATACTGTATATGGCGCCAATGTCTTTGTATTGCGTTGCAAACTTCTGACTGCAAAGCAGTTTATACTACGCTTATGCATCCTCGAAAAAAAAACGCAGCTGCTATTCTGATGTAAGACTCTGCGGCTTACATTGAAAACCAGGGCTGCTCAAAACTGTCTTACGGATGCCGGCACTTGAACATGCTATACCATACATATGTATGTACATATTCAAAATTACCTGTATATACATATGTATGTACAATATTTATCTATCCCTATATACAGCCGTGGACATATAAATAGCACAAAATGAAGTTCATATTTTTGAATAGTTTTTTGAATTAACAAATATTTCTTGGAAATAAAACAGCTTTCGTTCTTCATAGTCTAGCTTATAAACTAATAAATTAATTAATCAAAATGACTAAATGTTTAAAAAAAAAGATGTGGAAATTTAAAAACTAAAAAACAACGAAAAATGCGTGGTCACAGAAATAGCACAATTTAAAAATATCTTCAATTAATCATAAAAAATAAGTTCAAAAGTAATTAATGTAAAGCAACTTTAATATTTGGTTGAGTATCCATGATTTTCGATGACTGCGTTACATCTTCGACCCATACTCTCCACAAGCTTCTGACATCTCTCCTTTGGAATGGAGTTCCAGGCTTCCTGGACACCTTTCCACAAATCGTCAAGATTCGAAAATTTTTTTTTGGATATCATAACCTTGACATCATTCCATAGATTTTCTATTGGATTTAGGTCAGGGCTTTGATCCGGCCATTCAAGAACTTGGATGGATTCGTCCTTCAACCACTTTTTAACGACACGAGATGTGCGCTTTGGGTCGTTGTCGTGCTGGAATGTCCATTTCAGAGGCATGTTCTCAAACGTAAATGGTTCCATTTGATTTTTGAGAATGTCCACATACATAAAGCGATCCATTACGCCATTGATCCGGTAAAGCGGACCCACACCACGCCAGGAAAATGCACCCCAGCACATAATGGAACCGGCACCGTGCTTAACAGTCTTCATGGTGTACCTGGGGTTAAGAGCTTGGCCTTTTGGACGACGAACAAATGTTTTCCCATCGGGTCCTATTTTATTGATTTTTGTTTCATCGCTCCAAAGGATGTTTTTCCAAAAACTCAGGTCCTTATCCCGGTGGGCCCGTGCGAAACTTAATCGTTGCGATATGTTGCGTTTTGACAGGAGCGGTTTTTTTATGCTGATGCGTCCAAAGAGGGACGCTTCATTTAGTCTTCTTGCCACTAATTTCCTCGATACATTTGTGCCACATTCTTTATTTATTTCCTCCATAATTTCGCGGGAGGACTTGAAAGGATCCGCCTTGCTCTTCCGTACTATGAGCATATCTGTTCGCGGATCAGTTTTTCGTGGCTTTGGTTTGCGTTTTTTTTGATTGGTCAAATATGCTGTGTTTCCCTATACTACCTTCAGTGCATTATATACCATTTTCCTCGAACATTTCATTATTTCGGCAATTTCAGCAGGTGTATTGCCAGATTCAGTTAGGTTGAATATCATCCTCCTTTCTTCAACTAAACAATGCTTTCCTCGACCCATTTTTTTAACTTTTGTATTAAATTACATTAATTTGTTGACGAAATTTTTTAAATCACGAAAAAAAACTTAGGAAAACCACTTTTTACACGGAATTTGCTGTAAGTTCTTTAAAGTGTGCTATTTCTGTGACCACGCTAAATAAACGCTCGCCAACGAAAATTAAGCATAAAGCAGAAGAAAAAAATGATAACGGTAAATTTTTGGGTTGTTCGTCATGTAGAAGAGAGCAATAATCGATTCACATCAAAATTTTTGGAATCGAAAGCCGAATACTTCTGAAATAATCGATCTAAAGTTAATGTTCTGATGTGTGCTATTTATACGTCCACGGCTGTATATACACTAATATGTAATTTAATCTGCAAATAAAACAGGGATTGATAAATTGAATTTTGTTTATTTCTGTATATTTGATTTATTAAAAATTATTTGATTTATTGTTACCTACATTTTTGTGTTTGAGGTATAAGCACAGTGCTATCCGATCTCGTAATCATTTATGTATGTATGTTTTTTGTTTTTGTAAAAGCATATGTACATGTTCTACGCTGTTTCAATGCAAGTTGGTGTATTTTTTTTACATACATATGTATGTAGGTTATATACATAGTTATATCTGTTGAGCCAATCTATTATTACTAACTAAATATATTGTTTTTGTGCTCTTACCTTTTAAAATATGATCAGTTTTTTGTACTTGTACAGAACTGAGCGTTTTTTGTTATTGACAAAGTACCTTTGACACTTACCTACATACATACATATGTCACTTGCATCTTTCTGACTAGCAATCATGTGTACATAAATGTATATACTTATATTATCTTAGTGATTGTGTATATGTACATACATATGTGTATATGTGACAGAGTACTCAAGTCAGCAGCACTGCACTGTTTCTGCTGAGCTGATATTAAAGATCATTACTAAAAAGACTCCGTTTTTCTCTTCTTCTTTCTCCCTTGAAAATCAATTTCCAACACTGAAAATAAAAACCAACAAAATTTAATCAATATTAAAATGCACATATTAAAAAACTCTCAAAACTACTTTCTTCGTTTCAACTCCCCAAAATCGCTTTGAAATTAAAATATAAAATTTCAAAATCTTAAATTTTAACTATTTTACAATCAACACAAAAATCAAATAAAAATTGGCGACTAATAATATGAAAATGACAAACTTTAACATCTGGAACATGATTTTAATCGGCATGCATTATTCGATAACCACACTCGAAATTGTTGATTTGCGGATTATGGTTTTGGAAACGATGAACTGCTGAATTGATGAACCCACTATATTTGACCTGGTTTGATGCAGTGATTTGTGCTCAAGGCCTGATAGCGAAGGATAAAAGCGGTACCAGTGATCCATATGTGACGGTGCAGGTTAGCAAGGTGAAAAAACGAACGCGAACAATGCCGCAGGAACTTAACCCTGTGTGGAACGAGAAGTTTCACTTGTGAGTACTTGTGCCCTAAATTGAATCCCTTACTTAATCTCCACAATATCAATTGTGTATGCTTATATAAGTTAACACGCGCAAGCTTAAGTTTGCTGACAACGCTGTTACGCCGGATGCCGTCGTGACAAAGTTGCAGCCGAAACCAGAGACTCGCACGCGTAAGCTGCCGGACTGCCCGTTGCAGACGCTGACTCAACATTCAGCCGACTTTCCAGCGGCAGCGGCGGCTTCGTGGTCCGACGGAGTTGGCCCTAAATTTCAGTTTTAATTTTGTTCTCCAATTGTCAAGTACAATGAATAAAAACAAATAAAGTTACTTTGCCGAAATATAATAAATAAATCAAATTAAGATCCTTTACTTAAAATAAACGGTCTTGTTAATTGGCGCCCAAACGGAAAATAACCCAGTTACTCTATTATCTAACCGAAATAACTCTTCGAGCTAACGCAAAGAGTCCCGGTACGGTTCAATAAAGTGAATAACCAAATCAACAAGTGAACAGTTACTCTATTATCTAACTGAAATAACTCTTCGAGCTAACGCAAAGAGTTGCGGTACGATTCAAAGTGAACAAAAAAAAAAAAACAAAACAAATTTTGTGAAAAAAAAACCGCAAAAAAAATATAGTGCAAAAATAGTGCAAAAAATACGCACTCACAATACACGAATACAAAAAATTAAAACCCCCAGCCAAAAGAGCTGAACGAATTAAATCAACAATACGAGCGGCCGGCGGGAAACAGCATATCGCAGCGGCCACCCCACCTCTTGATCGAAGTTAGAATTTCATGTCAAAAAAAATGTAAGTGAGATGTTCATTTTTATTTAAAATAAAGTAAATAAAGAACTCATTGCTGTCTAGTGTGAGATTTCAGTGTTTAATAAAACAGACTTAAGTAAATTTCTGCCTGTTGCAATAGAGTGCTGAAGAACCTCTATAAGCCTAAACAAAAAATTAATTCCGAAACGATTTGAATCTTTTATGTTGTGTCCGGGGAAATACCAAGAAAGGGCGGACGACAGTAGTGGCGACGAACTAATACCCTCATACTTAGAGCGGACTTTAGAGCAATCAAAAAAAATGAATACTGAACAGGTTGCCCGGATGGAGGCAAAGGTGCAGGCAGCCCTTGAGGAACAAGGCCGCTTATTTGAAGAGAGGATAGCCTCACTGACAAACCAGCTTAGTAAGGCTAGAGTTTCTGCACCACAGATAGAAATTTTTCAAGAAATTGAAATAGTGTCAGGGACCCGCTGCGACGAGCCCTTAGATGTAGCAAAATCCATCCCCGAGTTTGACGGAAAGATAGAAAACTACGTTTCGTGGAGGCAAGCCGCTTCCGCAGCCTATAAAGTCTTCGAGCCATACAACGGCACCTCAAGACACTACCAGGCAGTAGCTATAATCAGAAACAAAGTAAGGGGACCAGCAGATGCTGTGCTGGCCTCATTCAACACAGTGTTGAATTTTAAAGCCATTATTGCTAGGTTAGATTTCACATACGCGGACAAGACACCGGTTCACGTAATCCAACAGCAACTAAGCACGCTTCAGCAGGGCAACTTGCCACTAATACAATATTTCGACGAAGTCGAAAAAAAACTCACACTATTGACAAATAAAACACTAATGACGCACGACCCCGTCGCAGCAGCTATATTAAACGAAAAATTTAGAAACGACGCGCTTCACGTTTTCGTCTCAGGATTAAAAAAATCTTTGAAGTGGGCGGTCTTCCCGGCGCAACCCATAGACCTCCCCTCAGCCTTAGCTCTAGCTCAAGAGGCCGAATCAAGCAACGAAAGAGGCATTTTCGCAGCAAATTTTGCAAAACACCTTGAGGAAAAACCCCAAAAACAAAATTCGCAAAAGTCTCAGAACTGGCGTCAGAACGCCCAACAGGCAAAGGAAGAAAATCCTCAAAACAGGAATCCCTACTTCCAAAAGAACCAAAAAGATAGAAATGACCAGCAAAACCCAAACAGCACAAAACAGCGCTTTAACAACCAAAAGTTCCAGGGGCGAGTCCCCGAGCCAATGGAGGTGGATCTCTCCTCGCGCTATAGGCAACCCGCACAGGGCTACAGGAACAATCACATTTACGTCGATCAGTCCATGAGGACCCAACAAAACCTTAATCATCTACCCCAAGAAGATAGTAGCGGTGACTACGAGTCACGGTCACAGCATGAAACGACACAGGTTGAGGACGATTTGTCCGGAGCCGAAAGCTGTAATTTTTTAGCGGAAGCTCCCTGCTTCCGTTCATAAGACGAACGGTTGCAGGGCGAATTATCAGACTTCTGATAGACACAGGGGCCTCAAAAAATTATATAAAACCCCTTCCCGAACTGGCACATTGGGTGTCAGTTGACAGCCCTTTTCAAGTCAAATCAATTCATGGGCACACTAAGATCGAGCAGAAATGCCTCATCCACCTTTTCGATGTAAAGTCCTATTTTTTCATGCTAGAGTCACTTAATGACTTTGATGGCATTATTGGCCTTGACCTCTTAAAACAGGTCAATGCTCAAATAGATCTGACAAACAACGTCATTAAACATGACCATGGGATAGAAAAAATCGAGTTCACCAAATGTCAACAGGTGAACCATATCCAAATTAATGACGCAGATGTCCCTCCTGCTATCAGACTCACTTTTGATAGTATGATAAAAAAAATGGTAAAGGCATTTGCGGACGTTAATGAGTCCCTACCGTACAACATAAATACGGTTGCCACCATACCAACGGATGACGAACCAGTTTACTCAAAACTGTATCCGTATCCAAAGGGCGTGTCTGACTTTGTCAATGCAGAAGTTAAACAACTTCTAGCGAACGGCATAATACGACCGTCAAAGTCTCCTTACAATAACCCGATATGGGTCGTCGACAAAAAAAGCACCGACGAAGCGGGTCACAAACAAAAGCGCCTGGTTATTGATTTTAGGAAACTAAATCATAAGACAACCGACGACAAATACCCTATCCCATCCATTTCGACTATATTGTCAAATTTGGGCGAGGCTCAGTATTTTACTACGCTGGACCTCAAGTCAGGGTTTCACCAAATCGAATTGGTTGAAAGAGACAGGAAAAAGACAGCGTTCTCTGTCAACAACGGGAAGTACGAGTTTTGTAGACTCCCCTTCGGGCTAAAAAATGCCCCAAGTATTTTTCAACGAGCCATTGATGATGTGCTTCGCGAACAAATTGGTAGGATATGTTATGTTTACGTCGACGACGTAATAATTTTCTCCAAGTCCAAAGAAGACCACGTCAGAGACATTGAGTGGGTCTTGAAAAACCTTAGGGACGCAGGCATGCGGGTGTCTCAAGAAAAATCCAAGTTTTTCAAGAAAAGCGTGGAATATTTGGGATTTACAGTGTGCAGAGGCGGGATTCAGTCCTCGCCCGATAAAATTAAGGCTATTAAGGACTTTCCCCCACCAAAAACACTATTCGCTCTTAGATCATTTTTAGGTCTAGCACGCTACTATAGCTGCTTCATAGCGGGCTTTGCCAACATCGCAAGGCCCCTAACAGATATCTTGAAAGGCGAAAATGGCAAAGTAAGTGCCAACTACTCAAGAAAGGTGATAATCGAGTTGTCACCAGAGCAATATGAAGCCTTCGATAGGCTAAAAAACATACTGGCCTCCGAAGATGTAATGTTGTCCTACCCAAATTACAAAAAGCCCTTTGACCTCACAACAGATGCGTCTGGCTACGGACTGGGAGCGGTACTGTCTCAAGACGGCCGCCCGATAACGATGATATCGCGAACACTGCGGGGTAATGAGGTAAATTTTGCCACAAATGAGCGTGAGCTTCTCGCCATCGTATGGGCACTTAAGAACCTCAGAAATTACTTGTATGGTGTTAAGAATCTTAACATTTATACAGATCACCAGCCATTAACCTTTTCGGTATCGGACAAAAACCCGAATGCAAAAATAAAGCGTTGGAAAGCCTTTATTGATGAGCACAACGCGAACATAATTTATAAACCCGGAAAGGAGAATTTGGTAGCAGACGCCCTGTCTCGCCAAAATGTCAATGCACTAGAGGACTCAGTGGAATCGGATGTCGCCACCATCCACAGCGAAGAATCCCTCACGTATACCATTGAAGCCACAGAAAAGCCGGTGAACTGTTTCCGGAACCAAATTATTTTGGAAGAAGGAACAATTCCCCATCAGAAGACGCTTATTTTGTTTAAGACAAAAACTCGTCACATACTACATTTCTCTGACCGCAGCACATTATTGCAAAGCATTAAAGATGCGGTAAACGCTGACGTAGTCAACGCAATTCATTGCGAGCTACCCATACTGGCTTTCATCCAACACGGATTAGTCGCGGCATTCCCTTCCACCACCTTTAGATTTTGCAAGAACTTGGTAACAGATATTGTAAACCCAACGGAACAGAGGGAAATTGCGACAGCCGAACATAATCGCGCGCACAGAGCAGCGCAAGAAAATGCGAAACAAATACTTAGGGACTACTTTTTTCCAAAAATGGGTCACTTAACCTCAGAAATAGCTGCAAACTGTAGAATCTGTACTATGAGTAAACATGATCGGCACCCAAGAAAACAGGAAATAGGGAAAACCCCGATACCGTCGTTCGCCGGAGAAATGTTGCATATAGATGTTTACTCCACTGCCGGTAAATATTTTCTAACCTGCATCGATAAGTTTTCCAAGTTTGCAGTAGTACAACCTATACGGTCTCGTGCAATTGTGGATATAAAAGCTCCACTTTTGCAACTTTTGAACATGTTCCCCAAAACAAAGGGAATTTATTGCGACAATGAGAAATCCTTGAACTCAGAAACCATTAAATCAATGCTCAACAATAACTTTGGCATCGTGATTTCAAACGCCCCACCCTTGCATAGTCTCTCTAATGGACAAGTCGAGCGGTTCCACGGCACTCTTGGGGATATAGCACGCTCTTATAAGTTGGAAAAACAGGTAGAGGACACTGTCGAAAACATTCTCCTTGCAACTATAAAGTACAACAGGTCAATCCATTCGGTGACAAACGAGAGACCCATAGACATAATTCACGCAGCCTCCAAAGATAGTACAGTCCAGATCAAAGAAAAAATCGCGTCAGCTCAGCAAAAGACACTTGACCAAATGAATATAAAAAGAGTCTATAAGTCATATCTGGTAGGCGATCGGGTTTGGATAAAAAACAATAAACGATTAGGAAATAAACTATCACCCCTATTCACAGAAGGCATAGTGGAAGCAGACCTAGGTACGACGGTTCTTATTAAAGGGAGGGTGGTCCATAAGGACAATCTTAAATAGGCTTTTAACGTTTGGAAAATCATTTTTAACTAATTACATTTTTTAGGTTATATCTTTTCAGTTTAATAATAGCAACCATGACCTTGACCGAAGCGACATTGAGACTCAACGACTACTCCCACGCGGACTACATACCTATAGTTGACGGAGACGTAACAATCTGGGACGCGTACACTTACTTGGGACACACGACGAACCTGACATCTTTCGAAACTTACATCGACGAGACATGGAAACTAATAGACAAACTACCCAAAGATCATATGAGACAGGTATTGAAAACGGACGTACAGCACATAGCCACCTTAATAACTTCCTTGACCGTTCATCACCGACAAGCACGTAGCATTAACATGATAGGCAGTGCCCTTAAGGCAATTGCAGGAACCCCAGATTTTGATGACTGGGAACAAATAAAATTCAAACAAAATCAGTTAATAGAATCCGAAAGCAGGCAGATAGAGATCAACACTAAATTCCAAACAAGACTCAATGACGTTTCAAGGGCCATCAATAACATTTTGAAACCAGATGCAGAGGTCGAACATTTTTATGCAACTATTTTGGCAAAGAATAGAATGATAATTACTAACCTTGAGGACTTAATCCTTACTGTTACACTCGCAAAAATAAATTTAATCAGCCCCCTTATACTAGACAGCATCGACATTAAAGAATTATTAAATGAACAACTCACCAATATTAGTATAACCGACCTTTTAGAGGTCTCTCATATAAAAGCTTTTCAAAATTCTGAATTATTGTACTTTCTGATCAAATATCCAAAACCTCTGTTAAGCTGTAAAAAAATAGATATTCTTCCTGTCCAGCATAATAACGTAATATTAGATCTAGAAGAGGGTAATACGGTGGCCGACTGCGGAACAAGGACCTACGCTGTACGTGACTGCGCTGCTACTGTGAGCACCACTTTCTGCAGAAGACTACAAAATACTTCATGCGCGCAGCAACTGGTATCTGGAGCCGTCGCACACTGTGCCACACGCCCCGGTCACCTGGCGCCCGTGATAGTAATCGGAGAGGGCATTGCAGTAATAAACAACGCGACCATTAATGTAGTGGACAGCACTGGACACAAACAGATAATCGCGGGAACCTTCCTCGCGACTTACGACGATTACGTCTCACTGAATGACACCCGTTACGTGAACCACCGAGGCATCCTGAAGAAGAAACCTGCTGTATCCACGTCAACCGTGGTCAACGTCACCCTTTTTAGAGAACATCTGAGCCTCCCATTCCTACATGACCTTACCATGAAGAATCTCCGCCATATCGGGGATCTTAGAACAGGATTATCTTCACGATCATATGGCGGCTTGGCACTCATCGCCCTATTCCTACTCCTCCTGGGCACCTGGAAATTGTACCAGCGCAGAATGAGAAAGAAGAAACCCGAAGACGCGTTTCAAACTAGTAGGGGAGGAGTTAACACGCGCAAGCTTAAGTTTGCTGACAACGCTGTTACGCCGGATGCCGTCGTGACAAAGTTGCAGCCGAAACCAGAGACTCGCACGCGTAAGCTGCCGGACTGCCCGTTGCAGACGCTGACTCAACATTCAGCCGACTTTCCAGCGGCAGCGGCGGCTTCGTGGTCCGACGGAGTTGGCCCTAAATTTCAGTTTTAATTTTGTTCTCCAATTGTCAAGTACAATGAATAAAAACAAATAAAGTTACTTTGCCGAAATATAATAAATAAATCAAATTAAGATCCTTTACTTAAAATAAACGGTCTTGTTAATTTATACAATAATTACACCTAAAATGCACTCCCACTTGTGTGTGTTAAATATCTAAAAGTTAGGATCATTATTATTTGTAATGATCAATATTGGTGACAATTTGATGCTTATTTTTGAGAAAATATTCAGGTGCAAAGTGTAATAGTATTTAATACTAGGGCATTAAATAGGGCATATCGTTTAACAATGCTAATGAAGAGGAAACTATACATAACTGTATTGTTTCGTATTAAAACACCGTAGAAAAACCTATATAAAGCTCAAAATAAGTTACTAATTTAGTTGACTTACTTTTTAGCTAAATTCATATACACAATCTTAATCTCTTTTAAATGTAGCACAGATTTATTTCGTTAATGAAGCGAAACTGAATCGTTACCATTTTTTTAATAGTGTAATAATACTAATATTGTACCCGATACTGGTAGAGTTAAAGGGTATACAAGATATGTGGAATAGCATTTACCAGGTAGAAACCGAAACAAGTTTCCGAAACCGCCGGTGAAATAGTACGGTTATCTAACCCAATTCACTTAGAAAGTTCTTTGCCACAGAACTCTGAGAGCTTTTATTAAAATTGATTATTGAAAGTTGGGTAAAAAATAAATAAAGCATTTAAATTTCTGTGCAAAATGAAATAAAAGTGGCTGCGCATCTGACGGCAACTTTTTGGCAACTCTTATACTTTATGCAGGCATAGAGGAATAGATGGCCTTCCAAAGGATCTTTGATTTGATCAGTTGGATAGTTATTTAGGTACTTCCTTTTCGTAATAGTGATTTAATTTTATTTTTCAAGTAGATCCTTGAACTTTTCCGTTTTTATTTTTTTTTGTTTCTCAACTGATGGAATATTACAGAGCTGCCACAAATTATACGATTTCCGATAAATTTTTTCCAAATCGCACAATAAGATACACAATTTGGCATTCAAAATCGATATTATCTTAAATAAAATATTTTGTTTAACACCTATTTAATAAAAACGGCAGCAGTGTCTTATACATTTTTTTATTTAACATTACTTAAAATTCTTAATACAAAAAAGTTGTCAGTAGTGGCGCTATCTCAAAGTGTATACATATGTATGTATATATATATTCTTGAATAGCCGAGTCGTCTGTCCGTCCGTGTGAACGACGAGCACTCAGGAACTACAGTAGCTAAAAAGTTGAGATTAGGCAGATTCCAGATTCCAGAGACATAGGCGCAGCGCAAGTTTGTTTGTTTACTGTTGCCACGCCAATTTTTGGACGGTGAGTGGCAACATCAGGAATCCAGCTTGCGAATCTAATCTGGACTTTCTCACTTTTATAGTTTCTAATATGGACAGTGCCAAATTTCCTCGGCTACGTGTTAGATACTTATCAACGAATCAAAAAAGTACTATAAAATTAATGTCGTATATGTGTACATACATAACATATGCAGCTTCTTCATTTACTTGTTCACTGCACTTGGTGACTGCGTTTTTATCGTTTTTGTCATGCATTTTTTGTTTTCGTTTTGCTCTGCGAATCATTTTGTTTGTAATTAAATTAATTGATTTCCCTTACCTGCTTATATTCTGTTCGGGCTGACTTTGATATTTAGGTGCTGATTTCACATTTGATTGACTGCGTGTATGGGATTATAGACCAGGTCATTTCTAATTCATGATGGTGAACCCGACGTCATTCAAATTTAAATGGAATTTCCAGGACTTGGTCCGTATTCCACCCACTCACGGGATTGAAATGAACATGAAGCCTAACAGAACAAGAGAGAACCCTATTGTCGATTGCATCGACTACCAGATACCTGTTACTTAACTGGGATAAAATAATTACGGTGATATTAGAGAGGGAGGGTCATCATTTAGGGCGCTTCATCACTAATGTACTGTTGTCCACCGCTATACGTAATATACGGCAAATACGCGAACAGTGAACCGATTCAATGCGATCCGAGTGAACTCCAATTGCGAACTCCAAACTGGTGATCAACAGCTAAGAATCGGACGGACTAGCAAAATAAATAAGGTTTTAGTCATGTAAGGATCATTAAATTTCTTTAACCATCTGTATATAAAACCAAGCAAACCCATGGCATTATTGACAATATACGAAATATGATCTGAAAATTAAATTTTTGGGTCTAGAAAAACACCAAGATCCTCAACCCATGTTATTTTGTCCAAAGAGCACACACTTAGAGTGTAAGTTGAGTGTATTGTCATTACTTTACACTTGGAGCCGTTTAAGTTTAGTAAGTTATCACGACACCAATTAGAAAGCTGTCTAGATCGGATTGTAAGTCCGAATGGCAAGAAATTACCTTATATTGCAGGCATCATTTAACATCGTCTCTGCGAACATAAATTCACGCGAAGGTTTTTTTACCAAAGGAAGGTCATTAATAAATAAGGTAAAAAGGAACGGACCAAGGTGGCTCCCTTGTGGGTCGCCGGATAGGATTCGGAGAATACATTGTCATTCGATACATTGAAATACAATTTAAGAGATCAACCGGGAAACCTAATAAATCAAGTTTCCTTACCAAAAGTGAATGAATAATAGAGTCTAATGCTAATACTAAAGTCAAAATAGATGACACATTTCTGAAGCGCTGTGTTACGAAGAAGTTAAGCTTCGAAAGGTTGTTGATCTGGGTTTATAAAAGCGATCTGACATGGTGATATGATTGACCTAAACAGGTTCTGAAACTGAGGAGTGACATTTTCAAAAATCTTAGGGACAATTTCGAGATACCAATTTGTTACTATTTTTAGGCAGAGGGATCACAACGGAGTCCTTTCGCATATACGGGAACTTTAAACTTTCCAGAGATAGACTAAAAGGCTTCCAGTTTCCGCATGTTGTACTATAGGGAGAAATATATTTTATTTTTCTTCTGTGGACCACGTAGAACCAGGTCACCTAGAACTACAAATTGGACTTTACAAATTGGAATTACAAATGACGCCAGTTAAGACACCACCTCCCCGCCTGGAGGGACGATCGTGCCTTTTTAAGGTGTATACATATACCTGATAACACTTTAAGAGTTTAGTATCTCCGGCTTTAACCAAGTCTCTGTAAACACAATTATATGGGATGCAAAGGAAAGACAATCAGAATACAACTGAGTAAGCTTGCTTCTTGAGTTTCGGCGGATTGGTTTGATTCAATACTATTAGTTTACAGCAAATGCAATAATAACATAATTATACGATTATAATTCCAGTAATCCCAATGCAGGCTACTCACCGAATATTTTATATTATAACATGTTAGAAACATTATTTTTCTTTAATTATAATAATTATATAATGAACTTTTTATTACAATAATAAATAAATTATTGTTTATTGGGTGAATTTAGCGAATGCCACAACTCCTCTGACCGCATAAAAGTTAGAGTTTGGGACGAAGACAATGACCTGAAGTCGAAGCTGCGTCAGAAATTAACTCGAGAGTCGGACGACTTTTTGGGCCAAACAATTATTGAGGTTCGTACTCTTTCCGGTGAAATGGATGTATGGTACAACCTGGAAAAGCGTACAGATAAATCCGCGGTGTCAGGCGCGATAAGGCTTCATATATCAGTTGAAATAAAGGGCGAGGAAAAGGTAGCTCCTTACCATGTACAATATACCTGTCTTCACGAGAACCTTTTTCATTATCTTTGTGAAGAAAATACCGGAATGGTGAGTAATACAGTTAGTTATTTATTTACTAAACAGTTTTTGTCTCGTCTAATACAAATCATGCAAATTGACATTCATTTTAAAGGTCAAGCTGCCAACTCAAAAAGGGGACGATGCTTGGAAGTTGTATTTTGATGAAATACCCGAGGAGATTGTCGACGAGTTTTCTATGCGATATGGAATTGAGAATATCTATCAAGCTATGACACATTTTCATTGCTTATCTGCTAAATACCTTTGTCCAGGGGTACCAGCTGTAATGAGTACCCTGTTGGCAAACATAAATGCTTATTATGCTCATACGACTGCTTCCTCAGCTGTATCGGCCAGTGATAGATTTGCTGCCAGCAATTTTGGGGTAACCAATGAATTACCATAAGTATTAGAACATATTTCAATCTCTTTAAAACGAAATCTATTGTTTCTTAGAAAGAGAAATTTGTTAAGTTGCTGGACCAGTTGCACAACTCACTGAGGATCGATTTGTCAATGTACAGAAATAACTTTCCTGCATCAAGTCCAGAAAAGTTAATGGATCTAAAATCTACAGTCGATTTATTGACCAGCATAACATTTTTCCGCATGAAGGTGATTTAATTATATTAAAAATTGTATTATAAATATATAATTTATATATTCCAACCTAGGTACAAGAGCTATCTAGCCCGCCGAGGGCAAGTACTGTAGTCAAGGATTGTGTAAAAGCATGCTTAAGATCCACGTATCAGTTCTTATTTGAGAACTGTTATGAACTGTACAACAGAGAATTTCAGGTAAAAATTATTGCATATTTTAGGGTATTATACATACGTGTATTAGTAGTAGTACGTAATAGTAGTATAATAATAGATTAGAAATTAAAATTTGAATTAATTTTAAAGATGTATGGCCAGAATATACTATTGTGCCACAGCACAATTTGATTCCCGCGACAGGCGGACTTTAGGGATTGATAAAGCGATTAACGGGTATCTAAGGTGAAGATTGTTCGTTCTTGTTAATATTTTAATGCTATTATCTTATACTATTCTTGACAAAGTAGATATAATCCTCCCCTTCTTTTTTTGGAAAACATATTTTTATTAACCAACTTGTTGTTGAACAAAACCCAGGTTGATCCCAACGAAGCTAAACGTGCACCAGATGATCACGAACCTAAGCTTGATAGCGTTGACTTCTGGCACAAGTTAATAGCCTTAATCGTATCGGTAATAGATGAAGACAAAAACAGTTACGGAACCGTTTTAAATCAGTTTCCCCAAGAGCTAAATATTGGACAGGTAAACTTTTTGTTGTTGCTCTTGAGAACAACATTCTTACTTTGATATACATACGTGTGCAGTTATCAGCATCGTCAATGTGGCATCTCTTTGCTGTGGACATGAAGTACGCGCTCGAGGAGCATGAGCAGCATCGTCTATGCAAGTCATCCGCTTATATGAACCTTCACTTTCGAGTTAAGTGGCTATACAGTAACTACGTCAAAGAGGTGCCTCCCTACAAAGGAGCGGTGCCCGACTACCCAGCATGGTTCGAGCCTTTTGTGATGCAGTGGCTCAATGAAAATGACGATGTTTCATTGGAATACCTTCATGGCGCATTTAAGAGAGACAAAAAAGACGGGGTAAGAACTATAAAAATCTGTTAGATAGTGAAAGAGACCTGCTCGAGAACGTATCGCATAAATATATGTGATTTTTAGTTCCTATATCCATTTGAAGTAGGTGGGTGGTGTTTTTACAGATATGTTGGTCATAACTATGTATATCCCTTTCATTCCTCATCCTGGAAAGAAACGTTAAATTTTTTAGATTTCTGATTTGCTACCCTACGGGGGTAATAATTATTCTAGTGTCTTTGGTCTAACCCTGATTTATAACAATTTTGTTAAAAGATGATATGTGGTTATTAAACATACAAGTTCCGGGGAAAATAGCAGGGAATGTTTACTGTCCCGATCAGCTTGCATATCTTTCCACTGCGAGCCCTTGTTTTGAACGTTGGGAAAAGTACACATAATATAATAAAATTGTAAGTCGACAAGAAAAACTCCAGAGAGGAGAATTATACTATTTAAAATACTAGCAACACTAATATCATATTTTCACATTGGGTGATCTAACAGCTCGTAGGAAAAGGCCCTATTTACATATGTAGAAGGCATCTGAGATCTGCCTTCAAGCCCTTCTGTGCTGATGAAATAAATAAACCACAATAGGCCATTTTCTCATTAAACACCCTCGCCTATACACTTGCTTAACTTCTTCCATCGCGTTTATATTTTGTTTACTTGTGCAGGTCTTCAAATAATATTATTATTATTATAACCAGTTCTCAAATTAAAACTATTTGCGTTGTGTTGTAGTTTCAAAAGAGCAGCGAGCACGCGCTTTTTTCAAATTCTGTAGTCGACGTATTTACGCAATTGACGCAATGTTTCGATGTTGTTAGCAAACTCGAGTGTCCTGATCCAGAAATTTGGAAACGTTACATGAGGCGTTTTGCTAAAACAATCGTAAAAGTGCTAATAGCCTATGCGGATATTGTGAAAGTAGAGTTTCCAGAGCATATGAAGGATGAAAGAATCGTGAGTAGAAAAATAACTCTGGAATTTACATACATATGTATGTACATATGTATATAGATGACATTTAATCATCCACGATATTCCATATGACCCCATTTTTTTCTCTCTACCCTGATAGGCTTGCATACTTATGAACAACATTCAGCAACTGAGGGTGCAGTTAGAAAAAATGTTTGAGTCTATGGGTGGGGATAAGCTGGAGGAGGATGCAGCGAATATTTTGAAAGAACTTCAGCAAAATCTTAACTCAGCGTTGGACGACTTGGCTTCACAATTCGCAATAAGGTTGGTAAACATCAGTAAACATGAATGTTAAAAAATAAAATATATATTTTTAAATTCAACATATTTAGTTTAGAGCCACGTATAACTCAATCAGTGCGAGAACTTGGGGACATGTTGCTTTCTATTAAAGGAGGCAGTGGAACTCTTGCTGTTGGTAATCTTGCAGCCCAACGGAACGCGGTCGCCGTTGAGGCCGATGAAGTTTTAAGGCCGCTTATGGATTTACTCGATGGCTCTTTAACTCTCTATGCGCAATCATGTGAAAAAACAGTATTGAAGAGATTATTAAAGGAGTTATGGAAGATCGTAATGCGAATATTAGAGAAAACAATTGTTTTACCACCTATGACTGATAAAACTGTTCGTATAATAATACCACGGAGTTTAGTGAAATGTAAATAATATTTGCTTTTTTAAATAGATGATGTTTAAACACCTTACTGACAATGCAAAAAACTTGGCATCCAATGCAAAAATTGAAGACATGGGTCGTTTGTTCAAGTCGCATATGGCTGGAAAGCAGGATGTTAAAAGTGCTCTGAGCGGCGTAATGGACATATCAAAAGAAGTGGAAAAAAACTTGTCACCCAAACAGTGCGCAGTTCTTGACGTTGCCTTAGATACAATAAAACAATATTTTCATGCGGGTGGCAATGGACTGAAAAAGACCTTTCTCGAAAAGTCGTCCGAGCTTCAGAGTTTACGTTACGCACTCAGTTTATATACACAAATGACAGACACATTAATCAAAACCTTTATATCCAGCCAAGTTCACGAGGGTAAGTACACTTTAAAGTGATCCTGCATAATGACAGCTGTTTTTTTTTTCTTAAATATTTTTAATTTTTAATGTTTTTAAAATTTTTAATACATCCAAAGAAATTTATTTTTGACGAAAGTATTAGCAATACACTGTATTATTTCGTTTTCGATTCGTTGAATAAATTAAATTTTTAATTTAAGAACACTTTTATTTAGAAAAAAAAGTTCGAAAATTAAATGTTTTTTGGATTTTTTTGGCCGATAACCATCTTTAAATACTTCCTAGGTATTTTTTTTGTTTATACGTAAAGAAATATGTTAAATATATGTTAAAAAAACAATCTATGTTAAGGTATGTCAATCATGTGGGAAATTTAAATTTAAAACCCACCAATAAACTACAAACAAGAAAGAATGCTATAGTCGACTTCCCCGACTATCAGATACCAGTTACTCAGCTAATGGAAGTGAGAACGATAAATTTCAACATATTCTGCAATATCGGTAGAAATAGGGGGAAAGGTAAAATTTTGGCAGTTTTGGGCTGTTTGTAAAGTGGGGAAGGCAAAAAGTTGCTTGCAAAAATCGATAGAAATTTACAAGACTAATCAAAAAAAGAAAAAAATTTTAAAACATTTGCCAAAAGTGCGAACATGGACGGTTTGTGCGCTTTGGCAACACTTAAAAACAAACTTGCAGCGCAAGTCTCTGGATGCTGCATGCCTAATCTCAACATTCTAACTATAATAGTTCCTGAGATCGAGAGGTTTATACGGACCATCTGGCAGATGGACGGATAGACGGACATTGCCAGAACGACTCGGATATTGATCAAGAATATATATACTTTTATGGTCGAAAACGCTTCCTTCTACCTGTTTCGTACTTTTTACGAGCCCTTTTACCAAAGATATTTGAATTATGTCGGTTTGTCTTTGCTTTAACTCAGCGAGTAACGGTTCTAAAAATAAGCCAATAGGCCAATACTTCGGGGGACAACAAGCCGGCCAAGACCACGGAATTTTATTTTAAGCAAGATAGAATGCTATAATCGAGTTCCCGGACTATCAGACACCCGTTACTCAGCTAGTGGAAGTGCTAACGGGAAATTTCAAAATTTTCTGGAGTTTTGGTACAAATTGGAGAAAATGTAATAAAATAAATATAAAATTAAAATTTTTTTAAAAATGCGGGCGTGAGAGTTTTGTGCGGTTTGTGGGCGTGGCAAATTTTGTTTGGAAAATCTTGTAGAGTAAAAGAGTAAACTAGATTCGTTAAAAAGTATGTAACGGGCAGAAGAAAGCGTTTTCGACCATATAAAGTATATATATTAATGATCAGGATCAATAGCCGAGTCGATCTGGCCATGACCGTCTGTTCTGCCATATTTCTGACGAATACCAAAATATCCCACTTTGACCATACTTTTAAAAAATGCTTTAATTAAAAAAAACTTTGCTTATTCGAAAACCGCAAAAAGTCTGTCCCGTTCACAATTTTGGTAACTTTGATTTCATTACATAAATGTAGTCGATCCAGAAAACTCAGAGGATAGTGTTGGCGAAATATCCGTGCAAATAGACTTATTTTCCCATCCAGGCACCGGTGAACATAAAGTAAACGTGAAAGGTGAGTTCAAAATATCGCGTAATATTTATATATGACATTACATGTTTACCTCTAGTTGTTGCTGCTAATGACCTTAAATGGCAAATACCTTCGGGTATGTTCAGACCATTTGTTGACATTAATTTAATCGGTCCGCACCTGCAAGAAAAAAAAAGAAAGTTCGCTACCAAGTCGAAGTCTAACAACTGGTCACCCAAATACAACGAATCATTCAGCTTGTAAGATTCTTAATGAAATGGTAAAAAGTGTATTAAATAATTTTAATAATTTCCTTTTGTTTATACTAGCACCATTGGAAATGAGGAGCAGTTAGACTTCTTTGAATTGCACATTTGCGTTAAGGACTATTGTTTTGCTCGTGATGATCGACTTGTAGGAGTGGCTGTAATTCCATTAAAAGATATATCGGAAAAGGTTTGTATTTCTTATAAAATCGTATGTATGAAATAAAGTGAATTTATGTATTTTATGAATAATAGGGGTCGGTCGCATGCTGGTTACCCTTAATGAGACGTATTGAAATGGACGAGACGGGTTGGACCATTTTACGAATTTTGTCGCAGCGAAATAATGATGAAGTGGCCAAGGAATTTGTCAAGCTGAAATCGGAAATACGGCAGGAGCCAACCATGGGCACATAAGTCGGGCACCTCGTACTACCAAATCCTCACAACTACTACAATTTTAAATACTACATAACATTGTTTAATTTGAAAAAACAACTTTATTTAAATTTATTTTTTAGAGAGGTTTATATTACAAGAATTTGTAAAATCAGAAAGAAATCATGCATAATAATATATGAATATAAATATATCTCTTAACTTAAAATATGCTATAAAAGATATGTTTGGTCACGTATACAAAAATATTACGAATATTACATTAAAAATTTATGTTTTAAGCGCACCCACACACTTACAAAACAATTTCTGTCTTTTGGCATTCGTACATTTGTACATAATGCAGGGCACTCAATTATTTATTTTTTAAATCCATTTTCATCTGTACATTTTAAAATCACAAACGCACATTCCTATTTATGTAAATAAGTACCTGTATAAAAATGAATTGGTAATTCTTAAAAACATTTGTTAAAGATTCTTCACATACACAATAAGTCCATGTTAGTCTTTATTTTTTTCTATTGCAATAAAAGAAAGTATATTAAGTAAATCGTGAAAATAATTAGCAACGTGTGGATGTACCATTGAAGAGGTTTACAGTACGAAAGTACTATCTTTATATCTGTAATATTCAAGCGGTTTCTTCCAATTTGCGATTATACATGTTTCCTGATCTTGATCTCAGTAGTGGCTAAATAATTACTTATAAACATTTCGACACTAGATTAGGTTTGGTTCCGCCGTTATCTTATCCAGAAGGACGAGAAGACTCATTGTGATACTTGGAGAGGTAAGCTTTGCGAGGGTAAATGCTAACCCAATTTGTTGGACCCTTAAAAATTAATAAAATTTTTAAAAACCATCTGCGCTGTGTAAATTTCTTACTGTGTATATTTGGACTTAAAAACTTCCATTCTGTTGCCTAGGAGAGAGATGTCGCGGCCACGTGCCTAACGACATACATCTTAGGGAGAAATTTTAAAATTATGTCTGAGTGAACGTGCTAAATATGATGACGCATCAAATAACAACTAGAACTAGAATTGCATTTATCTGAACTCTTTTATAGTTCCAAAAATCACGACTTTCATACGGACAGACAAATAAAATTGAAAAAAAAAACCTTTAACACAAATGATTCGTCCATTTATGCATACAATGAGTAACTTCAATTTATTGTCTTGGTCAAATAATTTTTTCTAGAATTATTTAACAATATCATATATATATTTCAAATTTTAAACTTAGTAAAAACAATGTAACACGCAAAGTCAGCGTTCACTTAACATTTAACGTATATATTTATAAAATGAGACCCTTTTTAATAATTAGTAGCTTTACCCTCGGAGCTTAAGGTATCTTTTTAAAATCAGATGTTTCTTCCGGTCCCGGCAGATGAGCCCCATGAGCAATGGTCCTAGGATTAAGAAGAATAGACTTAATAATAGTCATCTGTACGTTGTTGGTTAAAAAATCGAGCTTTTGACAAGAAACTGTTAATCGATTTATATCGTCATTGCGTCATCAGGTTTTAAATTAGTATCATCTTAAAATACGGCCTATTCCACCCTTCATTTTTGCAAATCCGCACGGATTTCGACTGACAGAAGCATGGAAATTCAATTTAGCAAACCGTTGATTGCTATATTTTATTATTATTGTTGTTATTATTATTATTTTAATTTTACTATTATTATTATTATAATTATTATTATTATTCATCTTATTATTATTATATATTTGAATAATTAACGTTTTAGGGCGTACCACTATCATGTGGTGATCAATCTTGAAAATCAATTCTTTCATACTTACTTAGTACCAAAGTAACGGCTATCTGATAGTCGAGAAAATGGACAATTGCGTTCTCATTTGTTTTTTTTACAAAAGCACTTTCGCGTTAAAAATATATTTTCTGTTAGATATCAATTAAAAATTTCGAGAGATTTCAAGATACCGTAGAATGATAGAAACAAGATGGGAAGCTAATTTCGGAGCTTAAAATAATAAAATAATAATGTTAAAACAACACAGAATGCTATAGCCGAGGCCTTCGACTATTAGATACTCAAAACTCAAATAAAGGGAATCCGAAGTAATTTCAAAAATCTTGGGCAATGTTGCAATGTGGAAACAAGGATGTTGGATCTGCCAAGTATTGGAAGTGGAGTTAGTGTAGAAGGAACATTAGGGCCAAGAGCACCCCTATGCTAATTTATTTAGTTTACTTTACATTTTAAAAGACGGTCACACTGGTTTCACCCTATCTATATTGGTATTGGTGTTTTACGATAATATCTTGGTGGTACGTGTAAGTAGAATATTTCTACGGAATTCAATTAATTTTTTTTTGATAATGTGCAGTTATAGTAGCTTAATTTTATTAAGACCATCCAAAAAATTAACTAAACAAGCCTTAAACATGTATGCTATGAGCCCTTCCATTTGCACGCATCCATACGAACGCGCAATAGTGGGATGAAAGTACATACATATGTACATCTGTGTATGTAGATACTAAAGAACTTATTTTTTACTTTGTAGTTCTTTGCTTATGATATTGTGATATTAATAAATTTAAAGAATTATATTTCAAACTTGAAAAAGGAGCTCGAATGAGGCATTTGAACTCTATAACGTGTATATTTAAAATGTGTAAAGTGTGCATGTGTATTTGGCGTTCGTGTATGACAGTCAGTTTCATATTTTAGGTTAGGTTTCTGTGTTGCTTTATATTTTGTATTATAAAATTTTACTATTTCTATGCATTCGGTTAAGCACTGACATGTTTTTTTTTATCATTAGTCCTGAAGTAACTTTTAAATTAATCCTTGTATTGATTACTTAAAAAAAGACTGTTGGGGTTGAGTGTGCTTTATTTATAGAACTTGAACTGTTTGAAAAATAAACAATTGTCTACCTAATAATAAAGGCAATTAGAGTTTAACGAGTGCCACGAAAATTTAATTTCATTTGCGTTCTGAACATGTGCAAATAAATCAACTAAAAACATTTTTTTGAATTTAGTGTCAGCATAACATTAAGCAGGAGGCAACTGAAAATGACAGATTCAATGAAATTTGGTCCAGAATGGTTACGCAATATGTCAGCCGAGCCTTCGAGCTCTCCCAGTACCTACAACGTTGGTACTGGAGCTCAAAACATTTCGATTGGAGGGCACAACCTGGGAAACAACACGACAGCATCCACTTCGCGTAATCTATTTCCAGAATACCGGTACGGTCGCGAGGAAATGTTGTCTTTGTTCGATCGAAATTGCCTACTGCCTCATATCCTGCCATCGTTCAGAAAGCTCTTCGTGGAGAAGGTCCAGTACCCACTTGCACTAACACCGAGCTCGGAGGAGGACACCAACCAAAACTCGCTTGGCAATAACGTATGCTAAGTAATTTGACATGATTTTCGTAACATAATTTCCTTTACTTTGAAAATAGTCTCGTCCTGCCTGGTTGCAGCGCTCGCCCGGTGGATTTGGTAGTGCCTCCCGAGGCTCTGGACGTGGTGGAACAGTCGACCGCGGCCGAATGCGCGGAAAATCTGCATATCATCCAATATACCAACGCCCAAGCGGTCTATATGATGAGAGCTTATCGGTAATATCAGTTAAGGTAGTTGGCAATACGGACTAAAAAAGAAAGTACGAATCGTTGCTGATTTTGTTTGCTCCTAGGCCGAACGCACATGGAGTGATCGCAACGGAACTGGAGATTCTGCGGCTACCACCACCTCTTCTAGTGGCCCTGGTGGTATAGATTGGAACGGAACGCCATGCTCAAGTCCTCGAAAAGATTATTCTAGTCATCATCGCAACTTGGAAAACTGGCGACGAACACGTAACGAAGATGGATCCGGAGATGGTCCAGCTACCAGCGGTTCCATCGGAGGACCCGATATTGCTGGTTGGCGGAGCGGTGTCGTCGGTGGAAGTACAAGTTTTGGCACCAATAGCCATCGCTGGGGTTAGTCAAATACCACTATAGTATTTTTAATTATTACTCTTACACATATGAACCCAATAATACGTGTATAGGTATCTCTGTGTGGTAAATTTGGCTTTCCAAAACTTTCTCCATTCAATATAGTCAGCTTTTTCAATGATACCATTCATGCTACAATCTATTTTTTAAGTTTGTGTTTCTTTAAAACGTTTTTTTAAAGACTGTTTTTGATCGAATAGAATACACTTGATTTATCAAAAAACACGAGCCCAAAATAGGTCTTATGTCAACGCCAGTTTTAAAGTTCAGGATTATAAAATATAGAAAACCGCAAGTTTTTGTTTTTGTCTAAAAAATGTTCATAGAAATTCTGCTTACATACATAGCAGAATTGCCATAGATAGTATATAAATATGGGTTTAGTTAAAATGAGTCCCAATATTGCTCCTAATCATAAAAGGAAAGATCTTAGGATATAAGAAGAGACAACATAAGCACCTGTGTAACAAGTACGGTTTAAGTAATGAAAAAAAGAAAAGCACATGGCCTTTGGCCTTTGTAGTTAAAGTGAAGCTCGAATAAGAAGGTATATAATATTGTTTTGCTTGCCCTCTTACTTACCAAACAAAAATTAGAGCAACGTAATTTTTTTTATTTACCCTAATCACGCACCAAAAAGTAGCTCAAAACCCTAACTTACACTAACCTAATGATGATATTTGCTCCATAATATTAAGCTTTGTAGCGGAATACAACTGATGGAGAGCATAATACAGCAGGCAATCGGATTGATTGTCCCGCAACGTCGAAGAGGTCAACATATTATGCGTACCTAGTCTACAGAAAAGTGCTTATTACAATTTGAAAGCTCGACATTTTAATGAAAATATTTTTTTAGCTTAGAACTCAATCACAAAAAATAAATTAAAAGTGTGCAATCCCAGTTTAGAATGTATAAACATGTAGAAGGACGCCTTCCGGTGCCTATGTGAAGTACAGTGACGCCGACTTTTCGTTTAATACATTTTATTTATATTGAGTTTACAACCTTGGACAATTTGTTTTCGTACTTGTTTATCTGAATATCGCTTGCACTTCTAGTATCTAAGTGACGAGTATCGGTTATTCCTTTTTTGTAACTAAGATTTTTTCTAGGAAGATGAACCAAGCTCTGGCCCAAAAAATTGCCATTTAAATACTCTGAAGGTTTAAGCAACAACAAAATGTTTCTTTTCATATTTTTTTTAGGAAGATCTACAAGCTGGCGTGATGAAGACCCTAGCGTCGACAATACATCTAGTTTGCAACGTTCAATTTCATCAGTTGGGACTTTAGGTACAGATCGAGACCGGACTGGAAACAGTAAAGGATCTGGAATGGGAGCTGCAGAGACAGGAGGAAGCACATCGCACCCACGCATGTCGAGCTCAAAAATATGCCAAGTATGGACTGTTAATAGTGCAGTCGGTGTTGATGTCGACGAAAATCTTCCCGAATGGGCAATGGAAAATCCATCGGAGTTGGGTGGCAGTTTTGATGCTAGTGGAGCCTTTCATGGAGATACCGATCTAAAACTTAACAAAAGTTCGCATAATATTTTAAAAGCCGAAACCCTAAACTCCGAGAACGATGTGACAAGACAGAAAAGTAAAGACCTGTCTGATGCAGATAGTGTTAACGATAAAACCTCAGAAACCTTATTAACAAAAGATTCCAATACAGTAGCTGTGCAAGAAGAAGTTGAAAGCAGTTTATCCCCAATAAGCTCTACAACGACAAAAAAGGAAGTGATCCATGGAGATATTTCAGAACGGATCAAAGAGGTCACCGATGAAGTAGAAAAACTTATAATGGATGATGATCATAAAAGCTCGGCAAATCAAAGCCAATTTCAAAATGATGGTCGGTTTACAGCTGCACTTCCAAGTCTAGCAGCCATTGAGATAAGCATAGAACCGAGTGTTACAGGAGTGCAACAGCAAGCGCCTTCAACCATGCCTATACAAATTCCTACTACAATTACGGATGGCGCTCATCCATCCCATCAGCATCCAGGTGTTTCGTTTTCGGATCATGAAACTTTGCAACATCATAACATGCATCACCTACCACATTTTCCAATGCTTCCTACACCGCATATGATCAATTCAAATCTGAATGAATTGTGGTTTTACCGGGATCCGCAGGCAAATGTACAGGGGCCATTTAGTGCCATTGAGATGACCGAATGGTATCGCGCTGGCTACTTCAATGAGAACCTCTTTGTACGCCGGTACTCTGAGAATGGGTTTAGACCGCTGGGAGAACTTATAAAATTTTGTCATGGTAATATGCCATTTACGCACAGTCACTTGCTTCCTTCGCCGATAGACCTAGAGAGCCTTTCTGTTGGTCAGTTACCAACCACTCTAACAGCGTCCCTCTCAATTACACCCCATAAGCCATCACCAATTCCTATTGCACTGTCTGTTGTTGAACAGCAGTTGCAGCAGCAAAGAGATGAGCATCTGAAGGCAAATGTAACCGCAACCGCTGAATCTCTAAGTGCTGCAATAAAAGGAAATTTTGGCGGAAATAGCATTAGTAATACGTCTCATTTGCTTACAATGCGGTTTCAAATGCTTCAGGATCAGTACTTACAGCACCAGGAATACCAAATACTAGCTGAGCTGTCCAAAAATGAATGCTTTCAGCGGCTTTCGGCTGCCGAGCAGGAAACAGTTGTTCGTCGGAAAGTTCAAATGCTGGTTCTTCCTGAGTATTTGATCAGTTTAAGCGGATTAAGCAACTCTTTGTCCGTATTGAACCCCGTCGCCGGAAGACAGTTATACAGTACAGTGGTTGAGCAGGCCAAGAAGGATCAGCAACATATTTTTGCAAGCAACAGCGAGCAACAACGTTCAGTGGGCAATTTACTAGATGCTAATAATTTTATTCTAAATGCCCAAATAATGCATCAGCAATCGCAACAAGAGGTTGGTTCCTTGGCAGCATCCGTGGATTGTATTATGCCAGGTGGAACTGCAGCCGACCTTAATAAGCCTAATGAACAACCAAGAAATGAGTTGGACTTAATTAATGAATACAACTTACGGATGCTTTTGCGGGGCCAACCAACAAGTACTCCACAGCATCCACCTTCGCTGCCGAACTCTGCTAACGAAAATCTCTCTGGAGTGGATTTTTTAACTGAAACACAATTATTACAGAGGCAAAATTTAATGATTCCTATCTGGTTACCTCCTAACAAGCAACAACAATCCGACCAACAGTGGGCTGGAATGACTAACGCGGAATCATCATTATGGGAAGTGGGCCACTTAAATGAAGAGCGAAATGATGATCAGCAACTATATATGCAAAAGTCTTCTGAGGCGTGCTTTGTAGATACAAAAAAAGATGTGAAAATTTCACCATTATTACAAGTTTCATCAGGAGATATTGTTAAACACAGCACTTCAGAGGACTTAGATCAGACCCCTGAAAATGTAAAGAATTCGCATAATCAAAAAATAGTCAAATCCCTTGATTCTGACATTCAACAGAATCATAAGGAACAAAATTCACATCAGCACCAGGCAAAGCACGCTAACAAGCAGAATGTGAATACAAAACAGAATGCGACACAGCCAGCCTTAATGAAGCAAATTAATGAAGATGATCGCAAAAGAGAGCAGACAGAAGAAAAAAAAAAGCAAAAGGAGGAACGCAAACGCCAGCAATTGGAAGATGAAAAACGTCGGGCGTTGCATGAATCTGAAGAACGAGCCCGCCAAATGCAAGAGGAAAAGGAAAGGCAACAGCAAATACAAGCCCAACGTCGAAAGGCATTATTGGGCAATGCTGAATCTCTATCAGTTCAAGGTTAGTACTTGAAATCGAATTATTGCTGTATATACGCATTTTATACCAACATCAAATATTTGATAGCATGAACAGAATTTAAACCATTTTTCAACTACGAAAAAGCTGTTTTAAACTGGAAGCTTATACTTTGGTTTTAAAAACAGTTAAGAAGCAGTAATTTTTGCGAAAGAAATTAAAAAATATTTTATACTTGCCTTTAAAATCAAACAAACGCTTAAGGTTTCCACAGCAGTGAGCAAATAAACGAGAATTCTGCTCTAGTTGTCCGTTAGAAACTCAAAACTGTCAATAATAGGTAACGTTCGACCACACAAAATTCTTTATAAAAAGTAAGTTAGAATATATGTATATGTACATATATAATAGAGCTTTTTCAAAAAATAAGTTTACTATTAAGTAGTTTTATAATTTCGTCCTCATGCGAAGACGCTTGGAAGATGCTAGCAAAGCATCACATTTTTTTTTAATTGCAACTGAACCGATGTTTTATTTATAGGAACATTCGCGTCTGCACAAGGCAACAAGAACGACGCAGTCAAAACAGCAGAGCCGCAAGCATCCTCGCGCTTACCATCGACATCCGTAGCGCCTTGGTCTCTGCAGTCGCCAAATTCTATGAGCACTGCGCCTGGTCTCGCAGAGATACAAAAGGCAGAACGTCGAGAGCGTCGTGCAGACCAGCAGCGACATCAAGAGCTATTAGATAAGCAATTGCGTGCCAATGCTGCAGCTGCGGCTGAAGCCAATGATGCTCTGCTTAAATGGCAATCAAAACCAGCGTCGGCCCCCGTGATAAGTCTAGCCGAGATTCAAGCGGAAGAGGCAAGACGGTTGGCGAATGACCTTATGGATCAGCAGCGTCGACGCGAATTGGAACATCACCAACAAGCTCCTCTATCATCAGCGGTTTTGGTTGCGAGTGCAACTTCTAACATCTGGGGTAACGCTAATAAAGCATGGAGCTCGTCCACTGCTCAATCACTTTCATTAAAAACAAGTTCTGGAACTGGTCTATGGGACGAACCGAATGCACTAGGTTCTAATCAAGCGATTTATGGATCTGGAACAAGCTGTGCCAGTTCCGTAACTGCGGCGGCAGTCCTGGCAGGAGGATTAAACTCAACTAATAAATCCAATCTACAAGCTCAAAATAAGTCTTCAGCTTTATTTGCGTCGCCTCGAAATTTGCGCAAGAGTCAAACATTGCCAGCCTTAAATAACCCAGGAAAGAC
Organism: Drosophila orena; assembly: GCA_005876975.1. Lineage (NCBI taxonomy): Eukaryota > Metazoa > Arthropoda > Insecta > Diptera > Drosophilidae > Drosophila > Drosophila orena. Next base: position 873,647 of record VCKV01000094.1, on the reverse strand, counting down.
AAATAAAAATGGACCAGGACAACGGCCAGAGAAACAAAATTTGGCCCAAATTCGTTCAAAAGGTCCACCTGTCTCAGCTGAAGAGAAGGATAAAGAAAGAAAGTCGAATGTAAAAAGTCATGTGCAGCATAGCAGCACCGACCAAGCCATTAGCAAGATTAATGAGTATGAAAACGAGTTCACTAGCTGGTGCATAAAGAGCTTGGATAATATGTCCGCTAAAGTCGATGGTAAAAATATGCATAATGTTTATCTTCTTAAATCTTAATTTTCCCTTTATTTTTGTTTTTAGTACCTACGTTTGTGGCATTCTTGCAGGACTTGGAAGCGCCATATGAAGTAAAGGACTATGTCCGAATATACCTTGGTAAGTAACAAACAAGAGAGAACGGTATAGTCGAGGAACTCGACTATCAGATACCCGTTACTAAGCTAGTTGGAGTTTGAACGCGAAAGTTCAATCTTTTTGACATCTCGATAGAAATTGGCAAACAAAATAATATCATTTAAAAAAATAAAAAAAGTTTCAAAAGTGTGAGGGTGGGGGATATGGGCGACTGTGGGCGCTGTATCTCTGGAATCTGTATGCCTAATCTAAACTGTCTAGCTTGAAACTATCAGGAGGATTTTCTAACATTCTAAGTAAAGGATGATTATTGTGTTAAAACCGTTACTCAAAGAATATGGGTAAACTAGATTTGCTTAAATGTAATCTACTGGTATACGTGTGCTTGATTAGGATCAATTGCCGAGTCGATCTAGACATTCTGTCTGTCCGTACGGCGGTCCGAATGAGCAGCAAGGTCGCGGTAACTATTAAGCATGCATACTCATGTGATGTTTAAGCTGCGCAAGTTTGTTTCGAAGAGCTTCCACGCCCACAATTTAATATTATCAAATGACGTTATAGCGTCGTGAGCCATATAAATGGGGTTGCTCCAAAGATATTTTTGGAGGAAATTGTATGCTCTTCAATTTACATTAAATAACGGATTTAAAATCGAATGGACACAGCGTTCAAACTTGGACTATATGTAACAGCCCAACTTTACGTAGCCCCGCATGGGAATACCATAAGCTACAAATGGAATTGAGGTTGAACATAAACATTCTAGGACGGAAAAAGTAAAAAAAAAATGAATTGAAAAAATGAAAAAATATTTAGCCTTTGTAAATTCGATCTTTAACCCAAAGTGTAATCTTTTAGGTGATGGAAAAGATTCTTTAGATTTCGCAAAGCAGTTTTTGGAGCGACGTAGCAAATACAAAAGCTTGCAACGTGCCCAAAATGCACACAATGACGATATGTGCAAACCGGCTCCAGCTATTACTCCATCGGCGAACGACTATGCTGACAGCAAGGTACTTTGAGAATTTTTATTTCACATCGTATTAATTTTTTCATTTTTAAGAACAAGCAAAAAAAGATTAAAAAGAATAAGATGACTAAGATGGACGCCCGCATTCTTGGATTTTCAGTAACAGCTGCCGAGGGTCGCATAAATGTTGGCATTCGAGACTATGTCGAAGGACCATAACCACTCCGAAAATGCGATCAAAAACTTAAAATTTTCTATAAAATTAGAAATGTTATGAACTGCAGAATAAAAATATACCTTAGGTCACAAGAGGATGTGCGTTAAACCCTGAAATACCTAAATAAATATATATACATATATATACACTAACAGAATAGTTGTTACTCAATAATTCTTAGGATTATAATATTCAGCAGTCGAATCAGAGCAATGTCTGTCATACTCGGCAGGGTTGTAAGAGAACCCTCCGGCAAAAAACACAACGCAAGGGTGAGTACGTAGAAATACACATTTGTTGCGGCTCTATCCTCAGTTGGTTCTATTTCCGCCTTTCCTGGCTTTGTCATAGGTTTTAATATTTGTTCGTTGTTGTATAAAATTTGTGCACTCAAAAATGTATACATTGCGAAATCAAAGAAATTAACGACTTTTGTCTTTTTCCACTTGAGCGCAAAATAATACAAAACAGTAATGTTTTCTAATTTTGGTGTTTTTTGAACCACTCATTGATTTGACACGATTTTATATTTATTTCTTATATAACATTTGTAGTTATATAACATTCATTGAATGTAATTATATTGTAGCTTGCAAATGTGCCATGTTTAGATAGCACGTATTTACATATCAACTCGAATTGTTTTTCGTCACAAAAGCTGATATTAGAACTTTTTACATAGATTAAAGAAGTGATCGTCACTAGTTATATACCTCGTTAAGGGATATTTGATAACTTAATACTTAGTAATGATAGTCGATCTCCTCGACTATCATATATCCGGATTTCAACTAGATGGACTGCAATGGAAAAAAATCAGTTTTATTGGCATATCGATTGAAATTAGCAAGAACAAGAGAGCATGCTAGTCGAGTTCCCTGACTAACAGTCGTTCGACTAACAGAGTTCCCCGTTGCTCAGCTGGTGGAAGTGCGAACGAGAAACTTCAACATTTTCTGGAATCAGTTTGTGGGCGTGGCAACAAGTTTTTTGGCAAATCGATAGAAATTTACAAAACTAACATAAAAATTAAAAAATATCAAAACATTTTTCCGAGGTGTGGGCGTGACGGTTTTCGGCGTTTTGTGGGCGTTAGAGTGGGAGTGTCAACATGGGTCAACAAACATCCGCTGCGTCTATGCAATCTTTGGAATCTGCATGCCTAATCTCAACTTTCTAGCTTTTATAGTTGGCGTTCATACAGACGGACATGGCTAGATCAACTCGACTTTTCAACGAGTCTAGTATACCCTTTTACTCTACCAGCAGCTTCGGTAATCCAAAGGGTATTTATGATAAAAAACGCGACTTTGAATACTTTTCTATTACTTTCAATGAACTTCCCGATATATACGGATCAAAATAAAATATAAATTATATATTGTTTAATTGTGCTATATTGTTTTGCCGAATAAGAACGTTTTACTTCTATTTTTTGACTCTTCCCCTGGCAGCTATTATATGATATAGTCAAAATTTGATAAAATTAAATCCGAAATTATATATCGTCGAAAATCTGGTGTACAACACATAAGCTAGTTTACTATCTTGAATAATTTGAAGCTTTCTAATCACTTTTTAAATACGACATGAAAATATCCAACTATTCCACTCAAAGTACATTTGCCATTTTGATAAAAAGCCTGTCCCTAAATAATCCAATAATAATTCAAACATTAATTAAATAGTCGTTTACAAGGTGTAAGTAAAATGTTTGCTATCAAGTGCGAAAATTAGGGCTGTCAAATAGAAATGTAAAGAAACACCACCATTAATAAAATTCTGCGCACCCTCAATGTACGCGTAACCAGTTTTATCAGATAATAAACAGGTATCTGGTTTCAATTGTGAAGTTCCAACATCTGTCGCAACCGCCCAATTACAACACAAAGTCGAAGCTCATATAACTCAATTAGAGCATAGATGAAATCGCACCATCCGCTTTGCAGTACGACTTTGAAATTGTTTATTTTAAATAAAAATAAAATTCATTGTTTTATATTTTGGTTTAGGTCCATTTTAGTTTAGATAAATAGTAGCAACTTAACAGAAGACGAATTGGTTAGAATAGAGGATTCGAAGGTAATAAACTGTTGACATTGAGGTATTACATTATTTTTCACAAAGAACACGGAAAACTCATTTTTAAAAATTTAATTTTCTTGAATTCAACTTGAACAGCACATTTTGTTGTTTTATAACTGACAGTATTTACGGGAAAATTAATAAACACATTGCTTGCTTCTGCATAGCATATTTTACATTACTGTCCACGTAGTGACGAAGCGCACGAGAAGAGTGCTATATATGTATACTCAAAGAAATGAAAACCTGCTGTGCTTGTTCGACTCTAACGACTGATACACCAATAGAAAGGTACCAAGGTCAGGAGAAAAAACTGTGTAGTGTAGGATTAAAATTTAAAGAAACTGTGCCTGGTAGGGCTGGTAATGAGTAACATTTTTTTTGAACTAGTAAAAGAACGAGGAATTAGGTAAATATTAATAAGAAATGATTATGTGTTGAAAATGTTAGTATTGATGGCTTTAAGAGCGGCATAGAGTCAGAACATAATTCTCTGTAGGGGTCATGCAACTCAAAGATCTACCATGATTTAAAATTAGGGATAAGTAGTTTCTAGTGAATCTGCTTGAAACAGAGAAGTTTAGCCGACTAACCAAGTCGGGAATATCAACTTCACCACGAATCAGATTACAAATAAAGACTGTTCTACGCTTAGCTAGGTAAGGTAAATTAATTAACATTAGTCTACTCGAATACATTACCAACAAATTCTAGTTTGAAATATGCATTGATTGATCATTTGTTAAAATCCTCTAAGCCGTTTAAAAGATTTTATTCCCAAAATACAATTTTGAAAAACTTCTCAAACCAAAAATTTATTGTTTGATTATGTGTCTGTGACAAAACGTTCTGAAATCTCTTGATATAACTTTTTTTTACGCTAATAATTTTTAAGCCCCTGGGCATTTATATACATTGCCATATAAATAAAACGGTAGCTTCTTTTAACTTTTTGGGGGCACTTGAAAATTTAAATTAAATTAAAATTTTGTAAATTTAAAGGTGCTTCTATGATATCACGCAACAAAAACGTAGGGTATACTGGATTTGTTGAAAAGTATAAAACAGACAGACAGATGCGTTTCCGACCATATAAAGTATATATGTATATTCTTGATAAGGAACAATGTCCGAGCCGATCTGGCCATGTCCGTCTGTCCGTATGAACGCCTCGATCTCAGGAACTACAAAAGCTAGAATGTTCCAGAGACATATGTATGTATATGCAGCGCAAGTTTGTTTCCAAATGTTGCCACGCCCACTGCAACGCCCACAAGCCGCCAAAAACTGTCACGCCCACAAGTTTAAAAAAAGGTGGGGTATTTTTTAATTTTGTATATATCTTGTAAATTTCCTTAGATTTGACTAAAAACTTTTGTTTTTCCACACCCAACGCCCACAAACCACGCAAAACTGTCACGCACACACTTTTAAAAAATTGTTAAGTTATTTTCATTTTATTATTTTCTTCCCCAATTCCAGAAAATGTTGAAATTTCCCGTTCGCACTTCCACTAGCTAAGTAACGGTTACCTGATAGTCGAGGAACTCGACTATAGCATTCTATCTTGTTTTATTTAGATATATGTGTATATAAAAAGCGTTCTTTAATTAATTCACCTTCAGTGTACCGAAGAAAGGTTTTATAATAATTGGATATAATTTGAGCTGCTTAGGCGTCTCTACTATCTAATTCTGATTCTTTCTAGCTCCTGTAGTTATCAAGAACTAGACGTTCAAACAGATGCTAATTGTAGAGGGGAATTTATAGGCGTTCTTCTCAAGGTTTTTTTTGCATCAGAATTTGATTAACACAAGGGGAGTTGGAGATTTGGGTCCCTAAATCATCCGTCAGTACGCCACTGCACGAGTCATATACATAAATGTAAATGGGGGTGCTCTATTGCCCAGCGAGTTTCAATGGCTTCTATTTCCCAATGGGGTTTATTGGTTGTAAACGGATTGTAAGCTCAGAGTACTTAAACACCGGCTTCGGAAGATCTTGCCCAGCTCCAATGGCAGCCAAAGCAGATAAAAATAATTGTTTTGGTAGTCACCAGCCATCAGCCACCACCCACTGCCTACTTCACTTGTCCACATCCAAAGTCGACTTGGCCCATCCTTAAATTTTACCCAGCAGTGCCGTTTCATTTATTTCATTAGTGTCCTGTTCCCCTTCTTCACATCGCTGATACGCCTTATTGTTGGTGTTATCCTTGCATGACTGATGTCGCTGTTGCTCCGCTACTGTTAAAATTACACATTTTTGTGGTTGCTTCCTGCTGTGCGTGCGTCTTGGGATTAGCTGGCCTTTGTCCTTGTCCCAGACCTGGTTTTGCTAGTTGTTTAAAAACCGTTTAACGATTTCCCGTCGGCGAGCAGCACCAATCTTGTTTTTGCCTTACAGCTAATGGCAAATGAGCAAGAAAGATGCACTTATAAAAATGTGCCAGTGTTTGAAAGCGCGATGTTTATTTGTTGTCGGTATGGAAGTCCTGGAGGCAATCTTTGAGTTTGGGTTTTTTTAATCTGCTACTGAAAAGTCATAAATTTTCAGCATACGATGCCTATTTCGATCTGTTACATCACTTTTAATGAAAACAAGTAGTAATAGTAATAGTAAATATTACAAGTATATTACTATAGGACCATATACATCGTTTACATTTTTTTACTACTACAAATAGTTTTTACAATTTTCAATATATCAATATATCTTAATGTAAATTGTACACCTATTTTTAATTTTAATCAAAATATAATTTATACCAATTTAAAACCTGAATTTTATTTATAATTTACAAAATATGATATCTTTGCGGAAGATACTGCCTTTCATTTATGCAAAGCTCTTATTAAAAACAGAAGAATGTTGTTTTTTTTCGAGTGTAGATAACTACCCTTGTGTCTCATTTCGTTGGCAGTCACAGTTGTATATATGTATGTATATGTATGTATATATTCTATTGTGGAATTATACCTAATACGTTAACTCCTTCGGGACTGGTGATTATCAAACAATTTGCACGCATTACGGTATAATGTTTGATTAGGAAAATTCAAATTATCATTCAATGAAGTTAGTAGCCAGATGAATACGCGAAAACATAATTTAACACCTGATTTAAAAATACGTTTTTCTTCTTTCAATAGCACGAAAAACTCAGCATATACACGTATGTCGGAGTTCCCTTTTCCATAGATGTTTTTCAACAAAGGCCCGCGTCTTTTAGAATAACCTTCGATCCAAAACTAAAGTTCTTTTTGCATAAAGAAATTTTAGTAAATGGAAATTTAACATTACTATATTTTTCTTATCAGTGCCATTATGCAAGTCGACATATATGGACATGGATATCTACTCTTAACTGTAGCGTTCTCTCTTGTTCTAAATTTGGTTTACACAATCGATTGTGTATTCTTAAAATCGAAGTTATATTTTTGAAGGAAAATATATTTTACTTGCAAATTTGGACTTCATTACATTAGAGGACCGTATAAGGATAACGTACAAATCATTGAGAGAGAACTCTATGTGGAGCTAGTGGAATTGCGAACAAGAAATTTCAAGATTTCTGATTTCTCAATATCGGTATAAATAAAATAATAAAATAAAAAAAAAATAAAAAAAAAAATTTTAATTTTTCAAGAGTTTGGGCGATAGGGTGGGCGTGGCAGCTTCAGTAAACAATCTTGTCATGCGTCTATGTCTCTGGAATCTGCCTTTTTAATCTCCACTTTCTAGTTTTATAGTTCCTGAGATCTCGACGTTCATACGGACGGACATGGCCATATCGACTATTGATCCTGATCAAGAATATATGTATTTATAAAGTACATAAACGATTTCATCTACTTGTTACATACTTTTCAAGGAATGGTATAATAAAAACTATTAACGTCACCCCGAGAGCAATAACTAAAACGTCTCCTTACTTCTTGCTAAATAATTCGATTTCTGCTGGCTACGGCCATGTCCTTTATCTCTCTTGATAAGTTACTTAATAAAGTAACGGTCAGATATCCGTCAGATAGCGATCCTGCTTGATTTACAATGCTTTCTTTTCAAGGCGAGAACTCCTAACCAAAATTATTAACCGAAAATGGGAACCCATTCTTTTTTGAAAAGATTATAATCTTCGGTCTTCTTTCACATTTACACGGTTCATTCTGTTTTGAGATAAAGTTTGGTGTTAGCTTGTATTCACGATTTTCAAAGGTCATAATTGCAAGTGGCGTCCATATGGCAATCGATGACTTTGTTTTTTTTATAATGACTGTATCGACCTTTTGTTTCCAAAGACTTTACAATTAAGTATTTTTAGGTATGGTCCTTACTTTTTATTAAGTGAATAATACAACTGATCGCTATACAGAGTCTCATTATATAGATTTCTCAACTTTTTGGCACAAAGATGGGCCAGTAAAATATTTTCAATTTAAAAGAAATATAAAATAAACAAGAATGAACGCTTTAGTCGAGTTCCCGAGTATCAGATACCCGTTACTCAGCTAGTGGAAGTGCGAACGATGCATTTCAACATTTCCTGGAATATCAGTAGAAATTGGAGAAAGAAATAAAAAATTGAAAAAAAAATACAAATTTAAATGCCTCTGGAATCTCTGCATGCCCATTCTAGCTTCTATACATCCTGAGATTCCTGAGATTTCGACGTTCATACGGACGGAGATGTCCAGTTCGACTCAGCAATCGATCTTGATCAATAATACATATACTTTATATGGTCGGAAACGCTTCTGTCTGTAATATACTTTCCAACGTATCTAGTATACACTTCTACTCTACGAGTAACGGGTATAAAAACCCTAGAACCGTGTGCTTCGATCACAAGTAATCCGTCGTTTTGCGATCAGGGGAAATCTAAAACTCTAATTCAGTGGACGGCAATCCACAGTGCGCACCAGGAGAGTATTGAACATTGTTTTTTATACTTTGTAGAGGGTATATTTCAGTCAAAAGTGTTTAACGACTTTATCCCCCTAAGTCGTTAAAAACTTGCGATCAAATATATTATATATGTACATATACATATACATATACATATACATATACATATACATATACATATACATATACATATACATATACATATACATATACATACATATATGTTTTCATTATTTTAATAATTTCTTAACAAAATAGCGTCCTTTATATACCTAAACAAGGAATTAATATCAGCTGTTTAGACTACTGTTTACCAAAGAACAATTTGAAGTGGTTTCCATTAGGTATTCTAAGGAAATTTAGTCTCATAATAGATTAGAAGAAGAGTGTCGAATACAAATAATAACAATGATTTCAGCAAATTGTTTACTTATAGAGCCTGACAGACTTCGAAAGGTGATATGTAAGTGTTGAATGACAAAGAGGTATTATTTGGTAAATCTTAATCATATCGCTGGCAATCTTTAAAAGTGGTTGTGCGACCAGCAATCCCAGAAAGGTGACAACGTTACCAGGAGTCGACAAGATTAGGATTTTAACAATGAGCATACGGGCTTACCGCCCATCAACCAGAGTTAGGTAGATTTAGAATAAAACAACTCTTCAAATACCAGTGAGTCTTTACCTATATAAGTACATCGCTTTCTTAAGGTTTCTTAAGGCTTAATCCGTGGGAGGTTTTAACGTTTTCAAAATAAAAAAATGGGTTTAACCAGGGTACGTAAAACAGTCGACAATTTAGCTGGCATTGATCCGAAAATTCAAAATAAATATGTAGTCAACTGTATACAAATCGTGACACGTCTTACTTAGTTTTAAAACAGCTTCCTTTCTATTGATTTTTCATTTATAGTTGTCAACAATGGAAAGACCATAGGAGTAGTAGTATATGTATAATATAAGTTTTTCATTCAAAATGTACTTTTGTAATTGCTTAACCAATCATATAGCTTCCAGAAAATGTTTGTATAAATAGGGGAAAATCAGTAAATAATAAAAACTGAAAATCGAGGAGTTGTTTAATAATACCTTTGCAGTTTTAATTTATTTTGCATTTAGCCAATTTAGTTGTAAAAGTTTCACAAAAATGCTGCATTTTATACACCTTAAAAACGGCTGCAGATTACAAAAAGTTTTTGGTATGTCGACAGGTATGGCCAATAAAGTAAATCATGATTAAAAAATTACAATGTTTTTAAACGATGGATACCAACATAAACAAGAAAAATCCATTTTTTACAATATCGAATTGAATCAATACAATAATGTTGGCATCCGTTATTACATACATTATTAGATATTACTTTAATGAATATGAATGATTGAATATTTGTAGAAATATACTAACCTTTAAAAATTCTTATGAATTACCATTTATGGAAAACCGGTTCTGCATGTACACTTTATCTGTTTTTGTTTTATTTATTAGCATGTTTTCAAACACAGTTTAATGAAATGAGCAATCTGATGGCGCCCCTATTGAATACCTACGATGCAGATTCGGTATACCTTAAATCCATACATATACAAAATTAAATAAACTTCCTATTATGTGTTTTGGAAATGCATACATACACCGCACTTTCTACAAAAAGAATTAAAGCCCACAGTGCGATTTTCTTCTTTCGGAAATGCGAGTGCTAAAACAAGATGGGAGTAGGTGTAATTGGTCGAGGCCCCTTTTAACTTTCAAGAGGACCAACAGAGACAGCGCTAATACCATGAATGGCCTGAAGAGGACAGGCCACACATCACCGAATATTTGAATGCCACCCTGAGCGCGTGATTTTTTCGACCAATGGAAAGCGCTAGGGTAAGGCAGGGCGTGGCCTGAACCGCGTTTGTGCTACTTGCACCCTAATGGCCAAGCCCTCAGCCATTTTAGCCCGACTCAGACATAGTTTGAGCACCGCGTCGACCGCACGTTCCTGATTTTCACCAAATTTTCGCTTGCTGAAAAAAGCCATAAAGTCGCCCATGCTGGTGCGCTCACGTCGAAGGCAGTGCATGTATGTTCGTGTCCATTACATTTGTGCCATTATCGTGTTTTTATAATAGTTACAGTTTACCATTTAGTGACAGCGATAAGCAGTGTTGTTCAAAATAATTATTATTAAATGTACTAGGAATGGAGTGACGATGCTTTACTTATACAGTTGTATGCATTTGAATCGTAAGTTCAGACGGTGTATAATTATGAAATACAGAAGCACTAAACCTAAAATATACGTATGTATATTATTAATAAATATTCATTTTAAATATGCAAGTGTTATCATATCCGGAAGTACTTTACTTGAATCCACTTGCTTTCATATGAATTAGGTAATTATTATTCCCCGATAAAATTAAAATACAAATACTTTTCACAAGTGTGGGTTCTTTAAAAGTGAAGGAGTAAGTTAAACAGTTTTATAGACGTATAAAATAGATGTAGTGTTACGAAAAGGCGTTACCAAGTCTTTAATATGTGGCCATTCCCGTGATCATGACAAAAATGTTTTAAAACTAACTTGGACAGCTGTATTCTTAATCGCAAGTACAGGGGATCAGACTAGTCAAGTCGATCGAGCCATGTCCGGCCTGATCACGAATATATCAATATATATGTACATATAGCGACTCAGATCGGACGACTATATCAAATATTTAGCCCCGAAGGAAAGATCCTGGCAACCTTCAACTCTTTTGCTAGTTTTAAAAAATGTTTGGCGATGTTATGGCGCCGGGTTGATTAATCTCACTCAATATTGAGTTTTATATTTTATTGAATAAGATCATTCAAAAAAGCAACAACTTCTCATCACTTGAACAGTAGCGTGAAGAGGAGTACTTATTAACATATGTAAAATGGCTTTTGATTGAAAATGAGTTCAGCTTTGGTCGTATCATGAACCTCCCAGTAAGATAAACAGATGGTTTTAATAGGAGTCTCTTGCTTTACCTGATGAAAGCAAACTTCTCCTACTCAGCTAGTGGAAATGCGAACGAGAAATTTCAACATTTTCTAAAATATCGCTAGAAATTAAATAAACAAATAATTGGTCGGTTTTTGGGCGTGGGTTTGTTTATAAATCCAAGAAGAGAAGTTAGCTTTGACAAGCCGCAAACGATGTTTACAAACATTAAGTCATATATATTACAGCTTGCTTTGTGGTAAAAGGGTATACTAGATTCGTTGGAAAGTATGTAACAGCACATAAAGTATGTATTTATATTCTTCTTGGCCATGTCCGTCCGTATGAACGTCAAGAAAGTTGAGAATTGACATGCAGATTCCAAAAAACAGACGCTGCGCAAGTTTAGTTGCAAATGTTGCGACGCCCACTCTAACGCCCATAGACTGCCAAAAACTTTTAAAAAATGTTTTGATATTTTTTAATTTTTTGATCTAAATTTCTATCGATTTGCCAAAAAACTTTTTGCACCTTCGCACGCCCACACATTTGAAAAATGTTGACATATTTTTAATTTTATTATTTTTTCTTGTCAGTTTTTTCCGATGTGCCAGAAAACGGTTAAAATGTCTCGTTCGCACTTTCACTAGCTGAGTAACGGGTATCCCTGTTATTATAAAAGAAATGTGCGCTTTTGAAAAGAATGAACTGGAAATTCCTTACAAAACACAAGTATTCTATAGAGAAAAAGCAAATTTCATTAAGTACAACGAAGCTAAAAAAGTTTCCAATTCCATTGATTTCTGATCGATTCTATCATAGGTAAAACTATATCAAACAAAAAGTCAACTGATAAGAAGGTCATAAAGTAGTAACGTCGCAACTGCAACACACAAAAGATCTGATTTTAACTTATTCATATGAAAATATGACTGAATAAATAAATTATCTAAGACTTTGTTATTTTATCTCTTGGTGACTGCCCTTACCAGTCCCATTTATAAATTAATAAGGATTTTCTCATAATTTTCTCTCAAATACGAAAAAATATAACATTGCGAAAATTTTAAAATTGTACTTTCAAATGCGAAGTTTTATATTTATCATATCATATTTATATATTATATTTATGTTATATATATCATGAAGGACCAAATACATCAAAAATTTAAGTAATAACAAAAATTTTTATTGTTATACTTTCGGGTCAAACCCTGGGAAGGGATATACCTAAAATAAACTAATAATTTACGAGGTATTTTTCTTAAACAATGCTCTTTAGATCTTTTTTTAAGGTCAAGATCACTGGCCAAGTCGATGTACTTTGGCTATCCTACTGCCGATCCCATTTTATGAACGTCGAGATAGAGCGAAATTTAAAATTGAAAAAATGAAGATAAATTTTGCAGATCCTAGAAACGCCTTCGCTGTTTTTTTTATTGCAGAACATCACCACGTATACTCAATGCCAAAACTGGACCTTTAAAAAACGTCTAGGATTTTTTTTATTTAATCATTTGGCTGCAATTTTCTATGTCAAAAACATTTTGGACACACCCTCAGCAAAGCATACAAATAGGCAGTAGGCAGTGCAATCTCGGAAACATGCATTACTAACTAACTAACTAACTAACTGCCCTCTCGTTTTCTTCAATAATGTTATTTTATTGAATATAAAAAAAAATACCGACAAATTCATACAGTACGCTCGACTGACCCCACTTTAAATGACGGATATCTGATAGTCGAGGAACTCGACTATAGCATAATCTTCCCACTTATCTGGTTGCCTGTTTAAATATTATGAACTTCTATTAAAAGGGAAACTGTTTTTGTTTATTTTAAACAGGTCAAATTGGATGGTCTTCGATGGTCTTCGTGTTACCAATGTCATTTTAGTGTGAAAGTAAAGTAGCAAATGGCGCACTCTGACGTTTGTGCTTCGCAGGCGACCAAGGCCGACCAGGATCAGGGAACGTCTTCAAGCGACAGCAATGTCCCAAAGCAATCCTTGCCCACCATATACCCACTTGGAACGACAAGAACTTCACAAGCTCAATCTACGACGATGACTTTGGAACAATACCGCCTCCAGCTCTATAACTATGCCCTCAATATTGAAAGACTACGCTGCCCCCAATATGGTGGGACGGGAGGCAGTGGGGCTAGTAGTCCTTGGTTACACTTAAGCCCCTACGCACCCCATGGGTCAGGAAATTTTCCAGCGGTTAACCGAATGGCCGCTCTTTCAACAATTTCCCTCTTCCCACAAACGCAACGCATTTTTCAACCCGAGGAGCCTAAACCGCAACACAGCTATATTGGTTTGATAGCCATGGCCATATTGAGCTCAGCTGATCTGAAGTTGGTCCTTTCAGACATTTATCAATATATTTTGGACAATTATCCTTACTTTAGAAGTCGGGGCCCGGGCTGGAGAAACTCCATCAGACACAATCTCTCCCTAAATGATTGCTTTATCAAATCTGGCCGAAGTGCAAATGGCAAGGGGCACTACTGGGCAATACACCCAGCCAACATGGATGATTTTCGCAAAGGGGATTTCAGACGTCGCAAGGCGCAACGTAAGGTCCGAAAGCATATGGGTCTATCGGTGGATGATGCCAGCACTGACTCGCCCAGCCCGCCGCCGTTGGATCTTACAACTCCACCTCCACCGAGTTCCCAGCCCGCACTGCAACTACCTGTTCTGGGTTATCCGTACCACCAGCATTATATCGATCAATTCTTTAACCGGAGCTCAGCACCTGGTATGACGCAGTATTCCTCGCCAGATCCATCCTTGTTAATGCAACGACAACATGCTAATCACCTGGATCAGACAATCCAACCAGCTCAGCAACATGCCCATCATCAGCACATTGCTTATATCAACTCCACCACGACAACAACAATCGCGAATATGTTTTCGCAGACTCGGAAGCGCCAGTTTGACGTGGCTTCGCTACTGGCACCCGATGTCCAAATCGTTGATATTGTCTCTGAAGACCAGGAGTCCTCAGTTACGCCAGCCACTGCGGCGAGGACAACGACTCAAACTCATCATACAGTCATTACCAAACAAACTATTCACCGCGAAGTAGTTTTGGAATTAGAAAAACCTGTGGCAGATGCAGACATTGACACTGATATTGATGTAGAAGTTAATGTCGACGTGGTAGACGATAGCATTAATCCTGACCCTGATTCTTATGCGGATGCAGAAAAAAGGAAAAAAAAAAGGGGAACTGTGAAGCAAATATTTTCCATTGAGGACAATAACTCGTACCTAATCGATGGCAGGCTATCTTCATATGATGCCGATGCCGATCCCGAGCATGATCATGACCACGATCCCGAAGAACTGGAACAGCACAACTTTTCAATTTCCAGCTCCGCAGCGAGGTCCTTGGCTAGCAGTAGTAGCCAAAACGAGGAGTCTAGCTCACTAGAGGAATGTCCTATAGAAGAGGGCATTGTCCCGCCCCCAACTGCACTCATATCGTCCATACCTACTGCGAAACCATCAGCCCTGACAGTTCCCATTCCAGATGCATATATTGAACTTAACCAAGTTGATCCACACATGCTTAGTAGGTACTACGGATCATATATCGCCGCAGCTGCCCGACGAGCCAGTATCGATGCGTCAAATACTTCGCGGACTTCCTCTATTACGCCACCTCCAAAAATCGAAATGGTCTCACAAAAGTAATAGATCAATTCTTTGGCAAGATAACAAACAGTTATTGTAAAAGATATATAACAAACAATATTACAAATTGACCACCCACCCACACAATCCATACCATACCATTATATTTATTAAATAGTGTTCTTTCAATGTAGATTTATATTTAAACGTGCATAAAAAGTGTTAAACTATTGTTAAACTTCATAGATTGCAAAATAAATTTAGTGAATTAATACAATTCAAAGTACTGTACATTTCAGTTACATTTTCAGTACGGTTCCAGTTCTAGTCATATCAAGTCTTTATAAACCAACAGAATCTAAGCCGGATCTGACCAAGAAAAATGAGTAATAAAGACTCAGCTTGACCTTATTTTAATAATATCTTTCAGTTTAATAATAAAAAACAATTATCAAAAATACATACATATGTCCCAGATTTTCTGGGCTTGTGGGCGCTAGTGTGGAATCGGTCAACTGTTGATATAAGATCCCATTGGTGGGAGTTTCAGTATACAGGGTCACTTTAAAAATAAATCACTGCATTTAACAGTGAAAGTGGTGGTCACGAAGTACTTATTTTAATTACACAATTTTTGTTATTAATTTGTGCATACTTAAACAGCGAAACGTCACTTTTGTTCTTTTGTTTGCATATAGCTTACCAGTATCAGCTTATCAGTATCAAATCGATAAAAATTGGCACAAAGAAACGACAATTGAAACAATATAGAATGCTGTAATCGAGTTCCCCGACTGTCAGATACCCGTTAATCAGCTAGTGGAAGTGCAAACGAAAAATTTCAAAATTTTCTGGAATATCGGTAGAAATTGGGGAAAAAAATAATAAAATGATAAAAAAACTAAATTTTATTTTTAAAGTGTAGAAGTGACCGTTTTCAGCGGTTTGTGGGCATTAGAGTTGGCGTGGCAACAATTGGAAATAAATTTGCGCTGCGTCTATGTCTCTGGAAGCTGCATGCTTAATCTCAACATTCTAGCTTTCGTTGTTTCTGAGATCGGGGCGTTCATACGGACAAACGGACTTGGCCAGATCGACACGGCCATTGATCCTGGTCAAGAATATATATACTTTATATGGTCGGAAACTCCTCCTTCAGTCTGTTAGAAACTTTTTAACGAAGCTAGTATATCCTTTTACTCTACGAGTAACGGGTGTATAATTTTTTTTTTTTTACAATCTGTCTTAAAGAAGTAAATTAAAAAAAAAATTAATCTTAAATTAACAGAGGCAGTAGTTATCCATTAAGCCCTACTAATACCTTAATATACTTAATACCTGTCGGGGAGATCTAGCATTATTATTATTTGCCAATCTTAAGGCTAAGGTATTTTCATGGGTTCTTAGTCTGTCTATATATTTTTTACTATGTTTTGCTATTTCTTCTTTAACGTAAGGGATTCCTAAGTCTTTATGAATACTTGCATTTGAGATATAAAATGGAGCATTAACAATTTGTCTTAATCATTTTGATTGGTAGCCTTGTTGAATCTCAATATTGGAATTGCTGGCAGTATCCCAGAGCTGTGTGCTATAAGTCCACACGGGCCTTAGTATAGCTTTGTACAAACGGAATTTATTTTGAGACTTTCTCTTTAGATGAGCTGGTAGTTAATATAGCTATAGCATCCGCGTATGTTGCCACAGTGCAGGTATTTGTTACCGGCATATCGGCCGTGTACAGGGTGTATAAGACAGGTCCTAAGACGCTTCCTTGTGGGACTCCAGCTTTTATAAAATGCAAGGGCGAGCATTCATCTTTTTGTTGGTTAAGTATGACTTTAATAATAAAAAATATGGAGCAGGTAACCACTTTTTGATTTGGGTATAAAAATAAAACAGTTTTTAAGGTTTTGAGCGGCGTGTAGGCCTAGACAAAAAATTTTTGGTATACCGATAGAAATTAGCAGGACGAATAATAAAACGAAAATAAATACACACATTTTTCAAAAGTTTGACGTGGGAGATGCAGTTTGCGGTCGTGGCAATAAGTGCCATCTATTGGTCATATTTTTCAAACCCATAAGTAATTTGTGAGCTGCCAACCTGGTTTCTACACAGGAGAGTTACCATTCTGATTTCTGCGAATAAAGTTCAATTAGAAATCAGGATAGCAGCGCTTGACATCCGTATATGTTGGGATGGTAACGCCAACCATCCTAACAATTTATAATGGCAATTGTGGAAATACTGCGACGGTACGCTTTAGATTTAGCTCAACTAAATTGAAGCTTCTATAACAGCTATGTTCGCTGAGGCTTAGATTTAGGATAATTAGCGCTTAGCAATTGGTCTTGGGGGTTCTATACAATAATATTTAAATACGTTTGCAATACATCTACATGACAAAATTTATACAATGGGTGTTGCCTCTGCTACACACAATCCAAATGCCTAGATAGAAACACAAAAGCGTTTTTAAGCAATACATTTTTAAAACGGACAATGTGTAAAATAGCTAACTGGCGTAAAGTTGTTTTTAGACTTTAATAAAGCCGCCAGGATATATTTCAAAGACGGCTTACTAAAATAAATTTAAAATAATTCATTAACGTAAGACAATGTTTAACGTTTTCCACAAAATGCTAGATAACCGAATTCAGCAAAGTGTTGAACCAATCCGAGACATTGAAGGAAATAAGCAAACACACGTACCGATTTTTAACATCAATAAATGCGTAATCGATTTAAATGGAGCTCGCATGTTTATATTCTTTATAATACTGTTTTCAAATTGCGACACGAAATCCTTGGTTTTGGTTAAGGCTAGAAAGTTGAGATTGAAATGCGAATTTTAAATTCAAGTATGTTTCAGAACGTTGTCACACTCGAACGCCTTCAAGCCGCCCAAAACTGCCACACTTTCGAAAACTGTATTCATTTTGTTCATTTTATTATTTGTCTTGTCATGTACAAATAATCATAATCATGCTTTAACATACCGATTAAGCGTATATTTTGGGAATATTGATCGTGTAGTTGTAGTTTCTGTTTGTTTTTTTAATAGATATGACTTAAAGTAAATTTGCTGCAAAATTCGACGTGCGCGAGAATGTCAAACTACAGAGCCGCGATTGGACGCTGTCGTTTTGAAAACAAACAAAATTAAAATTCGTTGGCCACGCCCCTTTTATTTTTATTCGCTCTCTGCAAAAGAGAAAACCTTAAAAATATTTCAGAAAAAGAGAAAAAACAGCACGCCTGACAAATTCTCTTTAATGTTACAATTTAACATACGTTCTCTTAATGTGCCACCTTAACATGTGGTTAACATGCAGTTAACAGCTAACAGCATTGGTATGAATCAGTGACTATTGAACATCGCTACACAGTGGTGGTAACATTCCACGTGCGCGGGCTAACTTACGCCGACTTTGAGTCGGAATCAGAATGACTTTTGACTCAAGCCTGCAATGTACTGATTGGGAAGACGTACACAATGGATGCAACACTTTTGCATGTGAACGCAATGCACGTGCATCTGGCTTGTACACTGTGTTGTGCATTTGTGTTTAGTGCTAGCTTCAAATACAAATAAAGTCCACTGAGCCTAGTGATGATGTGCATTCTATATTTTTGTAGAATTTCGTCTCATGCAGTTCACAATTTCTGTTACAATTTCAACGCCAAGACAAAGCAATCAAGTTCAAATACGCAGCACAGTGCAGAACGGTTTTGGTTTTTGCTGCTGATCAATACTTGCACTTGCAAGCTCCGAGCGCAAAAATTTGGATAAGATACGGAGCTGAACTCGAATAGTGATTATGCACACAACGTGAATTATGAACTGGCAATGGGTTGTCTGAAAATCCATAGAAAATGGAAAAATGTATATCTTTAAGCTATAGCGCGCGGGGGGGAGCTCTTATACATATGTGCCATGATCATGATCCAAAGTATCAATACGTTTCTAGACGTGTCGTGAGGCAACCAAACGGGAAATAGTCGGAACGGAATAGTCGCATTAAATGTGACGCAGGAAAATGAAGTGAATTTTCAAAGTGCCATAATATAATATATATAGATATAGATATACGCATCATATTTATATACATATATTTGTTCTATAAATATCGTTAACTTGTCCACGGCCGGTAATGCAATCCTTGAGGCACCTAGTCAAATGAGTACGACTCAAAAATATCTAATCTCAACCGGGTTCCGTAGGAAAAGGTGAGTATACTGTGTTTCCTCGCAGTGGCACTATTCAAATTCTTAGCTCCGTGGCTCGGCCAGTTTTCCCGCATCATCATCATCGCGGTTTCTTCTGCTTGTTGCTGCTCTAAACAAGCATTGGTCGCGACAGGTGCATTGCCACGCGAGAATATCTTTCGGAAGGGGAAGAGAGGTTGGGGGGTGATGTTGGAGGTCTAAGGCAATGATCGGAACTGGAATCGAAATTCGGGCTGGTCGCAGAAGGGTCGGAGGATGGGAGGAATACTTCAGGAGTAGCTGGCTCGGAGAAGTTGGGGATCGTATTCGTATATAAGATAGCTGGGAGTGGACTGGTTTTTGAGACGCTTGTGTATTTGTACTCGAATGGGGACATAAACGAAGTCGCAGATATATTAAAGTATTTTATTGCGGATTTACCAATCCTGTACATACAAATAATTGCATTTATCCATTTCTGTTTTTCGAAACATAGCCTCCCGTTTGATTTTGATTGGCGCGTTCGGTCTAGTTCTCATTCGGCACTAATGAAACGGGTATTGAATATCTTACACAATTGTACTTGTCGAGCTATTGTTGCCGTTTTCCGATTGTCTGTTGGAATTGTTTACTGGTTGTCCAGCGGTGTCACTCTGGATCGCCATAAATTCTGGAGCCCAGAAGAACGGAAAGCAGCCGTTTTGCATGCGCAGCGTTTTTAACAGGCTCCCCGGTTACATGAAAGAAACAATCAAAGGCAAAACAATGATTAAAATCCCAACGTCTTGCAGGTTTCATCTTCAATACTGTGCTTCAGGCGAATAAGGATAGGCGCAAATCTATCTAAGGGAACGCAATGTTTATTATCCAACCGTAACATCTTTTCCGGAGAGTTCAGATATCAGAGTTCAGAATCATGGTTTGGGTTTAGGAGCTGGTGAAGAAAACTTATTGTAAAATGGACTTCCCTTTTTGTTCCAAGGCGTTTGAAAAATCACGGCAGTGATTATGTATTACGAATTTCCTATTTTTCTTTTATAGTACTTCCGATTTCCTTATAAGTGTACTTAGTATGGGAGAACAAAATCGTAAGTGTAAGGGGGTAGGCCTCGGCATCGGACAGTTCGTTCAATTCATTAATGATGTTTGCTTGAGCATTGTACGTACGGTTTGTAGCTTACTGCACTTCACAGTACTGTATGATTTTAAGTACTTGGTATCAATTGCGGCACTACATATGTATATGCAATAGTTTTTTATTCGCAGAAATACTGAATGCACTTTTAAAAGATCCACAGCGCTTACCCATTTGCACGCACGATCATTAACTTCAACTTGAGGAGTACGTACGGGGGCAACATGACAGGTTGTTTATCCAGTTCTGCCTGAGAGATCTGGCAAAACTGGCCCACAGAAAAATTAGCAACAGCGAACTAAACAAGAAAAAAGCTTGCTTTCGGGACCAAAGCTTGAAATACACTTGGAGTACGTTTCGCTCGTTTAAGCATCGTCTCATATAATTAGATCAAATATGTCGTCTTTGATGATGCCATTTCGAACTAAGACTACTAGGCAGATATTTTATGCAGTTGTCTCAGCATTATGCCATATGCAAGGAGTAGAAGTTATCAACAATATAAAATAACTATGTGTCTCTGTTTCTTAACCCCCTAACTCTGCGTTTCGATAGGATCTGATTCAAAGAGTAGGTTCATAAAAGCTTACAACTAATTTCCATCCTTGCGAACATGCTTTTACGCAAGCGACTAGATTTTGCAAAACTCTGTCTATTAAAAAAATGCAGCGGAAACATGTTTTGAGTTTTATAGATAAAGCCCGAATCCACATAGCCGCGCTGCAAATAGCGTCGATCCACCGGGACGACATAAGACGACAGTTGGCGGGAATGCAGCATGAAAACTAGTTGTATAGTTGACGCTAATGCTGTTGTTTTTTTTACGTCGATGCTAAAAAAAAAACAACAATCCAGTCGAAATATCAACAGGTGAATGCGAATCCAAGAAATCAATAAAAATAAAACAAGAAATCGATGAGGAGAAGGTAGATTACTGGCAAACTGATTAAATAAAGCACAACAATCCGGCAAGCCTTCGTTATTTAAACATCGTTATGCAAAAGAAAACAACCCTAAAATGTATTAATGACAATCTAATAAAGTACTTGCATCCGATCTATATTCTTAATATCCGGCTATATTTCTATATAACAACATAAAGATTTTAATTTACCTTACTTAAAATATACCCCATATTACCTATATAAAATTATAAACAAAATTAAACGTTAAACATTAAACGTTTAATAAGAATAAAAAGAAAGTATTTTCGACCAAATAAAATATATATTAATTTATTATGACCCACATCTTCATCTATGATCAATAAGTCCTAGAGAATCGGGATTCAGAACCGCAAAAAATCGTTAGGCTCACATTTTTTGAAAAACAAAAGTATAAATTTAAAATTGAAATAAACGGTACAATTTTTTTTTATTTCTATCGATATGCCGGAAACCGTTTGGCTCTCACACTTTTAAAAACAGTGCAGTCCCGTTGTGGACGGCAATACAGGACTTAGTATGTAGCTACTATATCGTAGCGTTGAATATCAGCTTGGAAATATGTATATAAATACTTTATAGTACATATATACATACATATACTAGTACAGAGAGTTATGGAGGGGTTACGTGTAAGATATTCCGCGATCGAAACTATTATTGATAGTTTTTCTTTTATTCTTATATTCTTTTAACTAAAGAAGATTTTAATATATATTTTCTAGAATCTTTAGCTTCCGAAGAGCAATACAAACAAAAGAGCTTCACACGAGGAAGGTCAACCAGGTCAAGGTTGAGACTAACGGTCAGATCATCAGCTGTCTAATATAGCCGTTTTACTACTGCTAACTTTTCAATAGTAATTGGCAGGCTTTGCTTAGGCTTTGAACAACTATATTTAGAAATATTTGGCTTAAGGTTGTGCCACAGCCGTTTTTAGCTTTTACAAATTGATGTCATTTTACTGGGTATCCGATAGTCAAGAATATCGGCATTACAGTTTTTGCTTCACCAGATGATGTCAACGGTAAAATCTTTGAGTGAGTAGTATACGAAGAAGCCAATACGGCAATTGAATACAAAAGTTGTTTTGTTTGTCCTATATGAAAGCCACTCCCCCACCCACTCTGATTTTATTTAACAGACGATGCGTCTGTTTTCGTTTTCTCGAGTGCAATAAAAACGCGGCAGGCAGCAAGTGAGAATATCTTAAAAACAATACAAATTTGATCTGAATTTTTAGATTGTCAAATATAAAGTCAGGAAGTATCTAATTGGTTAAAATCACCGAACCCGGAACGCAGAACACATTAAACATTAGCTGTTTATTATACCCGTTACTTGAGAAGGAAAATGTTATATTACATTCGTGAAAGAAAGGGTTTCCTACATTTTAGGGTAATACTAGCCGAGCAAATCTAGCCATTTTTCCATTGCCCTCGTTGTGTGTGGAATATCGGATAGTCGAGGCACTCCATTTCAGCTTGGTCATTTGAATTTTTTATATTCTGCTGTGTTACAAATGTATATGTGTACAAATTTCTCTTCTTGCACAAGGCCTTAAGAGTAAAATAAACGAAAAACAAAAAAAAAATAAAATCACCGCGCTTCGCCAAGAGAAGATACAAGCAAAAAAAATGAAAACAAAGATAGCAAGAAACACAGAAACAGTTCAAGTCAACGACTCTGTGCCCATTGCAGATGCGGTGCTGTGACTGCATCTGAGGCTTTGTCCAACGCAAAATGATGTATTGCTGGTATCCCAACGACGCGGGGAAACGGAAGGGACCAAACCAAACCACTGCGCTGTAGTTTCCTTCTTCGTCTCACACGCAGTCTCAATCTAGTTGCCGATCGTCACACGCTTTCTTAAACAGTACAACACGTTTTCGTGCGAGTGTACTCAAATATAAAGCAAACAAGAGAGAATGCAATAGTCGAGTTCCACGACTATCTGATACCCGTTACTCAGCGAACGAGAAAGTTCGAGATTCATTCGATAGAAATTGGCAAGACGATTGCAAAAGAGTGGGCGTGGCAGAAATATTGAAATTTCGCATTTGCGTTTCCACTACCTGATTAACGGGTATTTGATATCCAGGAACTCGACTATAGCACATTCTCTTGTTTTTTTGTTTAAATTTACTATTTTATTTGCCAATCTATGGATATGCCAAAAGAATTTTACAATATCACCTTTCAATGGCCGAGGAAATCGAGTATACCGTTGTCTCTTGCTTTATCTGAATGCTTAAGCACGTGCTATATTTAAAAAGGAATTTTTAATTAACGTATTTTGTGTAAACAGCTAAGATTTAAAATTGTGACAAATACATTTGTTTCATTTAGGTTGATTTTACTACTGACTACTACTTCAACTGACTACTATGTCAATTAAGAACTTTCGACTCAGTAAACACATATCAAATATGTACCTATTCGGCAGGCTGAAGGGGAAAATCTAATCTGGGCCATACATTTTCATAAGTGACTTTTAAATAATGTACTTATTTAGTTGAATGGAAACATGTTTCGTTATAAAAAAATATAACTTTTGTATTTAGAATTGCATATTATGTTTGGATCGTATTAATAAATATGAAAAAAAATAAAATTTTGTAAAAAAAAAATCTTGTAAAATATGACTTTCAAAATTATGTTTAATTAAGAAATAGCTAGATGTTCAGGTTTTAGGGGTTATATTCACTTAATCGAATTTTATATTTTAGTTGGTTTCTAGTTTCTAATTTAATGAATACACAAAGCGTTCTATAGCTTGCTGCGTAGCCAAAGGTAGGGCTACCTAGGCTTAAGCTTAAAACTTTAAACCTCAAACGCTAAAGGATATACATCTGACTGAGAATGTATACATATTTGTACATTTATGCATACAAAAGGTGAAGTGTGCATATGCCGAGCAGATGTGGCTCAGATGTGTTTTATAAGCAGTGTACCTCACAAAATTTTTGCACAATAGGGAAAGTAAGTTCTCATACAATTATTTCCTCGCACTATTTTCAAAATCATGAATTGTATGGTTATGGCTTGAAACAGGGTGTACTAAAACGGTCTGGGCATTTTTTCCTGCGTTGCAAAGTCCTAACCGATTTTACTATCAAACTCATACATACTGTATTATATTTGTATTATTAAGTATCTTAGTATGTTCCTCAAGATCCAAGGACTATCCGATTCCACTTTTCATTCTCATGTATTCCCAGATGGACTGGCACACAGCTGCTACTGCCATAGACAATTTAAAATGAAACCATGAATTTCTAATCTATTGAATGTCCGAGTGGTCACATTCAAGTAATTCAATAGCTATAATATAAGTAGGTCCCTATCTGGTATTTTATGGACACACCATATGGAAAAAATGCCGAGTTATGAATTTTATTGTGAGTACTTTCTACTTGAAACTTCATACATTATTAGCAACGATTGAAAGGATGGCAATCGTTGGAGGACTAAGAAAGAGAAAATCTTAGGCTTTTGATGATTCTTAGAATAAACTTCACACAGCCAAAAATCACTAAACTTGTGACTAATACACCTCGCAAAGGCCCTTATTAATTTCCCCTATTTAATTTTTGACGATTTTACGTTTTCTTGCAGATACATTATTGAGAAATGGATTAGTAAGCTCTAATTTGTTTTTAAATATCTTGGCAACGATTGGGAAGTAATAAAAAAAGGTAAGTAAAACAAAAGCCGCCAAACTATAAAGTGTAATTGTTTATACCATAACTTCTGTGTGTTCGAGGTGCGATCGTCACTAGTGAAAAAATTTAAATCGTTTGTTGCTTCATAACTTCAAATCGGCGGATTAAATAAATTAAATTTTTATATGTTATATATATATATATATGTTATATAAGTATATTTTTTATGTACATATATATTATAAAATATCTGTTGGGCAGAGCATCGGATTTTAATCAATGAAGGCTAGAAGGCTAGAAGGCTAGAATCTACTCCATACTGATTTAAGCGAAGTTGAACATTATTTCAGGGTCAACCCGAGATAGACATTTCATGCTTATTACACTTGTCGCACCCCATTGGGATTGGGCTTGGCCACGGTGTAATTCTCCCACCCTGCTGATTGCTATGTTTTCAGAAGCCGTCATCTGTCCTGTACTTAATATATAAAATCTCCCTTGTCTGCGCTTGGATGCAAAGAAATTTGTCGGCTTATTATTTTGACTGGTTTCTGACCACATTTTAACAGTAGCGATGAGAACTTTTGAAAGGGGATGAAACTCTTCGTAATACCTTATTGATTTGCAGTCATCCAAACGACGTCTTTAATCTTTTGAGATCTTTCTATAGTACTCACAATACAAAAGCAAATTTATTAGAAAAATTGAGTGTGCACCGTGTAGTGGTAAAAGTGTTACATGCCAAATACACGTATGCTCATAAAATTAAAATAGCAATTGTTCCGATATACAACTTATAAAAGTGACATTACGCGATGCGTAACAAGAAGGGCTTTAGAAAGGGGCATATTTTCCTAATTGTATCATAACATGATAACACTTTAGAGAATGCAACATTCTGTGGTTTGTAAAGCTAGTGCAATTTGCTGTGAGCTAGTGTTTAAATTCGACTCTACAATTTAGGTGGCAATCATGTCCGCAAAAGTAAAAAAATATATACATTTTTATTGCTTACATTTTGCGTTAGAGGGGCTGGAAATTTCTTTTCCTGTTTATTTTTGCCTTTTTTGTTAACAACTTTCGTTATTTTATTGAGTTACCAGAGTTTGTATATTAATTTGGATCTTTTTCTAGTCATCGGGCATTCCATATCAGCTCAGACCAACTAAATTCATGAATTTTGGATGTATTACAAAAAACATGGACTAAGCTTGAGCTTAAACATGAGCTTAAGCTTAGTATATGATGAAAAAATCAAAGCTAGATTTGTGTTTATCTCATTTTCGGAATATTTCTATAAGATATATAGTTTTCATATCCAATCTGTCCTAGCTTACTTACAATCTGCAATATAGAGAAGTTCCAAGGAAGAGCTTAAAAATTAGGAGACTTACATATTTCGGACCGACAGGTCAACTCGGTTGATCATATGGATCAGGTTTACATATATACATACATATATACTATATATGTACATATGTATGTTCCTTATAGATATGTCGGAATATGTCGGAAATGCTTCCAGTACTGCAAACAATGATCTGCATATATGTATGTATATAAATCCAACTAATGTCATGTCATACCTACATACATACAAAGATGAGCAAAGTCGTGTCTATACGTACATATGTAGGTATATATTTACTTATGCAAGGAAAATTGCCACTCCTCGCCACTGGAAGGCTGGGGCTAGATAGAAATGCACAAGCATAAGCCTGCATAAATAATACATAGACCTGTCGGCGGATGGAAGTCTCGACGGCCGGATAAACGGAGCAGAAAATGTTGTCCTTTGTAAGCTATCCGAGGTCCAGTCAGCCTTTTGTTTGCGCCTTTTTGACCAAACAAGTGCAGCATCAACAAACAAACAATATACACACAAAGCGCATTCAGTAACACAACAGTCTTAAACACAAAGGCAAACCACTCTTTGAACTGCGATTTGTATAAGCGCCTCGATCCATTCACTGCCCTGAGTAAAAAAAGGACCTTCGTAGTCCTTTTTTTCATATGTAAATTTAAAATGGTTATACACATCATAGTCTTAGATAGCAGCGACATCTGCTAATAAAACAAATGAAGGTGAATATACATATGTACATTGACGGCTATATACTTCTGGCGACCAGACGGACAGACGAACAAACGGACGGACAAAGCGAAATCGGATTAGTTAGTAACTATACCCGTTACTCGTGGGGCATTCGGGCATGGCCAGGTCGACTATTCTAGTGATGCTGATCAAAAATATATATACTTTACAGGACCGCCAACGTTTCCTTCTACCGGTATTACTTTTCAACGAACGTATTACTCTGATAGAAACTGGTAGAACACGTTAATAATCCGTTCGCTAAACAGAAATTTCAGCTTACACAAATAAATGGAGTTTAAGAAAATCCTTTACATCGATGTATTGTTGATTTTGCGACAAAAATTTTTCCTTCATCAAACTGCTTTGATTCAGAAATTCAAATAGTTCCCAGTGGAAAACTTTTAGAGGCTGCACAGTTTGTATTTGGAACAAAAATCGTTCATCTTTTACGAAAAACAGTTACATTGCTATGTGAAAAATTAGTAATTGGCAAGGTACATCCGCCTTCTAGTTTTGCCATATCCGAATTTGATGTGTATTAAATTGGCTAGTATCTAGTACAAAATATTCGTCTTTAAATAACATTTTGTAAATTTAGGCAGCTCACGCTGTTTGATGAAATAACGTTTTTCAGTTTCTTCAATTTGCAAAGTAGCAAACGGTTCCTTTTAAAATACCTGCAAGTTTCACCAAAGAACGCTCGTTGACTTTTCCCTTTAGAACCGTATTAATTTTTAATGCCAGCACGTGTTTGAGCAGCCGCATTAGGGCTACTACCAATGCTCGTAAACAATGCTGGCCACAATCAATAGAACAGACCACAAGTCATGGGTGGGTGGGTTATGACCTCAATTGAAAATTCATTAATGCACCGCACCAAGAGGATTTTTTATGTGCTTAGGATGTTTTTTGCGACGCTTGAGAAAAGGGAGAACTAATATTTATTGTATGCACCTTAGAGCACACACCAATCAACCACGTGCCTACTTACCGATTTTGGAAACAGTTTGCACGGAGAAAAGAGTACCAAGCTAAAAAATTGCCTTTAAAGAAGTACATACATTGGCCTATTTTTCTTATTCAAACTGTAAAATGACCCTCATACAAACTAAATGGCTAGCATTATTATTACAAACAGGGGAATAATATAATATAGGCGACATAGAATCTGCATCTCAGTTTTCTAGATTCTAGATTCTAGATAAGTCCCGAGATCTTAAACGTCATACGGACGGACGGACAGAAACGCGGATGAACAGAAGGACATGCCCGGACCTACTCGATTGGCTATTCTGAACAAGAACCTATATAATTCTAATTATTATATGCAGGTATAGTTCGGGCTGGAAACTATATACAATCGAATTTTAAACTGGGTACAAATAAGACCACTGCAATTAGAAAATTGAAATGTATTTAAATCTGCTAGGCTTGCCTTGGGCTAGTGCCCAAATATTATATATAAATAGTCTTGAAGTTTAAAAACTTACTAAGGAAACCGGAATTTAATTGGGCTGCTGTGAATTGGAAAGTCCGTACTTCGTAACAGAGCATTTACAAACACTCCCTTAACCCTCTGTTTGTAATCTTACTTGCTTGCCGTAACTAATTTGTTATTTATTTTTTTCGATTTCCATTACTTGCCGTTTGCGGGTCTTCTTCAATATACAGGATGTAATTTTTTTAACCTACACGCGTCTACGTATGTGTAGGTGTCTATAAATATTGACATTTTAATATTAGAGCAAGAACAGTATGAAAGGAGAAATCCATTGAAGCAATTTTGCGGAAGCTATTTGTAAGTGTACAAGTCAATATTTGTGTCTACAACTGTATGGGAATCCACATCCACATAGACGGGCTTATGTGCAACCCTCTATGCGCTTACATAGAGGAATACAGCATAAGCAATATAACTCGTGCGGATGGAGTCGCACTGAGCGGAAGTCATCATTATAAATAAAATGTTTAGTTCAAAGCGAATCGGGCAAACAATCATTTGTTGTGGAATGGCACGGTAGGAATATAGTGCATGGGACAGAACTTCGCCTTCTTAATATAAATTACTCGTATGTGTTAAGTATCTGCTGATTTGTAAAAGCAAGATGTATTCTCATGTTGTTTTTAAATTTCAATAGACATTGGCAAGAAAACAACATTTTTTAATTCACATAATTTTGTTGGCTTGTATTCGGCTAATATTTTTGGCATATCGTTAGGAATTGACCAAACAAATAATAAATAAAACTATCAAATAATAATAATAAAGAAGAATATGAAAGATATTTAAAAAATTAACAAAAAAGTGTGCGTATGACCGTTTTGTGCGTTTTTGTGGGCGGTAATGGGGCGTGGCCACAATGTTTTTGGTATACCGATAGAATATGGCAAGACAAATAATAAAAGCGAAAAAGAACATTACAAAAAAATAAACAATACAAAAAATTACATAATTTTTCAAAATTGTCTGTGGGCGTTAGAATTGGTGAGTCCCCGCTGCGCTTACTTCTCTAGATCTCTGTGCTTAATCTCAAGCCCTTACATTTACCGAGGTCTCGACTCGGCTAGGGATCGAATAAAGAATATATACATACATATGTGTGTATACTTTATAGGGTCGGAAATGCTTAATTCTACCTGTTACATCATTTCCATCGAAGTTAGTTTATTATGCTTTTTGAAGCCTGTTCTTGTACGGAGAGCTGCTTGCCAACCCTCCACACTACTCCCTAAAAAATTTGTGTAGTTTCGGTGTACATGGCTGCTAATGAAATTCAATTGCCAATCTAGAAAGGATGGTTGACCAAATTGGTAATATATAGCGGATAATTTAGAAATTAAGGATTGCCACACACCAGGAAATTTTAAGTTAGACTCAGACAGGTGCAAACTCCAACTAATAATGCGAAACCAAAATTGTTATTTAATTATTGGTAATTGATAGACATATTAAAGCTTTATGAGCGCTTGGCATATGTATATTTATTGGCGAGATAGATACATTATAATTTCAAAATGTTAAATATTTTTAAAAGGTGTGGGTATGACCATTATATGTTGTTCGTAAATTAGACGCACTAAATTCTGCAAGCTTATTTCCAATCGTTAAGATCCTATACTTCCCGAAATCTCGAAGTTCATATGTACAGACACGATCATGGTTATATGCAGTTGATTAGAGATCCTGATCTAGAATATATATTCCTTTTACCCTTTACACACTTTTCATCTAGCCTTATGTTGGACACGAACACGAAGAACATTTTTTTGACCCTATGCATTTATTCTGTATCATAAGACAACTCCATAAAATTAGTATACAACTTAAAAAACTATATACAGAAAACTTTTCCAAAGGACTTTACAAAAGTGTGTAAACTGTTAAAATGTGTAAGAAAGTGTCCGACACTATAAAATTTATATATTCTTGATTACGTCCAAAAAGCCGAGTCGATATGGCCATGTCTGTCTGTCCGTTCGTATGAACGTCGAGGAAGGAAAAACATCTCAGGAATTATAAAAGCTAGAAATTTGAGATAAGGCATGCACGCAGCGCATATTTGTTGACCCATGTTACCACTCCTACTCAAACGCCCACAAAACGCCAAAAAATGTCACGCCCACACTTTAAAAAAAATTTTTACGTTGTTCTTTTCATTTTATTTTTCCAATTTTTACCAATTTCCAGGAAATGTTGAAATTTCTCGTTCTCACTTCCACTAGCTCAGTAACGGGTATCTGATAGTCGGCAAACTCGAATATAGCACTTTCTCTTGTTTAAGTTATAACCTAATTCAGCAGAAGTTGATATACCCTTAAAGTTAAAAAGATGTTTGGATACCTAGCGGCGGTTACACATATTACTTACGACCTAAAGTCCATTGTGTATATTTCTTCCGACTGTGAAGCTACATTTGTTTTACCTACTTGTTAAAAAGGAACTCTTGTACAGTAAGCATTATTTTCATTTTAAAATTCATTGACAAAACATTTTACAGAGACCGCCGATATGCCGATATGAAGCCTCCTGGAGAAGATCACACGAATGAGAAGGAACAATCCGACTTAGGGATGATAAAACAACTTCAAATAATACGTAATCGAATACTCAGTCAGGTGCGTCAAATCCCATTTTTATAAAAATGTCTGTTTTTTAGCTGAGAACAAGAATTAAAAACTATTACAAATTTTACTTGTGTTTTAACTGTTAGATACTTCTGTTAGATCCGTGTAACACGTACACGTTTATGGATCCTATATTATACACCTTATATATATTTCAAAACTTTTAGAATACAAGAGAAAGGAAAACAGCGCAAATTTGCGTCAAAAAGTAACGCCCATAAAAATAAAGGATGTTGAACACATAATTCATCGGAGAAAAACTCTTTAATTCTGTTGTGATTGATTATAGCTTTTCAATATCAGAATATTTTTTTTTTTTTGTAACCCATAATAACTCGTAGAGTAAAATGGTATACTAGATTAGTAAAAAAGTATGTAAGAGGAAGTGTTCCCGACTCTACAAAGAATACATATTCTTGATTTATTTCTTCTTGTTTTGATTTTGTTTAATTTTATTATTTGTCTTTCCAATTTCTATCGGTACGCCAAAAACATTTTGACCATTCCCATTCTAACGCACACAAAAAACCGCTAAACCCTGTCACGCACACACTTTTACAAAATTCTTAAGTATTTTTTTTTTTATTTTATTATTTTTTTCCCCCAATTTCCATTGATTTGCCAGAAATTTTTTTTAATTTCTTGTTCGCATTCCACTCGCTGAGAACCGGGTATCTGTTAGTCGTGAAACTCGAATATAGTGTTCGCTCTTGCTTTTTATAAAGTAGAACAACTTCAGCTACTAAAGTGGTGAAAATGGCATCCATATCGCCAAACTTCATTCGATATTTAAAACATTTAATAGGCCAAAATCCTCGGGACTACACGTTTTTTTCCACCACTAGATCCTTAAGCTAAAACTATTTCAAACCAAATGCGTTTTGCGCAAGGCTCAAACGATATTTGCAAATCGCAAATGCAAACCCTTAGAAAGTCACGTATTTCTTTTAAGGTTCCTTTAACGAACTACCATCCCAAATTAATATAGGAAGTCACGTAATCCTCAAAAAATTTAAAATTGTTAATGAAGCGTTTAACATTTTATTAAATCAAGTTTTCTTCTTGATAAATTACATTATTTTGCATTATTTTATTATTAGTTTGTATACTTATTTTAACTAAGCGGGCACTTTATTTAAAATGTATTTGTACCCGTTACTCGTAGAGTAAAAGAGTATGCTAGATGTGTTAAAAGGTATGTAACAGATAGAGACGACCGTTTCCGACTTTGTAAAGAATATATATTTTTTATCAGGATCACTGGACTGATTAGCAAAGATTTAGCAACTTTAATTTTTGCTTATTGACCACAAGCAACCAAAACTACTTTTCAAAAATGTTTTGTTAATTTTTTTTTGTTTTAATTATTTGTCTTGGCAATTGCTATCGGTATACTTAAAACATTTTGACCACGCCACTTTATCGCCCACAAACAGCCCAAAACTGTTCCGCTCACACTTTTGAATTTACGTGTAGTTCATTAAATTATTTTTCTTTCCAATTTCTGTCGATATGCTCGTTCGCACTCCCACTAGCTGAGAAACGGGTATCTGATAGTCGAGGTACTCATCTATAGCGTTCTCTCTTGTTTTTATATTTCATTCAATTTTTATTTGATTTGCCATGCGCCTGAATAAACTTTTCTTGCCTCTTCGCCGCTTTGTGTGTAAAACCTATTTGTTGCTTTCAGTTTCTTTCATCATTTGCGCAGGTTTGAATAACCATTGTATTGTTCTGCTTATTCAGAACTCTAACAATAAGCTTTTCTTTTCCCTGTGTTGTACTTTCCATTCCATTTGGTCCTTCTTTATGATGTGCTCGCCACGAAGCTGAGTCCAAAGCCGTTCTCCTTTCACATTTTCAGACGGTTGAAGAAAGTACATACATACATACATGTGGGCACCGTCTATTCTTAGTTTATAAATTATATTGAGCCGGTGCAATGAGAACCTATTATATGCGAAATATATAAATTCAAGATAAAGTCAAGAGGCAAGATTCCTATGTATATATTACACTTATATTACACTTACAGTAATTATATATTAAAAAAAAAAATTCTGATTATTTTCAAATTATGGCCTTGACATCTATTTGTGGTTTGGGGGCGTGACCAAATTTTCCTGTAGGCATATCGATAGAAATTGGCAAGACAAATAATATAAAAAAAAAAAAAAAAAAACATTTTTCAAAAGTTTTGGCGTGGCAATTTTGGGCGGTAGACAATCAACACTCTTGCTCAGGATAACTAGACGAATCGCTCTGAACAAGTCGATCTATCCGTATGAACGTTGAAATCTCGGGAGCTATAAGAACTAGAAGTTTGATATAAGGCATGCAGTTAGTTTCACGATTGAAATGCCCATAAACCGCTCCAAGCCTTTACACTCACACTTTTAAAAAATGTTTAAATTTGTTCGCTAATTTCTATCAATATGCCAAAAACATTTTTTATTGTTAAGTGGCTTTTGATGATTGAACCAATTGGTTGAATCAAACCAATCTATTACATATTACGTAAGAAAACACACAGTTCGGCAACAAAATATCTTCCCTTAAATACAAACTTATAAATAGTTTTACAAGATTGGATCTTCCCTAAATGTTAGTATGAATTTTTCGGCCTATGTTAATAAAGTATATTTCCACACATTATCCTTGTGATTTTTACCACCACCCAATTTAAGTGTACCTATTATTCACCGGGGAGTTATTCTGTGCATTAAATAACGGTGAGGTAGCAAATTTTTAGCTGAAGCCGTCAATGAATAAGCACATCCTATGGATTTCGAATTCAGACTCTGGCTTAACTAAGCTAATCCGCTTGGAATCACGCTAATGTGATGTTTATCTGTGCAATACTTAGCTGAAAAAGGGGATGATTGACGACGATGAGGGCACTGATTATTATTGTCAATGCGCAAAAGATCTAATGAAATCTGAATGTTCCGGTTCAAGTTTACTTTTTTGGGGTAGTTGTCACCCATACATATTAAAAAAAAGACAATCATAACCGCCGCAAACATAGTCCCAACGCAGATAACATCTCATACCTTAGAAGTTCAAAAGGTTTTCATTAAAAGTATATTTTCACACATAAAATTAGCTATGTTTGGTTTTGCTAAGTATTAAAATTATGTACGTGAACTGGTCACAAACACATTAAAAGTAGTAAAATGGAAAAGTAGTAAAAAACGATGTACTTGCACATTGTACAATTGCAAATTGAATTTATATTGCCTTGCAGTTTTTGCGAACAATTTTATAACAAAAATATAAACTTTAATTGGTGTTAAACTTTATTTATTTTTGGAAAGCAATTTTGCTGTTTAGAACTATTTTTTATTATATTTAAATATCTAAAATATATCCAATGCTTTAGAAGGCACAGAGAGAACACTATAGTCGATTTCCTCGACTATCAGATACCAGTTACTCAGCTAATAGAAGTGCAAACGAAAATATAATAAAATGAAAAATGGACGTTAAAGTGGGCGTGACAACAAATTTTTTTGCCAATCGTGAGATTGGCTGACTAATCAAAAAATGAAAAATAAATTCAAAACATTTTTCAAATGTGTGGGCGTGACAGTTTTTGACGTTTAGTGGGCGTTAGAGTGGGAGTGGCAACATGGGTCATCAAACATGCGCTGCGTCTTATGGAATCTCTGGAATCTGCATGCATAATCTCAATTTTCTATAATTCCTGAGATATCGACGTTCATACGGACGGACAGATGGACATGGTCACATCGACTAGGCTATTGATCCCGATCAAGAGTATGATTACTTTATATGGTCGGACGCGATTCCTTCTACCTGTTACATACTTTTCAACGAAGTTTGTACACCCTTTTCATCTACGAGTATACCCGTCACTCTCTTAAAAACAAGTGACGAGAGCACACTTAACATACAAAGTTCTAATATAAACTTTAAGGAAAGTAAAGAGTTTTGCAAATGTGGCAGAACTAAAGGTTCCTATATCAAGTTGTCTAACACAAAAATGTTTTTTTTTAGGAATTTCGCAAATGATATGTCAACCGACGTGAATTTTTAACAAGAGTTTTTATGTTTTCTATGGGTGACGTTATATTTTCACCGGTCTATCTGAATAGCTATTTACATATTTTAAAGTCTTAATATGCAAGCCCTTTAGTTTTTCAATTGGTATATAACTCGTATAGATCGCAAAATCACAGCAGTTTTTAGTTTCTTCGAAAAGATATCGGCTCTGCAGACTGTCTTTTCTTCCGCTTCGTCACTAGGTCCACAAAGACGGTGACCCCAGAGACTAGTTGGCGTAGAAACGGAAGAACGCACAGATGAACATGGCTAAATCGAACTGATAAAGAATACAAAATATGTACATACCATAGCTTTTAAAACTTTGACACCTTAGTAAATGTACTATATTCAAGTCGTATGGGTTAACAAAGATAGATTCTTTGTGTATACATTCATATATGTATGTATATGCATACATATGCACTTGTATGTACATATGTATTCCTATCTGTACATCGATCGATAAAATAGGAAAAGCCCACGCAAGCATCCCAAGATATGGGTTAGTCTAAATCATTTCAGTGAAGAAGCGCACATTTTACAGCAATATTTATGGATTTTGTGACATTTATGGATGAGTTCAGAATTTTGGTGTTGTCATGTGTATAAAATATTAGCTAGCTGATCAATTTATATATAAAATGTTTTAACTTTTCTTATTCCACTCTATAAATTGGCTCATAGATTGAACAGCAATAGATATGAAAAATGGGAATGTATGGTAAAGCAACAGCGAGCCTTTCACGATTTTTGTACTTAAATACATACATATATACATAAATAATTTTTCTATTTGGACATACATATGTATGTTTGGTCAAGCTATGATCTATGTTTGTGAATGCAGCTAGTGACATTATATTGTTTTCCTTTTTTGTGATATTTCTATATTTATAGGTGTTGATTGCAAGTGCTTATGCTTATGGTACGCACATCTATGAATCGTTTATATAAACCACATAAGAGATTTATTCAAAACATAAGATAATCCAGTATATCTGTATGTATGTACATACATACATATATGCAAAGAATAGCAGCAACTTTATTATATGTATTGAAGTACTATTGAATTTGTATTTTAATGCCCTTGCAGTTAGTATATTCCGTTTAGCCAGAAGTATAAGGTATATTTATGTAGCCCATATAGCCACGTTCGTCTGTCAGCCTGTCTATTAATTTTATCTTTGAGAAAGCTCATTTTTAAAGATAGTTAAAAAAATGTATTAAAAGTGATAGCAAACAAATCATAGATTCGTTGTTTTTGATCATAATGTGTTTTTATGTATATGGTACACATTCGATTTTTTTTAAATACATATATATTTTCTGCAAGGGTATATAAGCTTCGGCTTGTCGAAACTTCTTTCATTTCATGTCAACTGCTACTCTAACATACGAGGAATTACGCTAGGGACAAAGTTTGATGTGTGACTGAATTGATTTTTGTTATTTATTACTATTTACTATTCACAGAATTAGTTTGACAGAAAAATATTTTATTCTACCTTTTTCAATGCGCTTTCTTAAGATTGAAAGATTGGATGTCTGAATACAGCAGTAAAGTCGTCGGAGAAGTTATAGTGACGCAAGAGGAAAATATATTCAAATAAGATTTGGTATATTTTATGATACAGCCCCCAAATGTGTTCCGTTTTTTCTGCCGTATAATTCTGTTTCTGTATTCATTCATAAATTTTGCTTTTAAAAATAGAACTGTCTTTCCTTCCTATTTCTATTCCCTCGTAGTACCGCTCCACAGTCTTACGATTGCATACTACTTCATAGACATACATATATACATACATACAACCATACATACATACATACATATGTACATATCTTCCTTCTTATGCAGGGATGATGTTGTCATGCATGCCATGGTGTTGCAGTCGCTTTGCAAGGTTAGGACTACCTGATTAATGTTGAAATATTTTCAGACGTTTTGCAAACATTTACCGGTGTAAATTGGTGTACCGATTTTCCATATTGCATAGTGCCTATGTACATATGTATGTATATCTAAAGTCAACCAAAATCAACTCTTACTGATAATGTAAAAACTTGTTATTTTGTTATTTGAACTTCGAAAATATCTAAAGATGTAACTAATACAAATACATTTAAAATACTCTTTAATTTACATAAGGCTACCTTATTATTTTGTTTTAATTGTTCATAAAAAAATAGAAAAAATATAAAATTAAAAAAGGAGTTTAAAGACGCCTAAGAAAAGACATAATTTAAGAAAAATTTACCATGTTAAATAGGAGAGGCTTCTTGGATTTCTCTACATCTGCGGTGCACACACTAATGCAATGGCAAGTAAGACTTCTATTTCTATTTGCGTGCGTAAGTAATGTATGTACATTTTGACTACTTACATACATATGTTACAGCGAATGTATTTACATATGTAAATACATAAATAGCTGGACTGGGCTGGGCTTTGTAGACATCATGCATTTATGGTACATAAAAAATATAATTGCTTTTGGGTGAATTTATTCATGAACTGAAAGAACTGTACTTACCTGATTTATACAATTAACTTCATAAAGAGTTCACATAAGAACACTTCAGTACGCTGCAGCTGTCGAATTTAATGCAAAGACAATAGGAATAAAGGAAACTAAGCCGAAAACTATGACGGACGCGCGTCAGAGTATATCCGACCAAAACGATGCACTGTAACTAGAATCACTTATACATATGTGTTAATTATATGAATATGAATATTATTTAAAATATCTTCCAGCATAGTAAAACATTAAGTCAACAAAATCAATATTATTAAGACTAAGATATAGGTTGAAACAAGATAGAATCTCCGACTATAAGATACCCGTTACTCAGCTGGTGGTGCGAAAGAGAAATTTCATAATTTTTTTGGAATATCGGTAAAATTGCGAATAAAATTAGGAAATTAAAAAATAAATTGTTCAAATTGTGGGTGTGACAGTTTTGGGCGGTTTGTGGGCGGTAGAGTGGGCGGGCAAAACTATTTTTGGCAAATCGATAGAAATTTACAAGACTAATAAAAATAAGATAAAGATAAAAAATATCCAAACATTTATAAAAAATGTAATAAGTAAAAAAATATTACATTTACAAAAAATGTGGGCGTAGCAGTTTTGTGCGGTTTGTGCGCGTTAGCTTTATTTTAGCCGATATTGCAAAAAATTTTGAAATTTCTTGTTCGCACTCCCACTAGCTAGCTAAGTAACAGGTATCAGATAGTCGCGCGTTCTTCGAAAAGTGTGAGAAATAAAAATTATTTGTATGTGGTAACATAGTAGTAAAGTATCTGAAGCTTGGCAGGCGACCTAAACCCAAAAATTGCCTTTGTTCGCAAATTTCTTTTGTATAATAAGTAAAGTAAATAAGTAAACTTTTAATGGAAAAGTTCTAAGAATTTGGATTATTATAAGAATTTCGATTATTAAAATGTGTTTTATTAAGAACGCAAAGTGGAAAGCAACAACTACAATTAACCACCTACATCTTACTTTCCCAAAGTCGTTCGCATCATCCCTTTTAAATCCCTTAGAAAACTCATGTTCCTGCTAATAATGCAAGAGGGCGCTTGAAATAGGGCTGCCTTCCTCTCCCTTTACGAAGCTAATGACTCCTGAAATAGCAAATAAATCTGTGGCGAAGTCCGTGTTTGTGGTACACAATTAGTTAAAACTTGGTGTCCGGTAAGTGTTGTTCGCACGTGTGCAGGACCTGCATACAAAATTATTACTGTATGTATAATAAAGTGCAAATCAAATAGAGTCTCAATCAGTTTTTAAGCCCTCTTCTAAGGTATGATTGTATGCTAACGCAGGTATGACAGTGGAAAAAACACCTTTTTACAGAAAAAAGTCGTGACGTATGTATTTTGTAATTAGGGGTCTTAGGGCCAAAACTTCGATATTTCGTGATTTGGATCCGTTTGTCCGTATGAACGTCTTTAGCTCAGGAACTATAAAAGTTAGAAAGCTGATATTCAGATTTTAGAGACATAGACGAAGCGTATGCAAAGCCAACAAACCAGCCGAAGGTGCCGCGCCCAAACTTTTGAAAAATGTGATTTTTAAAAATTTTTTTTATATATTTTGTAAATTTCCACAGATTTGCCAAAAACCTTTTTGCCACGCCCACTTTAACGCCCACAAACAGCCCAACACTCTCACGCGCACTTTTTTAAAATTGTTTAAGTTTTCTTTTCATTT
Organism: Drosophila orena; assembly: GCA_005876975.1. Lineage (NCBI taxonomy): Eukaryota > Metazoa > Arthropoda > Insecta > Diptera > Drosophilidae > Drosophila > Drosophila orena. The sequence goes on along the minus strand of VCKV01000094.1, from coordinate 834,039 downwards.
TATTATTTTTTCCCAATTTTTAACGATATTCCAGAAAATGTTGAAATTTCTCTCTTGCACTTCCACTAGCTGAGTAACGGGTATCTGATAGTCGGGAAACTCGACTATAGCATTCTATCTTTTTTTATTTTATATTTGGTGTTCTAGTTTCTATCTATTTTGGCCACGCACTGTCAAACGCTTACAATCGCAAAAAACTGGCACGCCTACACGTTTTAAAAATGGTTTGTTTTTTATTAAAAATGATTTCGTACGATTTTCATCGATAAAAAAGAATTCAAAAAGAATTTGAAATTGCTCGCTTGCACTCATTATTTATGACATTTATTTATGATGTATACTAAATGACACAACTTTTTAATAACCGTTCCGACTTATGTAACATATATATGTAGGTAGCACCTGCAATAAAAAGAAGACTTTTGGGAAAGTTCAAGGCAGGCGGAAGGGCACACAGACTGGCATTGCTAAATCTACTCGGATGTTTATAGAGATACTGCGTTGCAACCTTCTGACTGAAATTCATAACTCTCTGCAATGATATTATTATTGCGTTCGATTCTGATTACAAGCATAATCCAAATTCCCTTTGATATAATTTTCTGTCACTTTTTGAGTAGAACCTATACGACTCGAACTATCAAGTTGTCAAGTGTTGAGAAATGCAATGTTTTCCTTAGATTGGTACTGACATTGCAAAGCAGTGGATATTACTATTAAAATTCATTGGCACGCTCCGTGTGTCTGCTGCCAACTAGGCTTAATCTGATAAAAATTGAAGCAACCACAATCCCGCAACCACCAGCTGAGACATTCAGCCGCGAAGCTGTCGAATCCGAATTCCCAAGCGGCTGTTCCTGTCGCCGAAAGCTGTAACGAAAACCGTTAATATTCCAATAACACAAGGTATACGAACAGTAGTGACAGTGGACGAAAGCTGGGGCATTAGAGCTGCAAATTACACAGATGACACGCTGTGTCATCGCTTCATTGACTGACTCCTTAGTATTGGAGGATGACTCTGAAGAAAGTTTCTTTTGCGTTGAGCCTTTTCTTATTGAATAATTTCGCATTGTCGTACACATCTTGCGGCATTGTTGTTGATGGAAAGGTTTTACAAGTGCTCTTGGAGGGTTTCTCGAGACAATTCCTTTCTCAGATGGCACTAACAGAAAATCAATACCGTTCTCTTTTAAAAAGGAGCCAACCTAGATGGGATCCATCCATTGATGGGATAAGACGAAAATAAATATTTAAAAGCAAACCTCTCGGGAAAACAAATTAGACGCAACGGGTGGCTGACAAGTCTTATTTTTAAATATTTTAACTTCTTTAAAGAATTAATAATAATTGTTGTGGGTTCACAGGCATTGGATGTCCTGCGATACGAGCGATATGAAATATTTAAATGTAATGCAGAAGTAATTATTCTGATTCGTGTTATTTTTTTCTTCGCGACCAAAATGCCGTGAAATTCAAATGAAATTCAACTCAATTATCATAATAAACTGCTTCTCTTTTATTGCTGACGTTAATTTACGTTTTTGTTGTTGCTGGTGATGATAGCAATTGCTACAGTAGGTGCCGACTATGTTATATTTCCAGCAAAATACATGTATGCCTACTTCGTTACTAAAAAGTTTGAAACATCGAGCTTTACACGTATAAGAGCTAAATAACTTGAGATTAGGTATGCAGACTGTTTGGCGCAAGTTTGCTTTAAACTTATAACGCCAAATGCCGCAAAAAAAACTTTAACAAGAGCGTACATGGATATTTTTTTTCTTAATAGTATTACATGGTATTACCGAAATATTTTTAAGTTGATATTAATCCGATATTATCCGAATTTAATAACAAATAATAATGTATTGGTAAGCATTAGTCAATGATGGATTTCTTATACATTACCATTAAAATCCACACCTTACCATTAAATATACTAAATCTCAGAAACAACATGATCGTCTTCTGCAAGGGTGCATCGTGATTTAAAGTATAATTTTTCCAATGTAATTGTAATCCAAATCACAAACTCATATTTCTCACATATGTGGTAGGAACGGTATCATTTCTGTAATTTTATGTCAATATATAAATATTATAAAACTAATATCAATAATTAGGCACAGTTCTTAAATCAATAAATTGACAATATAATATTACAACAAGCCCATCTCAAAATGATATTTTTTCCTCACATTGTATCTTATTTTACCTTACCTCTGCTACAGTTCGTTGTTGCTTTCACGCCGAAATACTTTTTCTTTGTTTTGGTGTTGGGTTCACCCCTTCCGGGTCTATCCCACCAGAGCTAGCCATGTCCTATGTGGGAACACACCTGTGATTCTTCCACATTTTGGCTGATAGACTTTTTTTTTACAAAAAAAAAAGGGCAAGCGAATACAACTTGAACGCTTGCCTTGATAGACCCTTAAAATACCACATAGAAAAGGGAGCGTAATGTAAGCAGGGTGATGCAACTGCACGTGCGGGTCATTGAATTGTTTGAGAATACAAATAACTGATTTGTGTTTTCCTGGGGACGTCTATGAGTAGAAGTGGCAAAGGCGGTGTGGCTGCTGCAAAGACCGCCACTCAACTTCTGGCTTTATTCTAATTACGAATACAAGCCGCTATAAAAACCACCCTCGGCCCACCCGCGCGGCCAATGTCAAGTGCAAATGTCTTGGTCAAAGCAAAGGTCGCGGCATATGAGAAACGAGATGGTGGGCCCGTGGGCCAGGAAATAGCATTCACTTCTTTAATAGAAACGTATTTCATCTTGGACCGCCCATCGTTTGCTGGGTAATTGTTTTTTCTTTCTTTGCACGACGATTTGTAACTTTGTCCCTGCTCTTCGACGCCCTCGTCACATACTGAATCCTGCATCCTGGGTCGGCGTCAACTCAATTACGAAATATTTAACGTTCGCACTGCAAACGGTATACGCATGATTCTTGCACATGTCGTCCGCATCTCGCATCACTGTTGCTCTTAGCCAGGAAATTTACAAATATATTGGGGAAATTACAATTTGAATTGAAAATATTATTTAAAAAAATTTAAGAGCTGGCTTTCATGCGGTTTGCGTTTGCGTATCACCAGTTTCGGGCATGCCGATACAAAGTATTAGAAGCTGTCGGCGACCGCATTGCATCTCAATTTTAGAAGTGCTATTATGAAATGAAATAATTCACATGAGTAGTTAGCTGCTCCAATCTTCTGACCACCCATCACTCGCCCTCCGAATAAAGCGCTTATGTAAACAATGGTAGCTCTAATGATGGAAAATGCCAGGCCCGGCTAGAAGGAGATGATTAAATCTCTAACAACAAAAGACAAAATAGCATTCAAATTAGATGCTCATTGTCAATGTTTTGTTGCCAAAGTAGCGCCACAGTCAATGTATTGGGATATTCAAGGCCCATTGTTCCTGCCAGACAATGGGGTCACAAATGAAGAGCTTGGGTGTATTCACACAAGCTGTAGCCCTCGGATGTGACGTAGATCCAAAAACCAGGACGGTGACTTTTACCAAGGATATGGGCAATACAAGTAGCTCCAAGAAACAGCAGCAACCCCTCCAATAATATGGATACTAACGATCATCAATCGACGTCATCAATCTTCATCCATTACCAACCCACCCAACCCAGCAATTTAAGTCGAATAAGTAAAGCATTGGACATGCTTGAAGCGTAAGCTTGGCTGGCACGATTGGCACCCCCACTGTATACCCTCTTGCATTTACACCTAACTCAAACCTAACTCCCCAAAAAAGGTAGTTTGTACCTAAAATCCTAAGGCTCTTTCGTCTATTTTCGTCTCGTGTTTCTTACTGCACATTTGCATTTTACTTGCATTTTTTAAATGTTATTTAAACTTGATATTTTTATTCAACATATTGGTTAAAAGAAACGCTTTAATCGACTGCCTTGTGTATCAGTTACCTGTTACCTAGTTATTCAATTTAAAATCCAGAACGGAGTTAGCTATGACTTTAATAAATTAGATTTAAAAAATATACTGGTCAAGGAAAATTTATGATCCATATTCTTCTATGATACGGTTGCCATCTTACTTTCACTAATTAAAATCGAATTATCGCATAAGATTCGCCTTCCACGAAATAGATATACCATACAACGCAGTGTTATGTGGTCCAGCCAAATTCAGAAAGGGGGTAAATACGTATATTCTGACACTGGCATTTTTAAGACCCAAGTTGCGCCAGACAATCCTTTTGTGTTTTTATTATTACAGACGCCTTTCCCAAAATGATGAATAAATAACGAAAATAAAAGAAAAGTACATCCCTGCTAGAGTATTGAGGATAAGATTGCCGCAACTTTGAGATATGTGTGAGGCGAACACGGCGAATGATATAAACACAACCAAGCAACATTTACACATCCAAATGTAAAGCTTATGTTAGTATACATGTATGGTACTCTCATATGTACATATATTTTAACGGCGCAAAGGTACACTAAATTTTCTTAAAATATATGCAGCGACAAGAAAAAATTGATCCTGAATAGATGGGACAAAGTCACCTTTTAATACTATGAGGGTATTAGAATTGTGCGTGCTAGAGTGTTAGAATTTGAGTTAGAACTTCACAACAACTTCGCAACTGAGAAAAGGACACATTTTCAACCCCATCAAGAACATATGTATGTACATATATTCTTCATCTTCATCTTCATCTTCTTCATCTTCATCTAGATCAACAGTAGAGTGAACCCAGCCGGTTCGTCCGACAATGCTATTTCAATTCAAATTAGTAACCCCATAAGTCGGGACGGCGGACCAAATCAAAAACACATATCACGCCCGCATTTAAATATTTTGTAACTTATCGGTACCTATAGGTATACCGAAGTCCCGAAGTCCGTCCGTCTGTCTCTCCGTCTGCCAAATAGAAGAGCAAGAGAGTTTAGATAAAGTATTCAGATCCTGGAGCGAATTCTTTCAGAAAATTGCCGCAAAAACAAACTACGCCAAAAACAGTCACGATCACACGTTCAAATATTCTTTTGATTTCAATACCCGTTACTCGTAGTGTAAAAGGGTACACTAAATACGTTGAAAAGTATTGAACAGGTAGAAGGAAGAGTTTTCGACAATATATTCTTGATCAGGATCAATAGCGAAGTCGATTTGGCCATGTACGTCTGTTCGTCAGGAACTTGCATGCAGATTCCAGAGACATAGACGCAGCGCAAGTTTTTTTCCAAATGTTGGTAGGAAAAATGTTTATATTCTAAAATTTTTTATATTTCTAGTTATTTTATTTTTATATTTCAGACGACTTGCCCACACTAACGTCTAAAAACCACGCCCACAGTTTTGAAAAATGTGTATTAATTCTTTCATTTTCTTATTTGATTTTCAAATGCCTGTTAGTATACCAAACATTTTTGTGACACGCCCACAATTAACAATTTATTTTTTTATTTTATTATTTGTCTTGCCAGTTTCTATCGGGATCCAAAAGTGTTTTTGCCACGCCCCAATCTAACGCCCACAAACCGCGCAAAAGTGAAAAATGAGTTATCTCTTGATTTGTTTATCAAGGTTTTAGAAAATGGTTCCACCATTGCCATTAAAAATGTAAATAAGCCAGCCCAGCTTATAAGACCAACACTCCTATGTAAGGAAAAGGCGTGTGTAACTGCCAACAGAACACAACCATAATCGAAAGTGACTTAAACAATTTGTATTTGCGATTGCATTTGTCTATCTCGTTTATTTTGGTTATGCCTTTAAAAGCATCTATGAACCAGTCGAAAATTACGCTTTCCTAGGTATGGGTTGAAGGTGGGTCGGTGGAAAAAGATCAAAGGACAATTTCCTGATTGTTTTATTCCGTTATTTTATTTTGTTTGCGCTCCGTTTCGTTTTGAGCTGTTGTGTATATGTAGGTACGGTTTTATTGTTGATGTTTGGGCGTATGTTGTCTTTACTTATTTATTCGATTCGTTTACTTTGACATTCAGCATCACTCTGTTTCAAATACCCTTAGCCAGGCATCCGCTTCCCTTATTGACAACCACCCACCACGGTCAGACTTATTTATTTATTTGTTTATTTTCATTATTAAATTGTACTTCATTTGTATATTCCGTTTTGTTTCATCTCATTTATTGTTTGGGCATTACAAAAACTTAGTTGTGCCTTCAAAATGTAGAAATTTAAAGTCGATTAATAAATTGTTGTTGCTGAGTGAATGTTTTGTAATACGAGTATAGCCGAATTGCTGTTGCTGTTTTCAATTATCGCTTGCAGTTTGGACCATAAGGTCCACAAGGTGGTGGGTTTTTGCAATGTGGGGTTGTCCACACACTAGTTACATATGTTGTATATAAAATAAAATAAGAATACAGCCTCTGCTTCAATTAAAGCAGCAAGTGCTTTGAGCTCCCAGGGCCTCTTATCTGCACCAACAATATGAATATGAGCACTCTGGCCCTCATTCTAGGAGAAGCCGCAGACCCGGACCCCGGCACCTCATTAACGCCGCAAAACGAACTCGACACAATGTCAAGCCCTCAAGTATACTCTTCTAGCCCAGCTCATCGGAAGAGCTCCGTGGGTGAGTGGGAGTGGATTTTGGGGATGGAATATCTTGTTAAATTGTTTTGCTTACCACCGAACAATATCTTGAATCCCGTACGGAACTCCATATAGTCTGGCATAGGAAAGTATTCATTTAGGAATGCTAAAGGTCAATGCATCATACACGTATGTACAATACTTGACTATACAGTCAAGTCCGGTTGTCCCATCTAATGCTTCGGATGGGGCTTCTTTGACTTCTTCTAATGCTGCTCGATCAGCTTGAAACTGTAAATTTCTATAATGTAAAATATAAAACAAGAATTATTCATTTCTTATTGGACACTAGACTTAATAAAGCAACAATTTTAAGTATTGGCAAAAATGTGTCTTTGCTAATTCACAGATGTACTTGATTGATTTTGAAAAGTCCGTCAAAATATTGTTTTGGCAAAATCTATTAGTTTGAAAAGTACAGAAAGCATTTGGAAATTAAATATTTACGACAAATAGCATGTATCTAGTCTCAGGTGTTCTGATGTTATAGGTGTATGAAGGAAGCTATTTAAAGCTTTCTTTCCGATAAAACACAAAATTTTGTAAATCGAGTTATGGTGCATAATTTAAATGGTTCGATAACCACACAATTTCGTTTAAAAAGCATTTAGAAAATGTTAAAATGTTTTGTTTTACTCTTTCACCGCTTTTTCTCCTGAACCATAATTTCAGTCTTAGTTTTTGCTCTACCTTTCGGTTGGTGCAACACTCGTTATAATCGAACAACTACAGAAAGTTTTAATTTCTTCGTGTACATACATATGTATGTATGTCCATATGTACATACGTATATTTTAGTCACTATTGCACACTCTCCTGCAGTAGTTCTCTACATCGACTACTATCTACTATATTATACTACCATATTATACTGTTATAATAAACATGAACATATTCTTGATCAGGATCACCTTACCGAGTGGACCTGGCCATCTCTACATCCAAAGAAGTTTTGTTTATTTTTCTTTTATTAATTTTCTGACCAATATCTATCTACTACTAACTCATAGCGGCTTGTGTAGATATAAAACTGTGGGCATAGAACGTAATTTAATACCGTTTCAGATAGGATGCAAGTATTCTTATTTCCTGATATTTTACCTTTTCACATTATAATGCCAGCAATCAATGGCCTAAGAGTATATACCAAAATCACTCAGTGACATATTTCATAACTCAAAAAAATGTGTTCGACGAGTCTTTTCTTATTTTCTTCCATATACAAATATGTATGTACATATTTCAATAGGTGTTTTTACATTTCCAAACTTTTTAGTTCCAACAATAAATGCTTTGTGCAGAAACTGGTCTTACAGAGCTGGCTACGCCCATGCGTACATGGTCAAAATTTAAAGGCCAAAGGGCAGGTACATAATCACTCACATGTACGTGTTGCAAAGGCGAGCCCACATAGGCATGTGTTTCTTATAAATATACCGGCTTTCCGCTATTCGTCCGCCAACCGAAACTCAATACTGCAGTACAATAGCAAATAATTGACGAGACAATTGGCTGAGACAAGCGGAGCAGTAACCACCACTACGAAAAGGGGCGGAGTTTCCCTGTACATAGGTACGATTGTGTTGGACAATGCCCTCCTTTGCTTCCTTTCTATCGATTTTGGAGTCGAGTAGAAACAAAAAGGTTTTTGTTTCTCGGCATTCATGTATTCACTCGGCAGGGACACGCATACTTGCCTAGGGGCTAGACAGAGACAGAAACAGAATCAGTTCTCTGGGGAGGGGGGGGTGGAGCCGAGTGAGAGAGAAAGAAAGAGAGAGAGAGAGATAGAAAACCGTGGCTTCAAATACAAGGAGCGAGAGAGACAATTCTCGTAATTCGTGCAACAATATGTATGTGCAGAACAATTGAATCCACGCCCACACACATTTACGTGGATCCCCAACCAACCACTCGGCGAGCTGTTTCGTGACCCAAATGGGGGGAGTGCCAGTTCGGAAGCGGAGAGCAGCATAAATGAATGCGAAGAGCGCAAAAGGTGTACAGTGGGGCGGAACGCGAAAAAAACTGAGGAAGGTGTCGCTCTCGGTCGGATACCAAGATTTAGTTAAACACTATGTTTTTGTGAAAAAGAGTGCCTATAATTTTTGCAAATCGGTCTACAGATCTTAAGTTCTTCCTATATGGGCCGCAAAAGGCCGCACTACTACATTCAAGCCCCTATGCTAGTGTGCAAACTAAAAAAAATGTTGGTTATGGTTATATTGAGATTAAGATTGGAAATGATAATATCCTTTTTTATTTTTTTTAAATTTGTTCATGTAAGTGTCAATACTCGCAGCAGTAGTCGCAGTCGTTACAATGTCTGCACCCACTATGCGCAGCTGCTGCGTTTTGAGCGTCTCGAAGATTCAGCCTCAGCTGTAGTCGGATGTTCCAGCGTCGTCAGTTTCCCGCGATGGCTCGACCGGAGAAGTAGATGCCATGGCGTCTGCGACGACGAGAGCTACTCTAAGTGCGCACAGAACGACAAGTGGATTCGGAAGTTAGAGCAGAACAGTTGCTTGGATACACTGCCCGATTTCACAGCGTATGTATCCGAACGCTGCTCGCAGAACAAAACAGACAAACTGGACGGTGGCGGTGGTGGTGACGGTGGAGGGACAGTGTGGATATGCAGTGACGTTTATGGGTGCTGATACCGATAGTGATACGCGTCACACTCCGATTTGCCATTGTGTCGCATTGCTCTAGCCAATCAGGCGCAGATGTTTCGGGCCATCCTCCCTATTAAAATTTTTCAATTGCTCGGCAGGATTGAGTGCTGTAATGGCACAACTCCTGAGGATGCGCAAGGTGAACCACCTGATATATTTAGAAACACCCATGGCTAGTGTGAGAGTGCAAATCAAGGAAATCTTAACATTAAAACATGTGTTGATTCAAGTTAAACTGGAAGTATTGTAAATGAGTGATAAAAAACCCCGCAAACTAATCACGTTTAAGTGATAAATTCCTACTTTCGAACGCTAAGAAAAAAACCATTTTTATTTAAAAAGTATTCTTAGCAAATGAAAGTTTCTTAAAGTGCCTTATAGGTTCATATTTTGTACAAAAATTAATAATGTGATTCATTACCATACCCTTTACAAGTTCTATAGATTTATTTACTTTTATATTCTAATGCGCTTATTTCAAAATATTTTCAAAAACACAAGAGAATACTATAGTGGAGTTACTTGACTATCAGTGCGAACGTGAAATTTCAACACTTTTTAGCATACATTATTGGCAATAAAAAATAACAAATCAAACAAATTAAGCGTGGCAGTTTTGCCTGGCTTGTGGGTGTTAGAGTGGAAAAATTTAAGTATCAACACAAATTAAAAAGACAATGATTAAATTAAGGAAAATCAAAACATTTTTCTATTGGGCGTGGCACAAACTTATAAAAACATTATTCATTAGAGTAGGCGTGGTAGTTTCTGACGTTACAATGGGTGAGGCAACAAACAAACTTGCGCTCTAGAATCTGCACGCTTAATCTCAACTTTCTAGTTTTCATACCTACCGATATTTCGACGTTCATACGGACGGACATAATCATCTATAATCAGTTGTTAAAGGATCATTATACTCACGAAAATCAAGGCTTAAAGTACTAAATGACGAGGCCTTTACTACGTTATTGTTATACCCGTTACTCGTAGAGTAAAAGGGTATACTAGATTCGTTGAGAAGTAAGTGAAGTAAGAAGTAAGTAGAAGAAAGCGACCATTTCCGACCATATAAAATATATATATTCTTGATCAGGATCAAAAGCCGAGTCGATCTGGCCATATACGTCTGTCCGTCCGTATGAACATCGAGATCTCAGGAACTTGCATGTGGATTCCACAGATTCCATAGATAGATTACCATCTTTGTTGACCCATGCTCCAACGCCCACTCTAACGCCCCCAAAACGAAAATAATTGTCACTCCCACACTTTTGAAAAATGTTTTAATACTGCCACGCGAACACTTCTGAAATCATTGTAAATTTAATAACAATTTTATTACCAATTTCTACTGATATTTCAGAAAATGATAAAAGTTCTGTCTCGTGAATGTGCACTAGCTGAGTAACGGGTATCTGATAGTCGGGGAACTCGAATATAGCATTATCTCTTGTTTGTTTTGGTGAAAAGTATCGATAAGGTGCACCGGGAAAGTGAAATACAAATCGTTCCAAAAGGTGCCCAGATTTGGTAAAGCGGTGGCTGTGTATCCGTGCACTAGGAGGCTCCAAACTTGATCCTCTCATTATGGATCCAGGGTTCTTAAACGAGTGCCTCATCTACCATCACCTTGTGCATGAACCTTGTCAGGCCCGTCGATGGTATCCTTCGTGTATGAGAGGCTTTTTACGAGTTGGTCTACCCATTTCAAACCACAAAGAGCTTTGGCTAATTAAAAGTTTTTGAGCCAGATATTCTTGCCAATTCTTGTCCAGTATATATATATACATAACCCATTACGTAGAGGAGGTAACAATGTCTCGATGCTAATTGCCTTGTCCTAAAAACTTGGTTTAAAACTTATACTGAAAGTACACATATTTATACCCGTTACTCGTAGAGTAGAAGGGTATACTAGATTCGTTGAAAAGTATGTAACAGGCAGAAGGAAACGTTTCGGACCATATTTATATTTTTGATCAAAATCAATGGTCGAGTCGATCTGGCCATGTCCGTCTGTCCGTCTGTCTGTCCGTCTGTCCGTCCGTTTGTCCGTATGAACGCCTCGATCTCAGGAACCACTAAAGCTAGAATGTTGAGATTAAGCATGCAGCTTCCAGAGACATACACGCAGTGCAAGTTGGTTTTTAATGTTGCCACGCCCATTCTAACGCCCACAAACCAAACAAAACTGTTACGGCCACACTTTTGAAAAATGAGGTTATATTTTATTAATTTTTTTTATATATAAAATAATATTTATATATATATATATATAAACATATATATATATATTTATATTTTATATATGTATATTGATTTGCCAAAAAACTATTTGCCACGCTCACTCAACCGCCCATAAACTGCCCAAAACTGCAACGCCTACACTTTTTGGAAATGTTTTGGAATTTATTATTATATTATTTTATTAGTCCTATAATTTTTTATCGATTAGCCAACTTATTGCCACGCTCACAAACCGACCAAAACTGCCACGCCCACACTTTTTGCAAATGTTTGAATATTTTTTTTCAATTATTATACCTGTTACTCGTAGAGTAAAAGGTATCTGATAGTCGAGGAACTTGACTATAGCATTCTCTCTTGTTTTTGGTATTATAAATTTCTATCGATTTGCACTCCAGATTAAAAAATCTGTTTTTGTCAGGTCGGCATGTATTTTGGGATTTAAGGTGATTTAATGTACATTAGGGTCTGATTTTGCTGCCTCATCGGCGAGTTAATTTCCTAAAATCTTCAGATAACTTGGTATTATTTATTATTTTTAAGCAATTGTAAACCCACGCATTTTTTATTACAGCGGAAGAATTGTCTTTGTTTTGTAAACTTCTATCTTAGAGAGTGTATCCGTGCAAATTAATATTTTTGTATAGTTTTTAGAAGAGAATTCTTTTTTCAAATTTTAAAATATTTTGCCTCCACGTACAAATTTGTAGTTTGTGTGGTGGTAAATGCTCCAAATGCGGACGTATATTTTGGCCTGAATGTCGACTTGGTTTTGCCGTATATTGGAAACGCATATTCTATTTAAGAACTACAAAGACCTCAAGAACACTATGCAAAGTCTAGTACGCGTTACTCAGGGAGTACGCGTTACTAAAGGGAGTATGAAGTAGGAATTTCCAATGCGAGTTGAAAATATTTTTGGTTATCTATAGAAATTGGCTAGACAAATAAAAAAATTAACAAATAACAAATGCTCCTGATCTAAAGTCGTAGAGTCGGACACGCTTTCTTCTACCTCTCACATACATTTCAACGCATCTAGTACAGCATTTTTCTTTTTGAGTAACGGGTTCGCAAGTTTCTCGTTCTCTGTGATGCAAAGTACCCTCGTCAAGGGTACAACTATACGATTTTATTTTGAATTATGTACGTCGACAGTCATTTAAAGGTCAAATGTTATTTCAAAACATTGTTGAACTAATGTACCTCCAATTTTTGTCTTTTTCAGACCCATTACGTTAGCATGACCGACATTGATGCGAGTGCTCAACAGCAACAACACATTCAGAACGTGCAGAGACTGCAGCACGAAAGCTGCCTTCAGGAATTGCACAATCAACTGAGCAGCCAGTTCGGGGCAGCTCGCTTTTCTGCATCGAATCCCCAAAACCAGCAACAGGCAGTTTCCGTAAATTCCGGAAACTTTATGCCATTCCTTCCGGCCTTCCTACAGCCCCCAATGCCTGCTCAACAGCTCCTGCAGCTAATTCCCGGTCATTCGAGTCCCCAATCTGTCCCTACCCACCCTCACAGTCACCCACAAAGTGAGCCATCCAGCACCCACAAAATGCCACTAGCTCCTATGTGGTCCACTGCGGCTGTGGCAGCTGCGCACATTCAAGCAGCTCTGGCGGCTGCAGCAGTAGCAGCTGCCAACAATAACAAAAGCAGCAACCGTTTTTCGAACAACGCTAATATAGTCGGTTTATCGACCAGTGGTAATGAGTTACCGAACACAGAATCTATTCCCCATATGGAAATCGGAGAAATGAGAAGAGGCGGCAATGGGGGGCTCTGCTTGTCAAGGCCGGAGTCCCCAACATACGAAAATCACCCTTACGCAATCCTCTCCTACAGCCATAACACACCTCCGGAATCGCCACATGGTCGAACAGCTGATTCTTCCAAAAACTTTCCACCGTCGCCGACAGACAATCACAGCCTTGCGAGCCTGTCTGAAGCCCAAGACTCGGAAATGGATGCTCCACTTAATCTCAGCAAGCCAAAGGGATCACCAAGTTCGTCGCCGAACAGCTCTTCTCAAAGGGATCAAAGCGAAAGCCTTACTTCCGTTGTGTCTAGCCCGCCCCTCAGTTGGCATCAGGGGCAACCACATTACGCCGAGATAGAGTCGCCCCTTATAAAAAGTCACGTATGTACCAATATTATTGATAATTATTTTTAAAATCACTTTTATATATTTTATTTAAAAGTACGTTTTTGGCTTACTAAACCTAATTTTGAAACTTTTTCTTGTTATTAAGCATACTAAAATAAATCGGAACATATTTCATGCCATTTATATTTTGTCATATGGGCGCCTTGTATATCTGAAGCTCGCTTGCACTTGTATTATCTGCATTACGAGATATCGACGATTTCTGTCGACTATATCACTGGGTCTTGTTTGCTTTGAAGCCGAATACACTTTGTAGGTTATTAACGAGGGTTTTTTTTTAATTTGTTCTAGGGGAGAGTGTGGAACTCAGCTGTCGTATGTTCTGGAGGATCACGGGCAACACGCATGAGTCGTGACTCAGTAAACAGTTGTGGTACGAATTCAGAACGATCGGCTGCGTTGGACCCAGAAAGTATAAACTCAAGTCAACTAGGCCCTATACCTTCATCGCCTTCATCGCAGCCACTAAGAAATGGTAATGGTCAAGGACATGGGCACGGAGACAACCACGTCCACGTGCACAGCAAGCCACACATAAAGAGGCCAATGAATGCGTTCATGGTGTGGGCCAAAGATGAACGAAGAAAGATACTGAAGGCTTGCCCGGACATGCATAATTCGAATATATCAAAAATTCTTGGTGCTCGCTGGAAAGCTATGTCCAATGCCGACAAGCAGCCGTATTACGAAGAACAGTCAAGGCTCTCGAAGCTTCACATGGAACAGCATCCGGACTACCGCTATAGACCTCGACCGAAGCGCACCTGCATCGTGGATGGTAAAAAGATGCGTATTTCCGAATATAAAGTCCTGATGCGAAATCGGAGGGCTGAGATGAGACAGCTATGGTGCCGCACAGGCGGGGTCAGTGGTAGCGCTGGAAGTCTCTGCGCCGATGCCTGTCCAAAGGGATCCGGGGGATCTAATGCTCAGGTCGCGGTTGCAGCCGCTGCAGCTGTTTACCATTTGCACGATATGGCATCTGCAGCAGTTTCCACCGCTCATGACTGTGGACACACATCCCCCCAGCAGTTCTTCTATCCCCCAGAAAGCTTATCGCCCTCTGGCTTTTCTTCCGATGATGTGGAACTTGCATCTCAACGCGAGCTGGACGACTAGGATGGTGGTTACCGCAGGCCACAACCGGGATAGTGACAATTCTGGCAAACAGTGCCAAATTCTCAGAAGATATTTTCAATAATACAAATAAAATCAGTTTGTAAATACAAAAAGAATAGGATAGTCATTGTTCAAAGTAATCATTTAAGTTTCAGTTCAAGTGCCATTACACGTACATAAATATACATTATAGATAATTTGTGAAACCATAGTTCACAGGGCAATCGCCCTTGAGAACCAATTTTTGTGCCATTTACGCACCAATGCTGTAGCCATAATAACATACCCCAGATAAGGTGTAAACAAATAGGTAGTTAGTATCGATTAATATTTGTAAATTATACAAATATGTACATGTCAAATTTGTATGCGTCCAAATACGCAAGCCTAGTTTAATAGAACTCACATAAATCCATAAGTATATACATATATTACATATATTTAATTAGTTGTAGATTTTCATAAATACTTTCAATTTTATTATATAGATTGGCATGTGTGCATACTTAGTAAACACATTACGATGTTGTTAATATAACATTATAGTATTCCTATTCCGGCCGTAAGCCGCTATTGCATAATCCTGGTATTATAATATGCTAGTAATCTAAATGCAAATTTAAGAAATATAATTCACATGTATTGTATATGAACAACATGTCTAAGTGTAAATTACGTCAGATTATTTTTCACTCTAACCTAATTAATTCATAACATATACAATGCAATTGAATCAAAATGCGCATAAATTAAATATGAATTAAAAAATTATTTCCAATCAATTGTATATTAAAAGGGAAAAATAGAAAACTAGCATAATGGCTTGGAACCAATTAAACAAGAACACGAAATATATCTTTTTGAAATTTCAAAGACATTTTTTTTTCATGGGTAATAGTTTCATAAAAAATATTATTTAACAACGCATCAATATGTCTTTAGAGAATGGCGGAAAAAATAACATTTATTTTTAAATTTTCACCGATCCCAAACCTCTTAGAATTGTTTATTGATTACGAATCAGTGTTTTTTTTATACCCTTTACTCGTCAAGTAAAATGGTATTCAAAATTTGTTGAAAAGAATGTAAGAACGTTAAATTAAACCACTTCCGACACACTGAAGTATACATATCTCTTCTTGATTAGGACACTAGCCGAGGCAATGTATAACTATACTGATCCACAAACCCAAAAATGTCACTCCCACACAAAAAAACACAATTGGAAAATGTTTTGATATTTTTTTTAGTAGTCTTGTAAATTGCTATCGATTTGCCAAAAGCTGCCACGCCCACTCACAAATCGCCAAATGCTGGCACGCCCACACTTTTGAAAAATGTTTAAATTTTTCCCGTGTTATTATCTGGTTTGCATATTTCTATCGGCTTAAGCCCAGTACCCAGGCGAACAGTAACTGGCTAAAAAAAATATACTATATTTCTTTGTGACCAATATACGGTCTCACATGCTACCCCAAAACACATAACTATTAAGAACTCAAATGTAACAAGATAGAATGATATAATCGAGTTCCCCGACTATCAGATACCCGTTACTCAGCTAGTGGAAGTGCGAATGAGAAATTTCATAATTTTCTGGAATATGGGTAAAAATTGCGAATAAAATAAAAAAATGACAAAAAAAATTAAAAAATGTGAGCGTGACAGTTAAGGACAATTTTGGGCGGTAGAGTGGGCGTGGAAATGTTTGGAAACAAACTTGCGCCGCCTCTGTGTCTCTGGAAGCTGCATGCTTAATCTCAACATTCTAGCTTTTGTAGTTCCTGAGATCGAGGCGTTGTACGGACGGACAGACGGACATGGCCAGTTCGACTCGGCTATTGATCCTGAAATAAAATCAATATAAGTAAGTGTGAAAAGCGTGGTGTAAAATAATTTTTACATGTTAAGGGCAGCTGTATCGAAATTATTCATATAGAATGCTTGGTTGGTGTGGAAATGCATGTGGCCTCCAGTCCATCCAAAGGGCACCAAAAGGGCCCAAAATGAGTTGCAAAATATATGTACATATATACTATATATATGTATTCTGAGGATTTCTTTTGTTTGTTTTTCAATCATCGCTAACATCGATGTTTACTTAAGTTACATCAATATTTTCCTTCTACAACACGTTGCACATCAAAGTGGTGAAAAATGTAAGTTATATAGTGGCTCGCCACTTTGTTAATGCAGTTTAAAAATAAAAGTTTAAGTCGTCACTGCCGTCTTACTTTTGGAGGTTTCAAATAAATTTAAATTGAGTATTTTAACACTGAATTTTTAAATTTTAAATACAAAAAAATTAATTTTTAAATTGGCTCAAGAAAACAGAATGTTAAAAAACCAAATAATGAGCTTATTTTTAGGCCGCAGCTTATTTCGTGCAGTATGCGTATGTTCAAGAACTAGTATAACTAGTCCCAAATTAAACGATTTTGTTCTTGTTTTAACATTTTAAATACTAATACATATATATTCTATGGGATTCTATGCTTGATCGCACATCAATATACATAAACACTCCGGTAAATCACCGAAAGGCCACCTGGCACATCCATTGAGCAGCGGTAACGTGTCTTAAACCCATTAAAAGTGAAAAAAGAGGTGGTAAGCCCAATCAATAAATTATTCAAGTGAATCGTTTGGGACAACCGTATTCAAAATAGAAGCCAAAAAGCACCTTAATAGAATCTCGCCGAAAAAATAAGAAACACCTCAAGCTATCGGTTACAAAATTATCAGCAGAGATCAAGGACGAAATGGGCAAGAAGATAGTCATGATACAGTGTGCCTTGTATTACATGATTACCATTTTGATGGTCGAGTATTACGAAAGAAGCCTTTCATAAGCAAAAAAATAGAGCTGCTCGGATAAAATTTCCAAGGGAGCACATAATCCTTCCGATTTCGTTCTGGAACGATGTAATTTTTGCTTACGAGCAACCTTTATTTAATATTTTGTATATTATTAAAAATGGACGGCCGTCCACATCGACAATAAAAATATGAAAGGGTTTATTATTATTAGCTTATATCGACAGGCAACACAACATTTTGGGCACGCGCATTTTAACGCCCACAAGTTACAATTACAATAAATAAAAACGGCACTAGGTTGCCCTAGGTTCTTCTTTCTTGCTTGCATAAACCCATCTCCTTAGAAATCCTTCTAACTGCAATCAATCCTTACTAGTTTTTTAATTTAAGGTTGTATGATTAATGAGGATTGACCTGTGCCCTACATCTTTCTTCCATTAATTTTGTTATATAATTTTAATAATTTTTTTTATATATCATTTACATACATGCCACTGAATATGTCCGATATTCTTGAAAAATGAGAATGACTATAAAAAATTATTGCAGTACTTCGGGGATGAATTATAAACGTTTTTTGTTTAATGGAAAGTGAAAACATGTCTTCATAAACAAGTTTGATAGTTGACAATAAGTTCAGACATGCTTTAATTGGTTAAATTTTGCCATGGCGGCGTTGTAATTACTTTTCATGTTTACTTTGCATAAAAATTGCAATAAATAAATCAAAGTTTGCAGTGTTACCAGATTTTGCATACACACGGTCAGGAAGTTATCTTGTAATCACGTTTTCAAGTACTCTTGAAAACACATAGTAGTATATAATATTGTTTTCATTGAAATGTAATTATATTTTCCGCTAGCCGGAGATTGCACCAAGAGTATACAGTATTTTAATTAATTATACAAAATTCATGTATAATTTTAATTAAAACACCTCATGAAATTGTGCTTAATATAATCGCGATTACCAAAAAAAATAGATTCTTTAAATATTTTTATAGTACATTCTTTTGGTTAAGATTCTCATAATTGACAAGTTTTTTATTAGTAAAAGGGTATACTAGATTCTTATACATGTCTAGAGACATAGACGCAGAACAAGTTTGTTTCCCAATGGTGCCACGCCCAATCTAACGCCCAGAAACAGCCAAAAAAAAACTGCCAAGCTCACCCTCTCGAGATTTTTTTTTTATTATATTATTTATTGTGTCAATTGTATATCTGTGGAAAGGTGTTACACAGAACAGAATGGTTGAATTTCGCTCGTAAGTAAGAATTTTCAATAAAAGATGTTTGAAATTTTTATTGATGTACTGAATAAACCAACATTATTCCGTTTACAAATATGAGCCAATAGAACATTTGTTTTACCACAGATTATTAGCATTTTAAGTAATAGTAGTTATTATACGGTTTGTATAATTTTCAAAGTAGTTCAGCGTCACCGTTACCTAGTGTGAACGGGTCGCACAAACACTTGCTACACTTGGTATACATAGCAGCGCCTGTCCATCTATATCGCCATTACACTAGGAAAACACAACAAAAAAATTACACAGGAGATGTCGTTAACGCAGTTTTTGACGAGAAGCCCAAATAATTATCTGTTCAGCTGGAGATTGACAATAACACGTTTTTAAATAATAAAATATAAATATATATGAATATATATATATAAATATATAAATATAAAAAAACGTTAAATGCTTGATCACGGCCACACATTTCTATATATCCGATGTTTTTCCGGGTTAAAAATAAGTAGAGTGTGTATTTCGATTTAATTGTGAGGTGATCGCTAGCTAAAGTTTTTGGAATTGGCAATTGTAAGGAGATTGTTTGGAGTCCTCGACTCCATAAGAAAATAAAATGCAAAGCTAGACCTAGGATATATACCATTTTTTTTTACGGGCCGCTATTGACTTCAGGTTATTGTAAACTCTTAATCATTTTTAACTCACCATATCTTACATTTTTCTTATTTAAAAAAATTTCACATATATGTGCACTTAAATGAGTCAATATTTCACGAGCTTAGCTTAAAAAGTTGACTTGGTGACCTAAGTATAATAATAATAAGTATATATAATCCTTTAAATTTTCACACTGGTGTATAACACAATTATCATTCAATTTTTTTGAATACCAGTCTGGACAGGCTTTTCAGTTAAAAGAAATTCACGTGAAAATATATCGATACTTACTAAATACTTATCGATTTACTGCCACCCTTAAAGTACAGCTGTCATTGGTAAAAATGGCGAATTATAATAAAGTCGGGAAGTCAACCACAAATTATTAATTTCCTTTATTTTGTGACAAATATACAAATTATTATATTGAAGGAAGTGTGCTGTGGAAGCACAGACTTAACATTCGAAGTGTGCACCTTATATTCGTAAGCATAACGATTGAGCAAGATACGTCTTGTATTGGTGTGTGTTTCACAGACAGCACTCATTCGTAAATTATAATTTTTGAATTTCTGGTACTTCAAACTTTCCTTTATACCGTTCTAACAATGTGAAATGAATACACTTTATATATTTTGTTTTTATACCGTGGTACCTTCTTTGATCAAACTTGACAGTATTTGCTTTTCGCCGTCCCTTGAATTTGGATCAGGGAAATATTTGTATACCGCAAGATATAAATGAACCAAATCCAAATACAGGAACTTACTACTCACCTATCCCAGGCACTCGATCAAAACTACGATGTAAGGAAATTTATTACATGTTCAACAAAACAGTTTATAAAAAGATGTTTTTAGGTCGTCAATATGGATACAGTGGTCTCTGTTATATGTGCATTGGAGGGCACAACTATCACCAAGGAGCAGCTGGAGGCCACCAGATTGGCTAAGTACATAAATCAGCTCAGAAGAAGGACCAAGAATGAGCATTTGGCTCGACGTGCAAAATCCTTGCTGAAAAAGTGGCGGGAAATGGTGGGAATTCAGCAAACACCCACTGAAATTTTGACACATCCCAGCCAAATTTCTTCTTCACAACCAGCATTAGATTTGGCCAAGTCCTCTGTCAACAGCGTCACTAGCGAACCAATTGCTCCTTCGCAGGAAATAGTTTCAGATATGCATTCAAATATCGATTCTGCGGAGCCTCCACCTTTGGGTGTACATGCCCGGCTTCATCCGAACTTCTCCAACCTTGTAAATAGTATAAGTGATAGCGATCGCCACGAAAACATGGCTATAACGACATTGCATACTAACAAGGACCGGCGACATTCGCATCCCATCCGAAGTAGCCACGAAGTAGCCTCTCCTCTGCCGATCGCTATAGATCATTCTATAAATTCGGTGTTTAACTTGACCGATGACAGCACCGTGAAGATAAACGAAGCTTCGGTTGTTATTGACATTGCGTCTGATTCCGATGAGAATGACAATCACAGTTTGTTAAATCAGGAAAAATCAAAATCAATTGTTCCTGCGCCACTTCCAATACCATTTACACCAAGCTCTCGACGAGCTCTCGAACGAAAATTAAAAAAGGAAAAAAAAAGTAAGGACAGAGGACAGTTTGCAACAAATAACAGACTTGGCGCAAGAGTCAGCGACGGGTGCCAACAGGCCGCTCTGACAGCAGATTCAGGTATGACTAATTTGTATTTGTGTTTGATTGTCTTTCATTATATCCTTGCAGAGGAGTTATTGATTTCAGTCAAAAGTTAGCAACGGAGCTGCATTTACTTCTATCCAACGCTTACCAAAACACTTGTCCACTAGCCAATTTTCTAAACGGTTAAAGGTGTTAGGATGGTTAGTTCTTCTGAATTGGGGAAAGTGGCTGTTTTTATTTCCTTTTATCTTTTAAAAAGGCATTTTTCCAGATTTAAATTTTCGGATTACCAGACATTTTGTGACATATTGCATAGACAGCATTTGAAAATTATAGGCATAGGAAATTTAGTTATTTAAAGCTCTTTTACGCTATACTAGCATGTTATTCCAAAAGTAGTTGAACTAAAGCATTTTATAGTGATCTGTTTAAAAGGAAAAAAAATAAATTAAGTACTTAAAAATAACCTTTTGTTGCAATCAGAAAAATAAACCAAAAAAACTAAAAGTAAAGTAATAGTATCCCAAAATCTTGTTTTGATAATATACTTTAAACATTGTTTTTAAATATTGTGTTAACCTATACATAACCTATACCTATACATATACAGCTGTGTTTATTGGAATAGTAATGCTTAAGAAACCCTTCTTATTAGTTTTTCAAATATACGGCTTGGTAAGGATTTGATAAGGATACTTTAACTTTGTGAAATTGTTGACCTTCTTCGTATAGTCTCCTTCAGAAAAGCCTGCAAATGTTTTCGATAATCTTGATGCTTAGGGGAGTTGGCCACTCTAGCAATTCAATCCACTGCTTTACAGCCCCAGCGGTATGGATGGGAGCGTTGTCGTGTTGAAACGCTTTTAGAGGATCATTAAGATGTGTTTTTTGTTGAAAAGTATGTACCAGGCAGAAGGAAGTGTTTACAATCCATATAAAGTATATAAATTCTTGATCAGGCTCAATAGCTGAGTCGAACTGGACATGTCCGTCCGTATGAACGTCGAGGTCTCAGGAACTATAAAAGCTAGAAAGTTGAGCTTAAGCAAGTTTTTTGAACCATCTTGCCAATCACAATCTAACGCCGACAAGCCGTCCATAACTGCCACTCTCACACTTTTAAAAAATGTTTTAATATAGATATATAGTTTAATATAGTGTTATAATATTGTAATTTTTAATTAATTTTTGCAACGCCGAATTTAACGCCCACAAACCCCCCAAAACTGTCACACCCATTCTTTTGAAAAATGTCAAAAAATATGGAAATTTTTCGTTGGCACTTTAACTAGCTGAGTTACGAGTATGTGATAGTCAAGGAACTCGACTTTAGCATTCTCTCTTGTTTAATTTTCAATCTCTTCAAGTTTTTGGCACCTCAAATAATTCCTTTTACAAACGGTGAAGGCCTTACTACGGATTAAATGCTTACATCGTTTTGACTTGGACCGATTTTCTTGGCTATTTCGTAGTGTTTTAATGCAGTTGTCATATGGCCTCTTATTTTACCTTTTTCAAAATCGGTTAAAGCTCTTTCACGGCCCATTTTACAAAAAACTGATAATAGAATACAAAAGAATTCAACTCATCACACGGTCAAACAAAAAGTTAAGATGTAAAACCTATTCAGATGACCCAAAAATCGAGGCACTTTTAGTGAATTTCCCTTTTTAAAGGTGAATTTTGCATTGTCGTTGCATTTTTCACCGTACGTTTTTCTGGTATATAATGAGTAAGCAAATAAAGGCTATCATTAAAAAGATCCGAACAAAATGCATTTGGAACAATTTGAGATGACAACATGTAAGACAGGTTATTAAATAGTTTTTAACAAATCAGAATATGCTTTGCTAGGTGTACTTTGGAATTTACATTTTTCAATATTAATATTAAAATTATATTTTATTTTCAGAAATATTTTCCCTTTCAAATAGCTCCATGAGCTCAATTTTATCTGGAGATGCTACATTGAGTTATTCGCAGAATAAATTTAGACTAAACTCAAACGAATTGACCTTTACCGGCAGGTTTAAGTCAGTTAATCATTTAGATCTTTCAAACAATAAAAGCACAATCTTTGTGACCGGACAAAATAATGTGTTCCGAAGCACCGAGTCTGAAAAACATAAAATTGATGAATATACTGCTTACGACTCAAACGCATCATGTAGTCGTCTATCGCCTTCAACTGTAGACGAAGTAAAGAAAGCTGAAAATTTATTTGATGCTCAGTTAACTAATGCCACCGCGAATCAGATGTCTATTCCTACTGTCAGTATCGGCTATGAGTCGAATACTAGACATGAGTATTTGGAAATCAATTCGCCTTCCCATATCCCAAAACGGCGTGGTAGAAAAAAAGGATCAAAAGGAGTTGACTCACTTATTGCAAAGGAATCATCAAGTCTGTCTCAACAAATATTTTTTGGTGGTTCAACTGTTAAAAAGGTTAAGACCACAAAAGAACTTTTTAATGAAATTCAGAGCAGAAAATTGAGTGTTTCTATGCAATCATCTACGAGTAATATTTCAAATTCGTCAACAAATCGAGAACTGACATCGCATAATACATTTCCAAGGCCAACTTCCTCTTGCTCTGGTTTGTTTGTTTGTTTGCTAAACTTTCACATTTAAATTTTACCAAAATCTTTCCAGACACTTCAATGCATTCTCCACATATATTGGAAACGTATTCTGGAAGTGCTATCTTCGCAAGTAAAATAGATGGTGAGATCAAAGAACGGTTGAATAATCTAATAAGCGTAACATTTAATGTGTTATCCTTACGAAAACATGACACATATATTAAGGTGTGATCCGTAACTAGCATGGAGCACCTAGACGCTCAAAAACATATAACTTAAAAGTTTTAAACCGTTTCTGGTTTTTTGAAGCTTAATAAAACAACCTGAAATATGTATATAAGCTATTTGTCCGGAGCATCACTAAAAGGGTTTTCGATGCAAGCGATTTACGGAGCACCCTTGATATATTTTGTTTTACTCGCGCATATATGCCCATATATCTGTTGACTAAAATGATTGTTATACCCTTTACTAGTGTATGCTCTTACTCTACGAGTAAGGAGTGCGCTAGATTTGCTTGTAAAGTGCTTTGGTTGTCTGTCGGAATCATACGTCCTATAAAAGTGGAGAGTGGGGACTTAAAATGCAGATGCTAGTAACGCCTGTGCAGTGCAAGTTTATTACAAACTTTTGCCTCTAAATACATTTAAAAAATGGTCTTATATAGGAATTCGGAAAAATTCACCACAAAAGAAACATTTTTTTTAAACTAATCATTTATCTTTTTACAGATCTGGCAAATACCGATAGTGATACCGTCACTTCAGATCCATCACACGATAGTAATAAATCACAAGAGATAAAGGAATGTACTTCGTTGGATAGCAATAGCAATTCGATTCAAAGCTTACCGTTAGCAAAGAACAGGGAAAACTTGATTCCCAAAAATGTTAATGATATCACGACTCAACTAATGCATCTAATTCACAGCTTAAACAGCCCGCCCAGTGAAATTGACATTGAGAGAGTGTACCAAGAACAAATAATACCATGTACTTGCATAGTTATCGAAGAAGTTCAAGGTACATCAGGAGAATCCAATAATTCCACTTCAGATATGCAGTCGTACAATGCAAAAATAAGTTTAAATGCTAAAGACAAAATTTATTGCCACAATAATCAAGATAATTTTCCAATATCACTGCGTTCTGTTAATGGTGAAGTAAGTGACACTCAGCCGAAATTAGTAAAGTCCATATTTGACCTAGATTTTGATGATAACGACGATCCTTTACATTTTATTATGGATGATATTCATAAGCCTAATGCTGGAGTTGAAGAGTTGAAAAATAATAAATCAGATACCAAAAACATATCTTTTGACGTATCTACACAAAATGTTTCGATGAATATCATCAACTTTAACGCCGATCTTCAACTAGACAATTCTAATCAAGAAAGAGGAAAAAGTGAAACACAAAATGCCATTCTTCCTGTTTTTACAGTTCACGAAGATCCTGATTGCGTAGCAAGGCAACGGTTTTATATACAAACCAACAAAGTCACCAGCTTTCACATCAATGCGTTGCATAATTATTATATACCAAACATAAATGGTAATTGGGATAATGTGGAATCATTTACAAGTTTTCAATCTAAGCATACAATGATGAATACCATGGAATCGTACACAGTGACTAATGGAGCTGATGTTGTTCCTAAATATGGACTTCTAACATTAGATCGAATAAGAAAAGATCTAAGTTCATTAAAAAGTATTAAACCTTTTAAGGTGAAAAATTTGAAATCGGTAATTTCACCCTTTCTTGGTGTTGCTAAGTGTTTACCAACGTGCCGTCGAGCTAGACGAAGGTTTAAAAAATGTGTTAACTTTTCCACTGATAATGATATAATTTCAAACTATTTTGAAGGCCCTGAAAATATGAAACTTTCCTTTAAGAACTGCAACCCGTTAAATGTTAATATCGATGGTCTAACTTCCGCTATTTACAGCCATAATGAAAACCACGTGTCAATGCAGGTCAATACCAACGACGAAAAATTATCACCGTCGCAATCGTTCTCCATTAATGCTATCAGTTGTAATTTACTAAAGCTGGCCGATGATAAAGTGCGGGATGACGGCATCTGCGATAAAAGCAGTAATCGCGGTTGTCAAGGTAGCAGTCCCTATAGCAGTTCTAGCAGTAGTGGCTGCTCCGGTAGAAAGGAAGATCAACACTATTTAAATAAAAATCTGCAAAATAAAAGCGCTCAATTAAACACCATAAAATCAGATATGAAGCGAAGAAAAAAAAGAATTTATTTAGAGGATGCTACGAAAAAGAAGAAACATGATCGAAAGCGAACGAAGGTTTCTTTAAACGGAACTTGTTCAAATCTGCCTAGTAATTTTAACAGCAGTGACAGCGAAAATGGAACGGAAAATGATTATAAAAATGAGTACGAGAACAGTAATAATGAGGAATATGCTATTGTTCAACGTCCAGCAGGGGATGGAGAAAATTGCAGCAATCACATTGTATTGACAATAAAAAAAACTCCAAGCAAAATTAATTCTCCAGCAAACTCTATGACGGCGTTTTCTCCTCCTACATCAGATACAGCAAATTTGAAAAAATCGATTTTAGACTTGTGTCTGGAAGATACAAATATATCTCCAGGTATAACAGAAATTACATTAAAAAAAAAAACAAAGGATTTGTTTAAAACGAACAAGACAGTCTCTCAGTCAAGAAATTCTGCCTATCGGCGTACAGTCCGAAAATATGACAAAAGTCAAAGTAAAATGATTGATCTAGAATTAAAACATTTGTTTAATTTAAATGCAAAGCCACCATATATCTCGTCAGATGTTAAGCTACACAACAAACTGTTTTTCCCTCACGAATTGTCCAGGGATAATGCTTCAGGCAGAAAAGAAAGAATAATAAATTATAGCAGTAGCAGCAGCAGCAGTTCAAGTTATGATGATGATAGCGAACTTGAAAATACTTCTTTTGTGAAAAAAGCTAATGTAAAAAAGTGTTTAACTTACACTAACCATAATTTAAAACGTGAGACTGAAACGTGCGCCGCAGCTGCGATTTCTGAGGTCAAATTCGAAAGCGATGAAGATTCACCTTCATTAGGCGATAGTGACACAGATTTTCAAGATGGCATTCAAGTAATAAATAATACTGTTGATTTGTGCAATGATTTTCAAAACAACAAAATGCTAGAATCTTTTAATTCAATATTTGCTGATAGTCTTCTAACAAACCCGAAAACTTCACCTTATGACAATATG
The DNA here is from genome assembly GCA_005876975.1 of Drosophila orena. Classification (NCBI taxonomy): domain Eukaryota; kingdom Metazoa; phylum Arthropoda; class Insecta; order Diptera; family Drosophilidae; genus Drosophila; species Drosophila orena. Next base: position 806,950 of record VCKV01000094.1, on the reverse strand, counting down.
AAACCATCTCCGCATATTACATCGTTCGAATCACTAAAAAATGAGAATTCTGATGCTATTACTATATATTGTAACAATAACAACTTAGATGTAAATGTATCCAATGAGCTCAGTAACATCAGTGGAAAATCTATAAAATCGTTAGATTCAACAATGAAGCTGCCGTCACTTGGCGTTGAGTACTGTACTGGGATTAGAACATCTTCAGCCTTAGCCTCTACCAGTATTGCTGATAAAAACTTAACTAGGATTCAAGAATTCAAAGAATGGCATCAGGTTCTTCAGTTAAAATCGTACAACAATGAGCCCTTAATCGTTTTGCCTTACGTTTTGCTTGAATAAATTTAACGTTTCTTTCACGCTGTGTGATAACATTTCCCAAACAAAATAAATAACATGTAAAGGCGTGTAGCAAAATAAAATACTTAAAAAAATATTTTTAACTTAAATTTAATCTTGTGTTGTGTACACTTAGTACGTTTTGATCAGATTGCAGCTGGGTTGGTTAGTTCTATATCTAACAGGATTCAAATTATAATAAAACGAGAAAAAAAATAATGGGGGTTCGCAATAAGAATTTTTGTTACTGTCTACTGTTAACATTTTTTTGTTTCACTTTAAGAAATTTCAGTATATCTAAGTAACACCACGTAATGTATAATTGTAAATAAAATAGCCCTACATTTTTTAGTTTCCCAATAAATTGTATTAAAAATAGGTTTTATTCCTGGTGGGGTGTGTGTGAATGTGTTTTTATACCCGTAGACTAAAGGGGTATACTAGATTCGTTGTAAAGTATGTAACAGGCAGAAGGAAACGTTTCCGACCATGTAAAGTATATATATTGTTGAACAGGATTAATAGCCGAGTCGAGCTGGCCATGTCCGTCTGTCCGTATGAACGCCTCGATCCTAGGAACTACAAAAGCTAGATATTGAGATTAAGCATGCAGACATGGACGCGGCGCAAGTTTGTTTCCAAATGTTGCCATGCTCACTCTAGAGCCCACAAACCGAAAAAAAAACTCTCACGCCCACACTTAAACAAATTTTAGGTTATTTTTTCATCTGATAGTCGGGGAACTCGACTATAGCATTCTATCTTGTTTTATTCGTTTATTTGAATGGTGCATATGTGTACATAAGGAAAGATAGCAGAAGCAGTTCCTGCTTCTCTCAGCTCTCCTAAGTTCGGCAAAGCTATTAGCTGTTTGACCACGTTGTCCGCACTCATTTTGCTACCAAGCAGCGATTCTTGTTAGCGTACTTTGCACACAGGGAAAACGTTTTCTGCAGTTTCACACCTTCTATTTGGCCATGCTTCCACTCGATCCACGCCCTAATGCTATGGATTAGGTGGTGGGTCCAGCGACCATTTTCGCCGTTGCTTTGTCTTGGCGGCAGGGCTCCAGGTGCGCTGCTTTCCACCGCAATTTGGTCCCATGACGGTATTTCTAGGATCACTGCAAATGCGTTGCGTCGACAGTTAATGATTAGCGAGGTGTCCGTTAGCGCAACACTCTTTTTCAAGTGCTTTTGCACACGCCGGCGCGGCGTACATTATGGTCACCTGTTTGACGCTTGTCAGCAGCTCACCTGCTTTGGCCTCTTGTGGTGCGCATAGTGACCGACAGCGATCTTTTAAATCCCGCTGCTTTCTTGCTCGCGTAGCCTAAATGGTCTCGGAATGATAGCCTGGTGTCTATAACACCAAAATACTTTATCGCAAGAAGGGAGACCACCGAAGTTTTACCGATTCCGACTGCTGCCGTACCAACAATCTTCCTGGATCATATCAGAACGGCCCCTGTCTTTGCTGCTTAAGCCCCATTGTACAGAGCTGATGGTCCTAATGTTGTCACGTCTTCTGCAAAGCACGGAGTACCCCGTCGTACATGGCGTACCACAGCAGCGGACAGAACGGAACTTGAACAGCATGAAAACACTTTTGGACGACTAGCAGAGAAGAAGCTCCGCACCCCAAAACCGACTGGGTTCCATCGCGCTGTGTTGATGGCATTACTAATGTCCAGGGTGACCATTAGGCAGTACTCCTTGGCGCCTCCAGCCCCTTTTCCATCTGGTGCCTTCGAATGCTCTCGCGCTTTCCTGGAGCCGAAAAATGGCCCTCCCTAGCCGTAAGCATACCAGCTTTCCAGTTGGCCGTTTGAATGAAGTGACAGCGTTTGATCAATCTTTGTGTTCCTATCTTTAGTTTATCAAAAGTAATGGATAATTTTTCCTTTTAATGGAGGTTGGACAAACTTCTTGCCGTGGCTCGTGAGTCATGACGTCTGTTGAGAATAAGCCGACAATTTTTATTGGAAAGTGCCGTCAGCTCACTGCATACAAAAGCATTCAAATTCTGCTCCATCTTGTAGGGGCGCTAGTACCAGCAAATGTATCGAACAGTTAGTAGCTACCAGCACGACGGATATTTAGCGATATGTCTCAGCAACATAATGGGCTAGCAATATGCTGTTTGCCTAATGTGCTCCGGAAAATCGGTGGCGGTGTGGGGGGAGAGAACGAATTGAGTGCCAATAACTCACGCCTCTCCTGGCCAGAATGGCAGCGTGGAGGAATCGCGACTTGGAGTCGTCCAGCGAGGCGGCACAAAAAGAAATCAAGAAATTTAAGGTGCAGTGTCATGAAAGTTGCTTGGGAAGTTAACGAATGTGAATATCGCGGCAGGCTGTAAGATTGCAACACAGCGATCACTTTCCTACGTCACTGGCAGCAGCGCGGCTAGCAGATGGTAAGTTGGTATTTATGGATTTTAGGTTTGGTTAGGCTGATTCTGCCTATTCTTGATAGGCAGAGGGACTTAAAGTGCGAAAGGTGGATAGAGCCTCATACGCCATCCTGGCATCCGCCTGGTCGGTCCTTTTAAGTACCAAAATTGTACGCGGAACATTGTTGCACCAGCCAGCCCTTGACGGCATCCCGAAATTGGCAAAGTCTCGCAAATACCACCATTAACAAGCTCAGTGCGGAGGCACCATAGAGACAACAATTGGTTAAAAACCTGAACAGCCATCATCGTTTATATACAAAGAGAAACATATAAGCATAAATAACAAAACAAAAATAATAGAATAAGACAGGAGTCATTTTTTTTTTTGCTTTATGTCATAATCTTTATTTTTAATAATTCATAATTTTTACATAAATAGCATATAAGATAACAAGTAATTTTAATTTTATTAAGATAGGAAAATAAAAAAAAAAAGAGTTGAAAGCAATTCGATTACATCAAGCGCGGGGACAATGTGAAAGCAAATTTTGTTTTGAGCAGCGAATCGGCAGCGAATTGCGACTCTATCGGCTTTAGCTCTTTAAGGGCGTTTCAATTTTCTTTTGCACAGCAGCAGCTCGTTGGAAGCGCTTTCACCGATGGATGCAGCAATTGCAAAGTGAGTAGAACATCACAAAAAAAAAGAAAACACAAAAGGAGAAATTATTAAGCAAAAGACCCGCTTTACTTAGAGTAGAGTAGATCTGATCGTGTCGAACGTTCCGCGCATATCCGCTAATAATCTGTATCTAGCTTTGGTTTTCAATTTGCGTATGCAATCTAGGAAACGTAGTGAAATATTTAAAGCGCAAAGGAAGCTATTTAATTCTATTTTTCATTTATTTTTTTTGTGTTCAACTAATGTTTATATTTGTTTAATGTTAGTTTTAAGGGAATAAATTATAATGAATACTGAGTAGATTTTTATACCCGTTACTCGTAGAGTAAAGGGGTATACCACATTCGTTGAAAAGTATGTAACAGGTAGTATGTAACCATATAAAGTATATATATTCTTGATCAGGATCAATAACCGAGTCGATCTGGCCATGTCCGTCTGTCCGTATGAGCGCCTCGATCTCATGAACTACTAAAGCTATAGTGTTGAGATTAAGCACGCAGCTTCCAGAGACTTAGACGCAGCGCTAGTTTTGTTCCAAATGTTGCAACGCCCACTCCTACGCTCACAGAAAGCGCCCACAACTGTCACGCCCACAATTTTGATATTGTGATATTTTTACATTTTTGAATACATTTTATACATTTCTACAGATTTGTTAAACAAACACATTTTACCGATATTTCAGAAAATTTTAAAATTTCTCGTTTGCACTTCCACTAGCTAAGTAACGGGTATCTGATAGTCGGGGAACTCGACTACAGCGTTCTATCTTGTTTTGGTTGAACTCAAGCTAATGCAGCTCTGGTGAAATGCTTGAAGGGGGCGTTGGGAAGGTGGAGAAGGAACGACCTTAGGTAGGGTGGGCAGGTGACCACAACTCCAACAGTGGTCACGTTTTGTGTGTGTGTCCAATACTTTTGTCTTTCCGGTTGTTACTACGTCGCGATGCATGTCTGTGTGTATACGCGATGTTTTCTTTTTGCACGCAGCACGCATTTTGAAAATAGGATGATATTAGGATTAGGGGCAAAGAAGGTACGATAATCAACCCACACCTAGCGACGAGCACAGCCGAGAAATTAAAGCGTGCGTTGCAGCCCACTAACGTTGTTCGTTGCAATCTTCCACTTAAATTAGCTGAGTATTGCTACTCTCTTGCCTATAATATTTTTTATCTACCACGGCGCTTAGAACTTTAATACATTTTTGTATTATCAAATTACATTTTTAACCAAGACGTAACGATATTATCGAGTTTCTCGACTATCAGATACCTTTTACTAAGTCAGATCTAGTGTGTGGGAGATGAACATACATACATACATACTTTACATATGTAAAGTTTTCACAGCTTTACATTCACAGCTTTCGAGTTCTCAATGTGAAGCTTATAGGGAATATTGTAACACTTCAATAATTCCATAAAATCGGAGCCTTTATCGATTATAGTAATAGGTATAAACAACAAATTTATAGTTTATTCTTTTATCATATTTGTCAAAGTTGTTACAAATTACCTGTTAATTTTAATAAAAACCAGTCGAGTATACATACACATGCCACAAAATCAATTCAAAATTCATAGAAAAGTTCCTTTAAATAACTTCCAACGCAGAGGAATTCAATAATTTATAAAGACACCTAACTTGGATAACCTGTAACCCAATTAAAAAATTAATGTTGTCCACACAAATAAATATTATTATAATTTAAAATTAGTGTAATAAAATTTTTACATTTATTTTTATGTCAAGTAGATTCCGCGTGCTACATTTTTGTCTTTATGTTTCGTAAGTTATACAGAATTCAGTTCGAGAAGTAGAAGTTTCACCTACTTGAGTGGCTAATGTGTTTTAGATCTTATTTGTTGAGGATGCCAGTAGTCACTCAAGTAGTGAAGGTCTCGTTATTTTCGATCGGTACCTGTGAGTTCATTGTCATTTGTAAAAAATTAAGGATTTCCATTACAATAAATTTGTTCTTACACATTATTTTTTGATTAATAGTATTTCTACGTATTATGATTGAATTATGGCTTGCAAGTAAAAATCTAATATTTCAGAATTACGATTTGGTTGAAATGCATAAACTTTACATATACTTATATACATATCCGCCTATGTATATGTATAGATGTTTGATGATGAATGCGACTTTTGATGAGCAGTCAAATTTTGGCACATGCTTAATATGTGTATACAATATACATATGTGCTGGTTTTATCTTGTGTCTAACAATGTTATTTGTCTATCCGAAGCAGCTTAGGACTCGGCTGTGTGAACGTTCATCGAGAATGCACATATACTTTCGCCCTGTCTGGATACCGCTTTAGCTTGGTATTGACCAACATCTTCCATACTACACTTCGCAACTGCAAATAAGTATCGGTGGCCATCCTTCGTGAATGAGAAACGCGGAAGAGTTTCGTCAATGGGTTTGCCATCTTTCAGCCAAACTAAATTGAGGAGCTCAGAATCCGTTTCGCATTCAAATTTGGTACTCTCTCCCTCAAGTACCGAAACTGACATGGGAAACTTTACAAAGGTCGGCTGCTTAGACTCGTCTCCTGGCACTGTTACATTTATTGTGCAGGTACTGAACGATTCGCCTACATCATTGAAGGCCTCGCAAGTGTAGGTGCCGCCATCTTCGGGAAATATCTCTGCAATTTGTAATCGGTATATATTGGCCTCGTTGCTGTATTGGAAATCCTTGCTCGGCTTTATCTCTTTATTATTGTGTAGCCATACGACATCAAAATGTTGAGCTCCAATTATGCGACAAGCCAAAGTAACCGCATCTCCATCCTTAACAAACCTCGACTCCAAGTGACTAACTATTTTCGGCGCTTTGTCGCCGGCATTCACTTTTCGCTTGGTTAAGTTCTTATCCAGTGCTTGAAAAATAAAAAAAAATTATTATTAAAAAAACAAGTAAAATGAAATTTTAGGAATATCAACTTCACTGGCTTTAGCGAGATTGATACAAAACAAAAGTATTTATAGGGAACAGGATTTTATTCTCCGGCATGCTGATCACATTGTAATTGAATTGTTCATTAAAGCAGTTGCTTAAAACGGGTAAGACAAAAATTATTTATAATTGAGAACATCTACTTACGCTGTATTGTTAGTTTGCATTTAGTTTCCACGGCTCGAATAGAATTTGTGGCCGTACAAGTGATCACTCCCTCGTCTTCAGGAAACACCTCGTTGATGGTTAAAGTTGCAATACCATTTTTATACCTTAAATCCATAATATCAGAAGATGACAGAGACTTTCCATTTTTAGACCAAGAGATTTGAGGCTCTGGATCGCCTTTTACATGGCAAGTTAGTATCAACTGGTCGCCATCACGAATTGTTAAGTCGTGAAGGGGCTTCGTAAATTCCGGTTTGCACATTAATGAATCATCTGGGGGAACTAAAATGTATATATGAAAAAGAAAGCTTGAATGGAACATATCGACAGATATTTAATAAATACGTACGTATAAGCTCTTTGGTAGCGCTTCGTGACCTTGACGGGCTTCCGGGGGCCTGTAAACTATTTGATGCATACTTCTTCTTGTTCGAAATGCTATTCTGCGTGCTTGAAGAGTTTGAGTTGGATACAATTGCTTTGTCACCCTATAACGGAATAATAAATATAAAAAGATCAAAAGATTATTTTATTACTTACCTGCGGTTCAGATGTGCTTTGGACTGAAGATGATGTGAGCTGTCGTGATGTCACTATTGGGGGGGGAGCTGGCTTAATTGGCTGCTCTATGTATTTCCTATCTGTTTAGATCAGTGGAGATAATGCATTTTAAAATTAAAATGTTCAATAAGATGTACTGTACCCACAGTTTGTATGGTTTGGGAAAACTGTGTGTTAATATGTTGTTTCAAATCGAGCGGATTTATATAATTACCAATACGTTACAACTTAATACTTTTAAAAATGTATAGTTTCGTATAACACCTTCTCTTTACCACGACAATAAAATGTAATTGAATTAAAAGTCTAAATAATATTGATTCTAAATGAATACATGTTTATCTATGATCGATGTACAATATAAATTAGTACGAAAATGCCATCACGTCCCAATTTTGTTAAAATCGTGGTTTAATAAAATAGGTAAAAGTTAGGGATCTTATTTATACTCAATGAATATCATGCTCTATTATTCATTAGTACCTAAAAACTTTATGAAGGAGTGTTAACAAAAGATTATTACATAATAAGACCCTTTTTAAACTTTTTTTTTGGGACCAAAAATAAATGCTTGACTACGATGTCTAAATTGAAAGTCAGGTCACAATAAATTTTACGGGCCACGGATTTTAAGCAATAAGCAAAAGCAATTTTTGCCAAATATAAAAAAAAACCGTGGGCATGGGTAACATTTATCGTTTCAAAAACGTATTTTTAACAAATTTTACATTTTTTAGGAGTGTTCAAAGCATACATATGCATACAAAGTTATACGCACGAAACTATGTGTACATATGTATATATACGCCACTTTGCATGTAAGCTTAAATTTGGTTTTATTGGCGTTCAAACACGTTCAATTCATAACCGGATACGGATTTTGTGCATCGTAATCAACTACATATTTTTGGGGAACCACCCAATGTTATTCTTCTATATTTCACAGAATAATTTAATTTTAATTAAAAACCTGCGCAAAAACAAAGAAAATTATAACGGTTGAAATTATACAAAAATTGTCTTTTCGTCGAATTTATTATAATTTCTCGTTTTTTAGAACGTTTAATTGAGTATAATTTTAAGTATGTAAAAGAGCATGCTGAAGGTAAATATGTATTTCTAGTTGGGATTTATTTCATTATTATCATTTACCTCCTGAGTAAAGAAAATTGTGGGCGAGTTGAGCCTGCTCAGGCGTAACCCATTCTCCTGGGAAAAGTTAAATTTCAAAATGTATTATAGCAAAAAATTAAGAACGCATCAATATACATATATGTAGATTACTTAAACGTTCGCAGTATATTAAAGATTAGAAGTCTATAATAATCATACGTCCTAAAATTAAATCTTAAGTCAACTTTACCGTTTTATCAAAAAATATGTTTAAAAATGTATTCTGAGCATATATTCCTAATAATTCTTTCATCCTGAAACCCAAGTGATCTCAACAATTAAAGAAAGTTAATATATATATCATTTGAAGTCCAAACGATTGATAAAATTATCCCATTTAGTTAGGCATTATACGAAAGTTTATTTAATGCCATTTCTTATTATGTTGGAGGTCGCCCCTCTACCAGTAAAGCATTTGAAGACAAAATTCTGAAGATAAGTAATTTACTAAATACTATGCTAAATACTAACATTTCGTTTAGTTAGACATTATACAAAAGAGTCTTTAATGCCATTTGTTTATGTATCGGAGAAAAAATTAATGGAAATAGAGCACCTATACCAGTAAGGAATTATAAGACAAAACTCTGAAGATAAGTACTATGAATAATTTCCATATCAATAACTTAATTTTTTATTTACCCAGCTCAAAAAGAAATAAGTTACTACTACTTAGCCTATGTGTTTCTACTTCTTTCTCTTTTTTTTTTCTTATTTTACAAAATAAGTCTTCTATTAGTTTACCTTCAACAATCACAACACAATCTGTTTCGTCTGTTCCGTGACAGTTTGTTGCCTTACAGCTGTATTTTCCTGAATCGGATGGCTTGCAGTCAATTATTTCCATGGTGACAACTCCATCAGAGTGCGTCATCGCATACTCGTATTTGCTAAGCTCTCGGCCGTCCTTGTACCACCTTACATTAGGTACTGGCTTGCCACTTAAGCAACACAGTAGCTTGCACGTATCGCGGGCCTGCATGACGCGTGGCCGCAAAAGGAATGTGAAACTGGGCGCCGTCTCGGACTCTTCCTGCCAGAAAGTGTACGGCAAGGGTTCACGTCTGCGCACCGGAGTTGATTCCGTTCGGTACCTTGGCTGTTCTTTTGGTAATGGCTGAACATTTAGGAAAACGACTTCTTCTCTGGAGCCATAGTGATTTTCTGCACGAATGATATATTCTCCTCGATCGTCCAACTTGACTCGGTTAATGATGAAGTAGTAATCATCTCCAACGTATCGTTTCATAAACTTGACACTCTGTCGCAAGTCAATATTATTATGTGACCATGTGAGGGTAGGGGTAGCTATTGCAATGCATCTGCAGTAGAACTTTACGCTTTGGCCCTCATAGCAAAATTGGGAAGATGGTCGGATCACAAAACGTGGCGCTGCTTGACGCCGATCGAAAACAGCATCATGAATCTTGTATTTTTCCATTAGCAACTTTCTTAGAGATGAGTATTCAGATAGACGGCCAATCGGCAACAGGTACCTCTCAAAGTCTTCATATTTCCTTCTTAGTTTTTCCCGATAGGCCAGATAACGATCACGATTAATTTCCTGTTTCATAGCACAATGGTCTCCAGTCAGCCAAGGATGAAGAAGACATTCGTGAGCAGTCATACGCTTTTCTTTGTTTTTAACAAGCAATTTTCTTATAAAATCCTTAGCTTCTTCAGATATGTACTTAAAAGATTCTACATCGAAATCCCAATCGCAGGCCTTTACGTTTTTGAGAGTTTGAACATCATTATCACCGGCAAAAGGTGATAATCCGCTTAATCTAAAACAACGGAGATTTAATTATGTTGTATTAATCTTGATCAAGCCTGTGAGGTCTAAACATAACTGTGTATTTAGAACAAACAGAACAAAATGAATGCCGCGACTATTGTTTAACCGTAACTTTTCTATAATAAAGTCTATACTCTCTTTTGTCTTAATTTTAATGGACACGAGCAAGAGATATGTTAATTATAATAATATTTTTAGCTACAACATTAAGCGACGCCCACACGTTAACATTTTTTTTACATTGTATTTGTTTTTCCAACTTCTATCGATATACCAAAAAATTTTGAAATTTCTCGTTCACACTCACACTAAGTTATCTAATTAGTCTCTCAAATTTTAATTAATTTTGCCACTGTTCCTGTGGCGAGCCGTTTGCCATCCGACTTTGATCCAATTAAACCCGAATGTATAGGTTTTTGTTCAAATTCTTTCTATAACAGCAATATAATCCGTTCAACATTCAGCACTTCCGACTAGAAAGAATACTACGAGTATTGGAAATTTTATGCAAATAGCTTAAAAAACGAGATACTGGATTGCGTAAAAACGGACAGACAGACGATATGGGTAATACTAATGAAGAATATATGTATGGTCGCAAATGTTAAGCTTCTGACTGAAATCTATATACCTTCTGCCGAATATATATTGTACACAGATTATGATTATATAACCAACTATTCCCTGTAGATAATTCCAATCGCTTACTATATTCGGTACACCTGTCAGGACATATAGTATTTATGTATGTGTGTATTTTTTTATGTGGTAAAGTTGAAAAAAATACGAAAAATATAGAACCTTACAGAACATAGGATAAAACTCCAGTCGCCCACATATCAGTGTAGAATCCGACTGGCTCCCTGTTGACGATCTCCGGTGCAGCGAACTCAGCCGTGCCAGTTGTAATTTTAACAACTTCATTTGGATCGAGGCGCGTCGCTAGTCCAAAGTCGATAAGTTTAACATTTGTGCTTGAACGAGTTTGGCACATTATATTCTCTGGTTTTATGTCCAAATGTATAATATTTTGTTCGTGCATATGTCTGATGCCCTCGCAAATTTGCCTCATATAGTTTATAACTTCAGCTTCCGTCATTACGTAACCTTCAGCAGTAATGCGTTCAAATAATTCTCCACCGGATAAGCTAAAATAAGATAAAAAATAATAATAATAATATTATAAGTATATTATTATATATATGCTTACAATTCCAGTATTAGGATCATTTCATCGTCGTCTTCGAAAGCATCGTGCAAGTTGATAAGCTTCTGATGGTGTAGTTGATTCATTATATCTATTTCTCGACGTATCAAGTCTTTCTCAACTGAATGTGATACTGGAATAAACTTGGCTGCAAAAATATTTCCAGTGCTTCTCTCACGACAGCGATGTACTACTCCAAATGCACCTGTTCCGATTTCCTCAAGTATATCATACCTATCATATACATTTTGCTGAGATATTTCTACGGGTTGCGGAACGAACTTGGAATAAATGTCAAACACATATGAATCGTAATCTTTAACTGGTCCATCTGCTTTTCCACGCAGTTTCCGCCCATTAGCATCAATTTCCCACTTACGTTCAATCGGTTTCTTTCTAATAGACTCCTTAGTTTTGATCAGAGTGCTAGTGTCGGAAGAGTCAGACCGTCCATATACATTATCAGCAAATATGCGGAAATCGTACTCTTTTCCTGGAGTCAAGCCGCTGACTGCCATTGACGTAAACCTAGTATTTCCGACACGTATCCAGGAAGATAATGGGTGCTCCCGACGTTCTACGTAGTAATTCGTTATGTCGCTGCCACCGTCCCATACAGGTGATTTCCAACTAAGAGACAACGAATCTGTGCCAATACTTTCAATTAAGGGGAATCGTGGAGGATCTGGACGATCACTAATTTGCACGTGTATTATAGCTGTATCCGAACCAAGTTCGTTTTCCGCTGTAATCCTATAAGGTCCCGAGTCCAAGTGCGATCCATCGCGAATGATAAGCACTGCATGTCGTTCCTTTATTTCCACAGTGTAGTGACCACCGGATTCAATATTCTCACCGTCCCTAACCCAATGTATACGGGGTTTTGGGAAGCCAGTGAAGGGAATTTTGATAACAACATTTTCACCCTTATCGAAGTAAGCAGTGTCTCTAAATCTTGGTGGAACGTTTAATTTTGGAGCAGCTATAAAGTTTAAAAATATTTAATGGACTTAGAATAACAAAAACGTACAATATTACTTACTCATAATGGCCAATGCGGCGCGTGTTGATTTTGCTCCAGCTTTGTTTACAGCGCGACAAACGTATTCATCAGCGTCTTCGCCGAATATGTCGTTGATATGTAGGAAATGATTATCACCTTCTGAGTACATATGATATCGTGCCCCATTACTGATTTCGCGAGCTCCTTTATACCAAGTTATGGTTGGTTTAGGAACGCCACTTATTGTGCATGTGAATTGGGCGTTGTGATTTTGAATGCAATTGGCATCGCGTAGCGGTTTCACAATCAATGGAGGCGAAGCCGCCTGTGGATCTATTATCTTGACTACTTGGGAAGCGGATGATTCTTTTGAGAGACCTGCTACATTCTGAGCAAAGATTCGGAACTCGTACTGCCGACCTTCAATCAGATTGATACAGTTTATTTGATTGACAGCACAAATAGTAGTGTTTACACGTTGCCATGTGTTGCTGCATACTTCACGCTTATCGATCCAATAGCCTTGAATGTGAGCACCGCCATCCGATTCCGGTTTGCTCCATTCCAAATGCACAAAGTCTCCTCCGATCTCTGTAATTTGAGGACTGCCAGGCGGAGATGGTGGGTCAATTGGGTCTTTGGCTCGAAGCGGATTTAAACCCTCTAGTGGTGGACCCATTCCGTTCTCATTTACAGCCATCACTCGGAAAATGTATTCTTGGTTCTCTATAAGTCCTTGTACATTGAAGGAGGTATCTTTGCAGGTACTAGAAACGGTTATCCAGTGTGGAGATGACACATCCTTCCTCTCGACCACGTAATGAGTAACTTTAAGACCACCATCGTAGGTTGGGGGGCGCCAGTTTAATGTACAGGAGTGTTTGTTAATGTAAGAGGTACCCAAAGGTCCGGTTGGCGCTGACGGCATGCCAGTGATACGTACATTAAACTGCCCTGTAGCACTACCGGAATCATTCGTGAATTCTATTTGATATGTGCCACCATCACTGTTTACAATATTTCGAATGCAAATCGCTACATAATCGTCAAATATGTTTACCTTAACATGTGTATCATCATTACTATCAGATATAACTTCATTATTTTTCTTTAATATCACAGTTAGCGGCTGGTCGCCAGAGTAGAAAATCTTGATCTTTGAATTGTCTCCTTCGGGTAAGTTAAGTTCATGGGGGCATCTGTTAATGATTGGTGGCGATCCAATTTTTAGATAACCTGATGTGTTAACGAAACCGAGAGAATTCATTGCCTCACATGTGTAGTCACCATCGTCTCCAGCTTGGACATTAGATATGTGCAGTCGGAAGAGCCCATCCTTACTGTCGCATGTAATTCGGCCCCCACCCATTTGAATTTCTTTTCCATTCCGAAGCCACCTTGCAGTTGGACTTGGTTTACCTGAGGCGGCGCATTGTAAAGTATAATCTTTGCCAAAGGGTGCGACCCTGTCTTGCAGTCGAGTAATCCAATCAGGTTTCTCACCACCGAGTACCTCGCAAACCTTGATTGGCATAGTACATAAGCTAGGTTCTGAGCGTCCAGCGGAATTGACAGCATATATGCGGAATTCGTAATCACCCATCTCAATGAGGTTCATAACCGTGTATTCGGTATCCAAAACATTGTAATCATTACACTTTACCCATACGGCTCCACCGATGTCTCTTCGTTCAATAATGTAACCAGTAATGCGAGATCCACCATCTCTTGAAGGTTTCTCCCATTTTAGGTCGACATAGCTTTTGCCAACCCTGGTTACTTGTGGAGCTCCGGGAGGTGAGGGTACGCTGAATTTTCCTTTTAGCTTAAATCTAAGTGATGGGGAAGATGGCTTACTTAAGCCAGCAGCATTCTTAGCCTTTATACGGAATTCGTATTCACTGCCGTTGATTAAGTTGTAAAGTTGATACTTAGTGTCCTTTATAAGGTAATCATACGTATTCCAAGTCGAATCGTTCAAAACATCTCGATATTCAATTTGATAGCCTTGTATGCGAGACCCTCCATCACTTACTGGTCGTGTCCAAATCAAAGTGACATTTCCAGAGTCCCAGTCAATAACCTTTGGTTGACCAGGCTCATCCGGGACAGTAAATTGATGTTTGGCAACAATGGGTTCAATTATGTCCAATGGATCAGACAAACCATATTGGTTTTCTGCTCTTACACGGAAGTTATATTTGTATTGAGGTTCCAAGCCCATGACATTGTAGTGCGTGTTACGAACAAAACTGCACGTCTTAACCCATGAACCACTATTGTCCAATTTTTCAACGACATAATTTGTAATAGGTGAACCACCATCATCCAAAGGCGTCTTCCAGGCCAGGGTGCAAGTGTCGGGTGTAATGTCGTAGGCATTCAATGGACCCTGAGGTGGTAATGGCCTATCTACCACCGTCACGTGGCATGATGCAGTATCTGAGCCCTTGTTATTGGTAAGTGTAATGGTGTACGATCCAGTCTCACCTCGTTTAGCTGATTTATTGTAATAAACTGAAGCATAATCGTTAGAATCAAATTTAATACGCTCGTCGGGAATTACTTCAACACCATTTACAGTCCATGAAGCAGTTGGGCGAGGATTGGCGTGATAAGGTACTGTTATACGGAATTCATCTCCTGCAATTACTGTCATATCTCTAATTGACAAATCTGAAGTAATCTTGGGCGCATGTGGTGGTCGTCGGCAGAAGATAAAGTCGCTGGAACTGCTATAGGCCGATTGCCCGGCTGCATTTACTGCGGCTACCCTAAACTCGTATTCAGCATTTTCAATAAGATTTGGAATTTTACAAGAAAGATCTGGACAAACAGCATGAACTGCCTTGGTCCATTTGTCCTCACTCAATAAGCGTTTTTCAATAATATAGCCGGTTATGGGAGAACCACCATCATGTTTAGGTTTCGTCCATGCTATTGTTATACTATCTTCTGTCGAGTCAATACCATGGGGAATACCGGGAGTATTGGGGACATTAAAGGGATGTCTTGCAAGTATAGGCTCAGATGTATTGGCCGGATCGGATTGACCATATTTATTTTCAGCTATCACGCGGAAATCATAATCTTTATTGATCGTAAGGTTTCGAATTCTAACAAACGGAACTGTGCAAAAGCTGCTGACCTTAGACCATGTAGACGAACGAGATTCTTTCTTTTCAATAATATAATTTTGTATAGCAGACCCACCGTCATCGTTTGGTGGATTCCAATACAATGTTAGGGAATCTCCAGAAAACTCATCAGCACGTATGCGTGTTGGTGGAGATGGTCTATCCAAAACTCTAACATTAATGGTAGCGGTATCAAATCCGGATGAATTCTTTAATTGGAGCCGATATTGACCTGAGTCGGCCCGTTTCGAGTTTTTCACCACAACAGAGGCAGCATCATCAGTCAAATGTTGGTGCACACGATTATCGTCATCCAGCATATTATCATTGGAATACCAAAATGCGTTAGGCTTGGGGAAAGCTAGGTAGGGTACGTGAATGCTAAAATCATCACCAGCTCTACACACTATATCTCGGACCTTTCCGAGTTCCATGCAAGGCTTATTTGGTTGCTCCTCAATTGTGATGGGCTGCGATGGCTTAGATGGATCTGATCGGCCAGCTTCGTTTTCAGCGATAACACGGAATGAATACTCTTCTCCTTCCTTAAGGCTTGGCACTGTGTATACAGTGGAATTAATAGGTATGTCGTTAACAATTGTCCAATCCTTCTCGTTTTTGGGACGCTTTTCGATATAATACCCTTTAATTCTAGACTTGCCATCGCTGCGAGGTGGGCGCCAAGATAATGTGACACTATTCTTGGAAATACGATCTGGTTTTGGTGGCTCCGGTGGATCTGGACGATACCGCTGATGCTCAGCAGTCATTGGATCAGAGGGCTTTGACGGGTGACCAGGCCCAGCCTCATTTACTGCAAGCACTCGGAACTCATAACGAACTCCGTCCCGAAGATTGGGTACTGTATAGGATGTATTAGGTGTTGGGTAATTGTTGCACTTAATCCACGCACCCCCGCGTTCGCGTCGCTCTATAATGTACCCCGTAATAGGCTTGCCACCACAATCGTCTGGTGGATGCCACTCCAAATTAGCTGAACTTGGTGAATATGCAGTAATTGCTGGCTGAGATGGTGCTCCGGGTGGGTCAAAAGGCGATTTAGCCAACACCGGCTTACCATCGAGAGCATCGGAAGCTCCGTAGATATTTTCAGCTCTAATACGGAAAACATATTTCTTGCCTTCTACTAGACCCTTCACAGTAAAATTGGTCTTGGGGCATGTGCCTGGCACTGTCCTCCAATCATCTACACCAAACTCAGTGAACTCAATTATGTATCCCATTATGTCACTGCCACCATCGTCCTTGGGCGAATACCAATGCAACGAAATGTGATCTGGGGCTATCTCCGTATAACTCAAAGGTCCTTCAGGTGGGGATGGCTTGTCAACGACAACAACTTCAATGTCAGCTGTATCCTTACCAAACTCATTAGCAGCGGTAACAGTGTACTTTCCAGAATCCCGTCTGTTCGAATCATCAATGCGAAATAGAGTTCGTTCCGAGTTAGTCTCATAAGATACGCGCTTGCCTTCCTCTAGCTTGAGATCACCTCGCTTCCATTCAATTGTCGGAGTAGGTGCACCAGATATGGGAATATTCAATTTGACAGGCTCACCTGCACGAACTTTAATGCGTTTCCCTATCAAACCATCAAAGTAAAATCTTGGCTTTTCACGCAGTGGTCGAGCATCGAATGTGGCTGAAGGTTCGGAAGTCTTCCCGTTACCGGCAGCGTTAACCGCCGATATTCTGTATTGATATTGATGGTTCGGTATTACTCTGTCGTCTTGATATTCAGTAGTAGGTACTGGTTGTCCATTTATCTTTATCCATCGGCCTGTGTTTACGTCGCGACGTTCAACGTCGTAACCGATAATGGGGGATCCTCCATTACTAATTGGTTGCTTCCACTTAATTGAAATGTGATTCTTATCGCTGTCAGTTAGTTCTGGCTTTCCAGGAGCTCCCGGCACTGTGTATTGATTTTTGGCAATCACCGGTTGGTCGGAAGTAAGTGGATCGGAGCGTCCTTGAAGGTTTTCAGCCATAACTCTAAACTCATACATTGTTCCTTCCAGAAGTCTGGGAACCAGAGCATGGTTGTATTTTGCACTAACATAATTTACTGCGGGTACCCACCCACCACCATGGGAGAGATCACGTTTTTCTATAATATATGAAGATATTTCAGATCCTCCGTTATCTTTCGGGGGTTTCCATGATATAGTGACAGAGTTCGCAGTTATTTCTTCAAATTCCATTGGACCCTCTGGCGGCCCCGGGCGGTCGAGTACGATAACTTCAAAGCTGCCTTCGTCGATTCCAGAACTATTACGCAGTAATAAGTGGTAGATTCCGGAGTCGGACCTTTGACAGTTAACAGTATGTACTACGGTGTGGTGACCGATTGATGTAATTGTCGATCTGTCATTTGACATTAGCGGATTGTTATTAAGTGTCCATGTCGCTTCTGGTGCTGGCTCACCGATAAAATGTATATCTGTGTGAAATATGAGCCCACATTTAATGCGTATTTCATTGAGTGGAGTCATTATTTTTGGTGGCAGGTAGCGCGGCTTTGCCATAATCATGTCAGATGGCTCTGAAGGTTCAGATTGACCAGCTTGATTAACAGCAATAACTCTAAATTCATACTCTTGACCCTCGGTTAGCTCTGGAACTGTAGCTGTGTTCTTATTTGATGGGACATGTAGTACATTAGTCCAGTAAGGACTGCCCTTTTCCTTTTTCTGTATGATGTATTCACTAATCGGAGCTCCACCGTCGCTTTTTGGAACAGCCCATTGCAAGTCTATATGGTCACGATCCCAATCAGTAATATTTGGTTTTCCGGGCGCATCAGGCTCGTCAAACTCGTTTTTAGCAATTATACTATTTGCTGCTTCTAAGGGATCGGATTCACCAATTGCATTGACTGCTTTAACACGGAACAAATATTCCTTACGGTGGACAAGGCGAGTGATATCATGGACTATATGTGTGCTCATGCCAGCATCGGACCACGTGCTTCGAGATAAGTCCATTTTCTCGATAATATAATGCAATATAGGAGAACCACCGTCATCATCCGGAATATTCCAGGCTAGGTGGCATCCATCTCTTGTTATCTTTGTTATATCCAGAGGTCCTTGAGGTGGCGATGGTCGATCCAATACCGTTGCATGAGCAGATGCATCAAATGATCCATGCTCATTCTTTAATACTAAAGTATAACGACCTTCGTCGCTTCTAAGTGAGGATAAAATTTCAAATGTTAGCTCGTTTTGGAAAAGACCGGTCTCGCCTCGTGAATTTGAACCAATTTCTTTTCCATTATATAGCCATTTTATGGATGGTTTCGGAGACGCCTCGATTGGTAATGTCCATCCTAAACGCTTTCCAGCATGGACAGTAATATCGTTTAAAAGTGACTTGTCAAAGAATGGAGCAAGGAAACGTGGCTTGCATATGATGGTACTAGACGGATCAGATGGATCGCTGGGACCTCCTCGGTTGACGGCAATCACCCGGAATTCGTATTCTCCCCCATATGTAAGTTCCGGTACATGAGCCTTACAATCATCACCTGGCACAACAACAGCCCGTTCCCACTGCCCAAACTTTGGCCTTTTTTCTATAATATATGAAGAAATGGGTGCTCCACCATCCTTCTTTGGAGCGGCCCACTCCAAGTCCACAAAATGTTTACCCCAATCTGTAGCTTGCGGTTGGCCAGGTTTATCTGGGTGTGAATAGGGATCTTTTGCCGTTATAGGTTGAGAAGTTGTGAGTGGTTGTGATTGTCCTTGCTTATTGACAGCCCTTACTCTAAAACTGTAATCATGATTTTCAATTAGATTATCCGCTCTGATTTCGGTTCCAGTGCAATCTCCAACGGGCACCCAGCGCATGGCCTCATTATCCATTTTTTCCACAACATAATGAGTAATCTCTGAGCCACCATCATCCTTGGGTGGCCGCCATCGAAGTACTATAGAGTTTTTGCTAACATCACCATTACGTAATGGACCTTCTGGCACACTTGGAACATCAAGGATTGTAACTTTTACAGTGTGCCTATCTGTACCGTTTATGTTTCGTGCTGTTAAAGTATAATCCCCTGTATCGGATCGCTTCGCATCAAGTATTCTTATCTTAGTGCGATCATCAAAATTTGAAATTTTTACTCTATCAGTGTTTATGATCATATTGCCTTCGTGAGTCCAATCTTTGCTTGGCAAAGGCTCCCCAGTTACTGGTACATCAAATTCAAATACATTTCCAGCTTTAATTTTTATGTCGGACATGTAGTTGCGATCTATTTTTGGAGGTGTGTTCTTGGAACGTGCCATATGTGGTTCAGTTGCATCACTCGGTAAGCCTGGACCGGCTTTATTTACTGCTCTGACGCGGAATTCATATTTAAGGCCTTCAACCAATTCAGGAACGTGAGCATTGGTGATATCATCACTGATCTCAGCGCATTTTTCCCAATCAGGGGAGAATTTGTCGCGTTTCTCAACTATATACCCGGTTATAGGAGACCCACCATCAGCCTCTGGTCTAGTCCATTCCAGATCAACAAAGTCTTTGTCAAAGTCTTTTATAGTTGGAGTACCTGGCTTTGTAGGTTCATCGAATGGATTTTTGGCTGTGATAGCTTGTGATGTTGTAAGTGGTTCTGATATTCCCTGACGATTTTTGGCACGTACTCGGAATTTGTACTTATGACCAGGGGTAAGGCCCTTCACCTTAAGTGAGGTGGCTGGCCCGTCAGTCTCCCCAGCAGGTGTCCAACGTCCTGTTGCTTCATCTAATTTTTCAACGACATAGTTATCTATTGGTTGTCCTCCATCGTCGTCTGGTGGATTCCAGTGCAGAGTACAAGACTCGGCATTTATTTCATCAACCTTAAGCGGTCCGTTTGGCGGTGCAGGTTTGTCAATGACAGTTACCTTAACATCTGCACTGTCTTCTCCATTTACGTTTTCTGCAAACACTGTGTATATACCGGTGTCATTTCTGGTTGCACCCGTTACTTTTAGTTTAGTATTGTAGTCTACATTAGTTACTTTAACGTTGCCCTTTGAATAAACTTCTTTTTTCTTAAGCAGCCATTTCGTCTTAGGCGCTGGCTCACCAGATACCTTACAATCGAATGTAAAAGACTGTCCAGCTTTAATACGCACCTCTACTAAGTTAGATCTATCTATAACAGGTGGCTTGTTGCGAGCCTTGGCAATTATAGGTGGAGTAGCTTCAGATGGCTCGCCAGTCCCAGCTGCGTTGACCGCCGAAACTCGGAACTCATAGGTTTGACCCTCGACAAGATCCGGAACGGTTGCTTTGCATTGATCAGCAGGAACGTCAATGGTCCGCTCCCACTTTCCATATTTATCCTTCTTTTCAATAATATACGAAGAAATTGGCGATCCGCCATCAGTAATGGGTGGGGTCCACTCCAAGTCCACGTGGTCCTTATCCCAATCAGTTGCTTTAAGGTTTTCGGGCTTACCAGGTTCATCGAATGGATTTTTTGCAACTATAGATTCATCACCTATCAAGGGCTGTGATTCACCTTCAGCATTTACAGCTGATACTCGGAACTTATATTCATTTCCAGGAGTAAGACCTGTAACATCCACTTGAGGTTCTGTTGATCGACAAGAAGGAATCCAGCACCCTGTTTCGGGATCTAATTTGTCAATTTGGAAATACTCAATTGGCGTTCCCCCATCATCACTGGGACGCTTCCATTTAAGGTGACAACCCTCCTTGTGCACATCGGATATTTGAAGTGGTCCGTTAGGAGGTGAGGGCTTATCTGTGATAACCACGTTTACAAGCACACTATCTTTTCCAGAAGAGTTAGTGGCCGAGACCAAATATTCTCCAGAATCATTTCGCTGCGTTGGTCTAATAACTAATTTTGTATAGTAGTCAGGAGTTTCGATTGTAACATTTTTTCCCGATTGCAAAGGGTAATTTGAATATTTCCACTCTACTTTTGGAGCTGGCTCTCCTGTTATAATTGCATCTAATTTAAGAGCGGATCCGGACGACAGAGTAATATCACGAAGATTTCTACGGTCTATCTTGGGGGCAAGATAACGCGGCTTAGCTGTAAAGATTTTGCTTGGGTCCGAAGGCTCCGATTGGCCACCCTTATTCAAGGCAAAAACTCGGAACTGGTATTCATTTCCTTCAATAAGGCCTTGAACCGTTGCAATCGGAGTTGAAGTATTGGTTTCCAAAGCCTTTTCCCAAAGAGGGCTATATTTGTCTTTTACCTCAATGATATAGCCTTGTATCGGCGATCCACCATCACTTGCTGGTTCTGGCCAAGCAAGTTCTACCTTATTTGCAGTCCAATCGGTAGGTTCTGGAATACCAGGCTTCGATGGGACGGCTAAATAAATGTAATGATGTCTTATAACGTTTTATATTTTTATATTTTTATAATTTTTTAACTTACTAAATGGATCCTTGGCAATTATTGAACCCAAAGTTTCCAGTGGCTCCGATTCCCCTTCCTTGTTTACAGCTTTTACACGGAACTTGTAATCATGACCTGGGACTAAGCCATCAACGTTGTACTCAGGTACGTCAGACCTGCCAACAGGCAACCAAATACCCGTATCTGGGTCGAATTTCTCAACCAAATAACATTCAACTGGTTCACCTCCATCGTCCTTGGGTTTTTTCCATTTCAGCTTACAACCATCCTTGTGAACTTCTGATACTTCCAAAGGACCTTCAGGTCTGCAGGGTTTCGCTAATTAAAAAATGGAAAATTGAACTTGTTTTTCTAAATAACTTAATTGTTAACTTACTAATAATATTTATTTGAAACTCGACTTGATCCTGGCCGTAAAAGTTATGCGCTGAGATTTTGTAGAGTCCCGTATCTCTCCGTTCGGGATTGTTATTTATGTATTTAGTGTTATACGGAATATTATCTATATGAGTAGATGATGTTGCTTGAACAGACTTGTTGTTTTGATACCAAGTAACATCCGGCGCGGGCTCTCCAATGATATTGATGTCCAAGAATATTGGCTCTCCAGACTTGAAGTTATAGGTACGAATATTTTTTCGGTCAATTTTGGGGGCCACTATTTTATTATAAAAGTATAAAATAAAAACATCAATTTCATTAAATGGTTAAACATCATTACTTATCATTATCATTACTTAGAGACACAAACAAATATTTTGTTTATTACACAACCAATGCATTTTTTTATATTTTAGCCGTTTATATGAATTTAACATTCTAAAATAGTTTTTCTGCTTCATTTAAGAGATTTGACAAAGTGATGCCACAATTCAATTCGCTAAGCTATTTGTAAATATGTAACAACTTATTTGACATGTACATACGAAATGGAGACTATAGAAAAGCTTCTTGGATAAATAGCAATTACAAAAAATATTCGATTCTTATAAGTTTAATGCCGTTATTCCTTAACTTTCAAATGTATGTTTTATGTGCTTGAGGCTAAAAATAGGGATATTCAGTTTTCCCGAGCATTCTATGGCTTATGCCTATAATTTTAAATGTAAACAAAATGGGCCCAAACTAAAATATTACAAAAAATGTATTCTTATTTCTGTGATAGCTGGGAAAAATAGCCGATCCGATTCGTACTGACTTATGCTATTGGTAAAAGAAAATAACGTTGCATGCAGATAGTCTTAAAAGTGCTCACGTAAAGCGAATGGACAGATGGACATGGTTATTTAAATCGCTATATATACACTTACACTTTCTTGGCTTTGTAATGACAGGTTTGCCTGCGTCGGATGGTTCACCGGGGCCAGCAGCATTAATTGCTTTGACTCGGAATTCGTATTCAGAATTTTCATTTAGGTTTGGCACAGTAGCCTTGCACTCCTCGCCAAGACAAGGGATTGCAACTTCTGTTCCTTTTATCCACTTGTCAGTACCTTTTTCGCGTTTTTCAACTACATAGCCAGTGATAGGCGATCCACCATCGTTAATTGGTGGCCTCCAAGCCAAATCGACGTGATCCTTATCCCAGTCCACTGCTTCGGGTGTTCCTGGCTTTCCAGGCACATCAAAAGGATTCTTGGCTATAACAGACTGTTCTCCAGTTAATGGCTCAGATTCACCTTCAGTATTTACGGCAAGCACTCGGAATTTGTATTCATGATTAGGCTCCAAATTATTTAACTCAGCAAAAGGTTCCTTAAAGCGTCCAGATGGCAGCCAACGCCCACTCTCAACGTCCATTTTCTCAATAATATAATGCTCTATTGGCAAACCTCCATCGTCCAAGGGAGCGTTCCATTTCAGCTTGCAGCCTTCTTTGTGCACATCTGTGACTCGTAAAGGACCTTCTGGGGGGCCCGGTTTGTCTAACACTATGACTTCAAATGAAGCCTCATCCCGTCCAGATTCATTCTCCGCCTTAAGAGTATATTTTCCTGAATGTAATCGTTTTGAAATTGGCACGGCCAGCTTGGTGCGATATGATTCCATATCAATATTGTAGCTGCTATCGTCGTTTTCAAGTCGGGATTTGTTGTGAAGCCAAACTTTTGTAGCCGGAGGCTCTCCAGAGACCTTAATGTCAAATCGAATGTGTTGTCCAGCCTTGATGGTAATATCCTTAATGTTTGTTCTATCAATTTTGGGTGGAGCAAATCGGTCCTTTGCGGTCATCTGGTCGGACGGTTCGGATGGTTTGCTTTTACCTGCCATGTTAACAGCCTTTATTCTAAACTGATATTTGTTACCTGCGATTAAGTCATTTACGCGTGCCTTACAGTCAGGCGTATTTGTTTCAAGTGCTTTTTGCCACTTTCCTGTATTCGGATCCTTCCTTTCCACAATATAACCGGTGATAGGAGCACCGCCATCGTCTTCGGGAGCCCTCCACTTTAGATCACAGTGGTTAGCAGACCAATCAATTATTTGCGGCTTACCAGGGGTGTCGGCCGCATCGAAAGCATTCTTGGCCTTTGTTGGAATATCGGTCACCAAGGGCTCCGATTCGCCTTCGGAATTGACAGCTTTTACTCTAAAAAGATATTCTTTTCCTTCCGCCAGACCTGTAACATCGGCTTCAGGTGATTTAGTTGTAAGCACAGGTACCCATCGACCTGTTTCCGTATCCATGCGTTCGACTAAATATTGTTCGATAGGATCACCGCCATCATCTTCGGGCTTTTCCCATTTGAGGTGTACACTTTCGGCCGTTACGTTAGAAACAGCTAGAGGCCCTTTGGGTTTACTTGGCTTGCACAGTACTTCCAGCTCAACTTCTACAGTGTCGGAACCTGAGGAATTTTTGGCAGTGACGATGTAAATGCCTCGATCAGCGCGTTTCACCTTCGGCATAATGAATGTTGTTTTATAGTCCTCATTTTCAATTTTTATATGGTCTGAAGTTTTGATTTCAATTTCGTTGTAAGTCCATATTATATTAGCTGGAGGTTCCGCTTTTACTAAGGCGTCCATGTGAAGCATTTGTCCGCTGCGCATAATTTTTTTTTGTAGGTTCTTGCGGTCAATGTGAGGTTTAAGAAAACGAGGTTTCGCTACCACTGATTTTGAAGCATCGCTGGGGTCACTAGGTCCTGCCTTGTTAACAGCAACAATACGGAACTCGTATTCATGTCCCTCTTCTACGCCGGTAACGGTACCATTACACTTATCCCCAGGCACGGTTGCAGAGTCCACCCATGCGCGTCCAGACTTATCTCGCATTTGAATAATATATTTCTGAATTGGTGCACCACCATCGTTTTTCGGCGGATCCCAGGCTAAGTCGACGAAATCCTTATCCCAATTAGTAGGTTCGGGTCTGCCTGGTTTATCTGGTTCATCAAATGGATTTTTCGCAATAATTGGTTTTTCGGTTTCCAAGTCCTCAGATTCTCCTTCCTTGTTTACAGCTCTCACTCGGAATTTATATGCCTTGCCTTCATGAAGACCAATTACCTTGGCCTCTGGCTCGGAACTCTTTCCACATGGTAACCATTGACCCGTATGAGGATCAAGTTTTTCAATTTCGTAGTAATCGATAGGTGAACCACCATCATCATCTGGTTTTTCCCACTTAAGCTTGCAGCTGTGTTTTGTTATATCATTGACTTGCAGTGGACCTTTTGGTTTTCCTGGCTTACCCAAAACTGTGACATCCAGTTCTGCTTCGTCTTCTCCAACTTCGTTTGTTGCTTTGATTATATATTTCCCACTTTGAGATCTCTGTGCACGCATTACAAAGAATTTCGTATTGTAATCAACATTATCAATTTTTACACCCTGTTCGTCGCTTGTAAGAGATAATTTATTGAAGAACCATTCAACTTTCGGAGCTGGCTCTCCTCTTATGTTAATATCCAAGCTAATTGATAAACCAGTTTTTACAATCACGGTTTTCAGATTGGTTCGATCAATATGAGGTTTCACTGAAAGTTATAAATTTTGATGAAATAGTTTAAAATTTACAAGTTTTTGTAGGTAACTTACGGAATCGAGGTTTGGCCAAATGCCAATTCGTTTGCTCGGATGGGTCCGACGGACCAGCCTTGTTTACGGCACGAACTCTGAATTTGTATTGCTGTCCTTCTTCAAGTTTCTTTACGACGCCTTTACAAACTGGACTATCAGTTTCAACTGCCTTCACAAATTCCCCTGAATCTTTATCCATTACTTCGATTATATAATTAGTAATAGCAGAGCCCCCATCGCGAATTGGTGGTTCCCATTTCAGTTTGACATGATGCTCATCCCAATCTTCAAGCTCCGGGAGACCAGGGGGAGCAGATATATTGAATGGATTTTTGGCAGTAATAGCCGATTCAGTTTCAAGAGGTTCTGATTCGCCCTCCTCGTTGACAGCCCTCACTCTAAATTGGTAGCGATGATTTGGATCCAAGCCCTTTATCTCCATATCATTTTTTTCTGCATCTACCGAGCCAGCAGGAACCCATTTACCAGTGGCGGTATCCATTTTTTCTATTACATAGCCAGTAATAGGTATACCTCCATCATCTTTAGGCTTCTTCCATTTAAGCTTGCAACCCTCTTTATGAATGTCAGAGACTTCAAGCGGTCCCTCGGGTTTTGAAGGCTTATCTAATATAATGACTTCAACAACAGCTTCGTCCACACCATTTATATTTTCAGCACGTAACTTATACTGGCCACTTTGTTTGCGATCCGTGTCCAGCAATGTAAGTTTGGTATTGTAATCAATGTTTTCTAGACGTACTTGACCCGTAGGCGTTAACTCGTTATCTTTTAGGAACCATGTTAAAGAAGGCGCCGGTTCTCCCTTAACGTCGACATCAAACTTAACCGTTTGACCAGCGCGAACCTTAATAGGCTTCATTTTGTCTCTGTTTATATATGGCTTTACTAAAATGGAAAATATCAATAGTGGAATTAAATACTTTGAAACAATGATATATTGAATAAATTGCTTGATGTAATATATTGGTATTTTGCTTTGGCGTAACATTTAAATAAATGCCGAGATTATTTATTACCACTACGTCATTATTTGTTATTTATTAATTCGTAAAAAAATATATACGGCCTTACGATTTCTTGGCTTGGCCAAATGAGGCTCTGTTGCATCACTTGGATCGCTGAGACCGGCCTTATTAACCGCCCGAACACGAAACTGGTAGATATTGCCTTCAACAAGACCTTCGACGGTTGCTTCGGGAACGGATGTCTTAAAAATAAATTTTTTTATGAAATTGCTTTGATAAACATCTTATGAAAAATAAAATCACAACTTAGTTCGCTATACTTACATTGGTGCTGAGGACTTCATCCCAAATAGGAGAGAACTTATCTTTTTTTTCAATGACGTAACCTGATATTGGTGCTCCACCATCAGACCTCGGTGCTTCCCACTTCAATTTTACCATATGCTCATTATAATCCTCAATGTTAGGTATACCTGGCTTTCCAGCAATATCATAGGGATTTTTAGCTATGATACTACCATCGGATTCCAGGGGATCGGATTCACCCTCTTCATTAATTGCCTTAACACGAAACTGATACTCATGGCCTTCCTGAAGGCCCTTGACATCAAATTCGGTATCATTGGCAGACGTTCGACCAACAGGGACCCAACGACTTTGCTTTTTATCGAACTTTTCAACCTGATAAGCTGATATAGGTTTGCCTCCATCATCTTCAGGTTTTTTCCATTTGAGCTTACAGCTGTCTTTTGTAACATCTTTAACATCTAAGGGACCCCTTGGTTTGCTTGGAGGAGCTAGAATATTAACCTCAACTGTGGCTTCATCCTGTCCATGTTCATTAACAGCCTGTATCTTGTATATGCCAGTATGTTTACGAACTGTTTCAGTAATTGAAATTTTTGTATTGTATGGGATGTTCTTGATTTCGCTACTGCTAGGAAGTTCTTCTGGCTTAAGCTCTTTATCATTTTGATACCATGTTATTAAGGGTGCAGGCTCTCCACGAACATTAACATCGTACTTAATTGGCTTGCCGGCTCGAATAAGCAACGGCTTTAAGTTAGTGCGGTCAATACGGGGCTTCACTGTAAAACATTAATAAAAACAATAGAAAATGCTAAATCATGTCTGATTAAATATATATAAAACTAAGAATCAAAAGTATTGGTGTGATTTCACAACTTTTGGCTACTCTCTAGATTTGCGTTTGTCATATCGATAGGAAGGAAAACACGAAGGAGTAGACGAAACAATAATAAAAGCAGGTAAAAAGTGTGGACGTGAAAGCGTTGATCAATTTGTTAACGCTTTATAAAGTAATTGTCAGGTCAAATTAAAAGATCGACTTAAGAAGAATATAAAAATATTATAATACTTTACATGTTAGATTCTTTTCAACAAATTTAGATTCTTTTCTACCATTTACTCTACCTACCAGTAACAGAGAAGTGTCTGTAAAAGAATAAGGGGCTTAGGACTTACATTTTTTGTACTTCACAATTTGGGGAACACTAGCATCTGATGGGGGCGAAAGCCCGGCTTTGTTTACAGCTATTATTCGGAATTGATATTCCCCATATTCCTGAAGTCCGGCAACTGTGGCTTCCAGTTGATCACCCGGTATTTCTAAAGCTTTTTCCCACTCGGTCTTATTTTTATCCTTTTTTTCTATTATATACTTTTGAATAGGAGCTCCTCCGTCATTATTAGGAGCAGTCCATTTTAATTTCACACTTTGATTATCATAATCAGTAACTTCAGGAGTTCCAGGTTTGTTAGGCTCATCAAATGGATCTTTCGCCACGACCCCTACTAAAGTAGTAAGTGGTTCTGACTCTCCTTCCTCGTTAACAGCAGAAACACGAAACATGTACTCTGATCCCGGATTCAAGCCAGTAACGTCAAAGCTTGGTGGCTCTTTTTCACCAGGAGATCTTCCAACTCGGACCCACTTTCCAGTTGCGCTGTCCATTTTTTCAACTACATATTCCTTAATTGGCACTCCGCCATCATCTTCAGGCTTCTTCCATTGAAGCTTGCATCCAGTTGCAGTTACATCGCTTACAGCAAGGGGTCCTTTTGGCGAACTTGGTTTTCCTAGAACAACTAATTCCACGGTCTCGCGATCAATGCCATTGCGGTTCTCTGCTTTTAAGGTATAAAATCCGCTATCCTTACGCAAAACATTTTTAATGCTAAAGTCAGTGTGATAATCGACATTTTCTATCTTAATTCTGTCCCCGTTAGTTAATGGGATATCATCTCTCCAGCTCCAGTGTAGCTCTGGTATTGGTTCCCCAATGACATCAACCGACCATTTGTGAGTTCGGCCGCTCTTTATTGTTACTCGTTTAAAAGTAGACCGATCGATTTGCGGCTTAACTACAAGAGGAGTAAACATTAAAAATAAAACATTATATTACCTCTCTAGGGGGATTCTCAAGCGTTTTGCATTACATACACAGTAAAAGCGTTGGCAGTTAAGCTGATGAGAGTTTTTCTAAGCAATTTCCGACTGTCAGCGCTGATGTAAATGATTCATGCATAAGAATAAATTATACTATATAAAATCGTGATAATATATATCTCGTTCACCCACGATTATGCAAATTGTGTTCAATGGAACATTATATCGTCGCCCAGTAAAGCAAAAATAAACAAGAGAAAATGCTATAGTCCAGTTCCCTGACTATCAGATAACCGTTACTCATCTATTGGAAGTGCGAACGAGAAATTTCAACATTATCTGGAATATCGGTAGAAATTTGGGAAAAAAGTTTTTAAAACTGTGGGCGTGGCTCTGGGCAAATCGATAGAAATTTACAAAACAAATTAAAAAATGAAAAAACATCAAAACATTTTTCATTGTGGGCGTTAGAGTGGGAGTGGTCACATTGGGCAACGAACTTGCGCTACGTCTATATCTCTGCAACTTTCTAGTTTTTATAGTTCCGAGCTCTCAACGTTCATACGGACGGATATGTCCAGATCCACTTGACAAGAATATATGTATATACTTCATATAGACGAAAACGCTTCCTTTTACGTGTTACACACTTTTCAATACTAGTACTCGTATACCCTTTTACTGTACGAATAACGGGTATAATTACTTTATTTTCGTGCGTAAATCAGTTTGGTGTTAGCTAGAAAAGTCTCGTTAGTCCATTTATTTCTGGTCAAATGAAACCATTTTAATCAATACAAATATACTACATTTAAAAGCGTAGATATATATAGAAAAATGTGGAAAACACATTTCACGGCTTGTGTCTGAAAAATGATGTAGGCATTTAGTAAGCAAAAATATATATCAACACATGTATTTATTATCTGAAAGCAATACTAGTTAATTAATCTCTTTATTGTTTGCTAAATGTGTTTAAATGTTAAGCCAAAGCAGGTTTATAACTAAACTGAACTGAGAATGTGAACACTTACGATTTTTGTGTTTGCACAAATGATTGTCGGTGGGTTGTGAAGGCTCGGAGGGCCCTGCTTTGTTCACGGCTCTTACTCGGAATTGGTACACCATATTTTCCTTAAGGCCCTCTACGTTGCACTCTGGGTTGGGATCATCAGTCTTTGCGACCTCACTCCAGGTAGGTGCGAATTTGTCTTTAATTTCAACGATATAATGGGTAATTGGGCGTCCGCCATCTGACGGAGGTCGCTTCCATTTTAAAAGAACACTCTTGTTATCGTAATCATCGATGACAGGTTGGCTGGGTGGACTTGGGGGATCATAAGGATTCTTAGCCACGATTACGTCGGATGTCTCAAGTGGCTCTGACTCGCCCTCTTTATTAATGGCCTTGACGCGAAACTTGTATTTCTTATTTGGCGTCAGTCCCTTAAAATCGAATGACGTCTCATTAGGACCCACTTCTCCAGCTGGAATCCAGCGGCCCGTCTCTTCGTCCATGCGCTCTAAAGCATATCCAGTAATATCACAACCACCGTCATCCTCTGGACGTTTCCATTTCATTTTTATATGGCTGGCGCGAATCTCTTCCGGCTCGAATGGTCCCCCAGGAGCAAGTGGCCTGTCTAGAACCACAACTTGAGCCTCGGACTCAATCGTCCCTGAGCTGTTCGACAGTACTAATTTGTATTTTCCTGTGTCCTTTCGCACTGATTTTTTAATAGTAATAGACGAGTTCCTTTCCAACTGGTCTAGGCAAATGCGCTGATTGTCAAACTTTAAATTATCTGTTCCCTTTACCCATGTTGCTGCTGGCTCCGGCTCACCGTCATATTTAATGTCGAACCGTATAGTTTGTCCCTTTTTAACGGTAATATTTTTGAGACCTTCTCCAACAATGAAGGGCTTAACGAAGCGGCATTTCGCAATAATGGATTTAGTCTTGTCGCTAGGTTCACCTGGGCCTGCCCTATTAACAGCACGGACTCGGAATTCATACTGTTGCCCCTCCTTTAGACCGTCAACAGTTGCAGTTCTAGCAGCGCCGTCAACTTCCTTGCCGGCAACCCAGTCGTTAGAAAACTTTTCTTTGTATTCTACAATATATGCAGTTATAGGATCCCCGCCATCACTTTCGGGGGCTTCCCACTTAAGGTCTGCGTGGTCCTTATCCCAGTCGGTAAGATCGACTGCCTTGGGCTTTCCGGGTTCATCCCATGGATCTTTCGCAAGAATCGTATTTTTGAATGTGGCTGGATCTGATTGTCCGATTGCGTTGACAGCACGAATACGGAATCTGTACTGTTTTTTTGGGATCAAGTCGTCAATTTTTTTTCGACACGGTTCACTAGGCATAACCTCGGCGACAGACTCCCAACCTTGTTTTTTGCTCAAGTCCTGCCGTTCGATCACATATTTGACAATAGGAGTACCACCATCGTCAGATGGTGGCTTGAAGTTTATTACGCAGGATGTTTGATAGACGTCTGTAATGTCCACATCCTGGGGGGGCTGCGGAACATCTTGACAAATAATCTGTACGTCTTTGGTATCTTCACCTTGTCCATTGGATATTTTTATTTGATATGGCCCAGATAATTCTCTCGACGGCTTTTTTATTTTAAATGTGACCTTTTCATCGGTAACTGCCACTTCCACATCCTTTACGGGCAATGGCTTGCCGTCCTTAAATAATTTAGCCTCCACTGGTGTTTGCCTTGTACCGGAAACTAAATAAAACAACGATTTAAATTAATTGTTGCGCTTTGAAAAGTAACATCGACAAAATTGGATCCCTAATCACCCATTACAGATATTTTCTGCTTATAAAAAGTGGTCCGAAAATGGAGCGTAAATTGTTAGGAAGAGCCGGAACAGTTTGACAGGTAAGAAACCATAATAAATTACTTTGTATGCATACCGAGCGATTTTGAAATACTTATACTACTCATCATAATATACTCCATTATAAACTATTAAGACGTGATTCGTTAAAATCATAGATTACACAAATTACTAAAGTTAAATTACAATAAATACTAATACATTTCAATTTATGCATTAGCAATTATGCAGGCTACTGAAAAAATTACTTAAATTAAATTAAAAAAATACTAGCCTAGTTCAAAATGTGGCATGTTCGGTATATTATGTGACTTTGCTTATATCGATTAAATTCAATTTTAGTTTTAGTTTCTCTTTTACCTTTAAATGGTACTTCTACAAGCACAGGGGCACTGATAGGGCCAGCAAATTGATCAGGGCAGTCTATGTTAGGCCTACTTTCTCCCTTGCGAATAGAAAGTTTGCATTTCGAACTTAGCTGGCCCGACTCGCAAGTTATTTCGCCCTCATTAGACATATCCAGACTGTTAAATATTAGTTGATGCTTGCCGCCACCCAGGTTCTTGATTTGAATACTTTCACTCGGTACTATGGGCTCTCCATTAAATTTCCAGTCGCATGGTGCCGTTTGATCTTGAAGCTCTATGTCCAGAACCAATTTTTCTCTCTCAACAGCTTCAGTATCCTTGAGTTTTTTGTTAAAGCGGTTTTGATCTATAAAATATACATTTAAAAGGATAATACCATCGACATTATATTAAGTAGTTTAATTAATGTTTTCGTTGAAAACCGGTCTATTTCGCCTTTTCTTGGCATAAAATCAAACAACAAAAAATGAAAAATTATGTAAGTTGAGCAAAAACCCGTTATGGGGCATTACTTCAAATAAATCAAATCTAGAAATAAACCTAAACAAATTTATCAAAGGAGGCAAACTCACAGTTAATAATTATTTCCGCCTCAGTGGTATCGGCATTCGTTGTACATTTAAATTGGCCGGCATCGGTAACCTTGCAGTCCTTAATGACTAACTTTCGCTTCCGACCATCTTTTACAACTTGAATGCGTTTATCGGGTTTGATTTCTTCGCCGTTACGGAACCACTGCACTTCGCCCATAGCATCATCGATTTCGCATGCGAGCGTTACTGTGTCTTTCTCAATACACTGTTGAGATTTTAGAACCTTGACGAACTTGTATGGGTATTCTGTGACCTTGAGGTTACACTCAGTCTTATCAGGTTGCTTATCCAGTTGACATCTGTAGAGCCCCGCATCCTCAAGCACAGAGTCCTTGATGATTAGTTTGAGGTTACCGTTTATGTCCTTGGAGATAAGGTAGCGAGGATCATCGGAATCCAGCTTTGTGCTATCCTTAAACCAATGAACATTAGCCATACTGCTACTAACGGAGCACTCAAGAGTGGTCTCATGCTGAGTGAACCCGTCAAGTTTCTTTTTAAGGGGTTTCGTAAAAGTGTACGTGGGATCAGCTTCTTCGACATTCAAAAATGCTGTACTTGAAACACCCCCGATTTCAATGGTGTACTTGCCGGTGTCCTCGACTTTTGGTGTCGAAATAATTAACTGATAAGTATCATTTTCTTGTTTAAATTTAAATTTACTGCCGGTAAACACCTCCTATAATTAACAAAGTATTAGATATGGAACAAAATCTTCTTCAAAAGCTCAGTAAATTGAGCTGCATTAGTAAACTTACGTCTTTTCGAAACAGCCACTTGGGCTTGCAATTGGGTTTGCTGAATCTGGCTTCAAACACAACCTTTTTGTCCTTTCCCTCTTTTGCAAATTGATCGATAAGTGGGCTGAGGAACGACTCAACCTTCTGTGCTCGCATATTTTAAGTTGATACGTTGTCAAAAATGGGTAAAGGTGTGTAAATTTGATATACGATTACTAAATGCACTTTTTATTATTTTAAAAATATAGTCTTATCAATACAGTTCCCGCATATATATGGATGTAATATGTGTATTACAAAATCATTTATATGTGAGACGTATATCGATAAGATAGGTTACTTGTTATATTTTTAATTATTATAGATGCGAGCCCAAAAAACAAAGGATTATTTTGCTTTCTTCGCCACGTATTAATATTTCAACCAAAAATATACATACACACATACGTACAAATAACCTTCTAGCATGAGTCAAATGGCTTTTATCAGTTTAAACGATCTTTCTGTATTAGGAAATAAATACCCCTCAATGTTCATGGCATATGCCATTTTTGGGTGCGACAATCATTTTTATACCCTTTACTCGTTGAGTAAAAGGGTATACTAGATTCGTTAAAAAATAATAAAAAATATGTAACAGGCAGAAGGATGTAACGAAAACGCTTCCTTCTGCCTGTTACATATTTTTTTTATTATTTTTTAACGAATCTAGTATACCCTTTTAGTCCACGACGATTGGCAGACGATTGATACTTTAATAACTTGATCAACCATTGATTTCTTTAATTTTTTCGTTAAATAATCAAGTGTTAAAAAACATTGACGTTTACATATAATGGGAGTTTAATTTTTTTTAACAATTTGTCAACATGCTTACAAATTATGAAGAAATGAAAATAATAGTTTTTTGATTGATTATTAATACCTGTTAGCAAGTTTATCATAGGTGCATTGCTGCATTTTCCTAGAACTCCCTTTTACTGAGTAATGTAGCTTTATCTTTTGTTTTACGTTTGATTTTAGCAAAATAAAATATTATTAAAATTAAAATATTTAACTGAATTTATTTTAAAATATTTTGAAACAAGAAACCTTTTCTAATCAAGCCAATGCGAATAGTCTAGGCTGTACAGTGTATATTCTTTCTTGTTATTATTATTTATCGTATATCGAATTTGAGCTGAAAGCTTATTGCTAGCATTTTATTTTGAATATATCAAAGTTAGGAAAAATGTATTTCCATCTTTCTTATCTTTGTCAAAAATTGTAATCCCTTTGTTACTTGGTTAAAAGAAATACAAAGGGCTTACACATAAATATTTATATTACATCATTGAGACCAACCGCAAACAACTAAACAAATGACGCAATTTAGAAGTACACCCAGGATATTTTATTATTTTAGAATAAATAATTTTTAAATTGTAAAAGGTCCATTAGTGTTATTTTTTAGAGTATTTGAGTCATTTTCCTTAATATTAGGATAATTTTCCTGGGTGTACTTTAAGTACAAAGTAGGAGCGGATTTGTTATTTTGTCGATATTTTAATGTCAACATTTTTTTGTTGCATAAACTTCGCTTATAATTTATGCAGTTAAAAACATTAAGCCGTACAGATGCGATGTTTTTAAGTGGAAAACTCTTCGTGGGATGACACATAGCTTAAGAAACAGATAACAAAATTCAAATAATATCGATTTACTTTAGAGGAATAGCTTTTTGAATGACTTTTAGAAAACCTTTTTGCAAGTTTATTCGAGACCTTGAGCAAAAAATAAGCCCTCAAATAAATTGATATCCGGAACCGTAGCTATACAAAATTACCAAAAATCAATAGTCGCTCACACCACTGAGAAGTATAGGTAATAACATTTGAGTATTAATTCGGTAATAAATTATATATGATTATATCTTTATATATATATATAAATATATAGAGAGAAAGAAAGAGAGAGAGAGAGGGAGCGCACCTCCTCACGCCGAAACGGATGTAATGTCGGCCAATCGGGAATCAGCTCTGCTAAAGATGGTCTACGCGATCCTGGACCCTAAATTTCAGTTTTATTAATGGAAAATGTTTATTGGGAAATGTGTCTTTACAAAGTATTAAAACATTAACCTGCCTAAAGCTTGTTAAAAGATTTGTACCAATGCTGATGCGATTCGAAACATTTAATTTATTAGAAATTTCTAAATAAAACTTAAGCCGTGGCAAACACTTGGATGCCTTATGGATTGATTCAGTTTACTTAGTTTTAAAATATGTGAAGTGCCAAGCTCAGGAACGTGATTCACAAATTTAATAAGAATGTAGTCAAGCTTAACTGAATCAAAGTGCCAACAAATTATAGAGAATTCCACCCTGTCATCAGCAAGTCTGATAAAAGCGAATAACTTGGTTCTTACCCTTTCAACTTTTTTAAGGGCCGGCAACGGTTTTTCTGTTTCTTTAAGGTCGCCCCAATTGGGGTCCTGTTCGTCTTTGTCCCATTTTTGATAACGCCGTTTTTTGAGCATGCTACGAAAGTCCATGCCACTTGAATCAGATACGTAGAGTTGCATTTCGGCTGAGTCCTCACCGTGAATGTTCGAAACAACTATCTTGTATTTGCTCTCATCATTGGGCTTGCACTTACGCATACACAAGGTAATTGTGTTTGTTTGCCCATCTGTAAGGAACTTAAACCGGCCGCCCTCAAGGATCTCGCTAACTCCCTTGTAGAACTTGAACGTAGGTGCTGGACTACCTTCGACGCCGACAGTAAGGTAAGCAGTCGAGTCTAGAAAACAAGTACAAGGCATGCTTATGTTAACAATTACAATCTTGTTAGCCAGATTCAGGAGTTGCCAGTCACGATAAAAACTATATGATGTCCATGTGTATCATTTGATTTCGTTCCAGGAAAAGTAAGGTAACTTGCTTAGAATAACAGATCTGCGTCTTACAATGGGGTTATTAATGATACCTGGTACATACCTGGATAACGTACGAGTATATTATTTCGTATTAAAACAAAATTCTTTTACACATATATGTACATACCTTCCACAACAGAGTAAGACTCCATGACATCAACGATAGAAGGAGGACCGCCATCACCAACATCGCGTAAGGGCGTGGATGGCTTGTTAATAAGATCTTCCAAATCTTGCACGCTTGGACGGCGTACATCAATCGAAGGTCTACGCCGCTATAGACCACACACGAATACATTGACACAGATGGCGATAGAAACAGGGAAAATATAAACAGATAAACATATATTAAGCATATTATTTAAAACAATAAGATTCTTTGCAACGCCTAAAACACATTCATGATGTATTACATTGCTATTCATGAGGCTTAAAAAGTAATCAGGCATGTTCCGAGGAAAATCAAGAGAGACTTAGTCGACTTCCTTGACCATACGATACCCGTTACTCAGCTATAATGGCAAGGATGGCTGGGAAGAAATGAATAAATTTTGTTGGCATATCGATAGAACATTGCAAAAGAAGTATAAAAATAGAAAAAAAAAATTTTATTTTTTAATTGTATTTGTGACGTCCGAGTGCGCGTAAAAATCATCTGCATGTTTTTACCGTTCATACGGACAGACGGACAGGCATGACCAGATCAACTCGCTTGTCATCCTGATCAAATATATATATATACTTTATATATATACCTCCTTCTACCAGTTACATACATTTTAATTTGAACTAATTGTGTATGCCTTTTTACTCTACGAGTAACCGGTATATAAATGTAACACCAGCTAATTTGTTTATTTCTTTGGATCAGAAAAGGCCTGAATAACAAGTATCTATCCGTTAATATTCAAAAGGTAAGGATAAAATAATTTTCGAATTAAAACTTAAAGGCATTCCGCTAATAATGTAAAATTAGCTTTAAAAGTAACGTTTTATGAATACTACAAACAAATTCTATGTGTTGAAGGTTAGACATATGTATGAATGCATATTGTTAATAGATTATTAAACATCACAGTCCCAAAAATCATACTATTTATTCAATAAACATATATATATCCGTTTATAAGTTTATATCAAACTACATTTAAATAAAGTGGAAAGAAAGTTAAAGTAATTACCGGGAATGCAGTTGTACTAAGTACAAAGATGTAGGGTTCTAACAAGCTTACAAAAGTATGGAAACTCTTTTATTGATTAGGATGCCAAAAAGCCGCTAAAGTCAATTATGTGGGTTAAGAATAACATTCTAAATCAAAATATATATCGTAAGATCGATGGAGATGTAAAGCACTTTGCAATTACACTATATACTTATAAATCTTCTCGCCTATTAAAGCTAAGGAAGAACTGAAGATTTTTTTTACCTCGTTAGTATCGCCTTTTTTACCAAGACCCCTAAGCATTTAATTTAATATCTTACAGCTGAACAACAATTTGTTTTACTCCTATTGGTAAATTATATAGATCTCCTTAAATTGGTACAGTAGTATGACCTTAGAAAGAAACACCAATCCTGTAGCTCCAGGAAAGTTCGTTCGATCCTTTGACAAAAGCAAATATGGAAAGAAAGCTGCAGAAACCTGGATGCTTGACAGCTGGGAAAATACTCGTATTTAATACCCGTAAATAAATATGTAAGTCCTACAATAGTTGGCATAACGTAATTTTAGCAAGACTTCTATACTCGTATGTTCCCCCTTATGGATAACTCAAAAGTTCCCCCCTTTATAAAGATATCAGTTTTGATATTTGTACACAGTTTTTGAATGTGATTGGATTAAACATTCATGGTATTTACATACTTGCACCGAATGTTACATATGTACATACTCCTACTGTTTTTATATAATATATGCAACTTTGAATCATTTTCATAATCAATAAATGGCAAGCGAACACTAAGTAATAGCAGAAGTGAACGAAAAACTCGACCACAATTTCAAAGACCTGTTTCGTGTCTCCCATTTCTCCGGGTCGATGTTGCTTCTGCTAACGTATTTAAGAAAATAAAAAGTGAAAAAACAGTTAGGACTTTCGACTGGTCTTTCCCATGGTCTTAATTTTGTTGTAAAAATGAAAGTGTGCTTTTATTCTCGATAAATAATAAAATGATACACTACCAGAACGACCTGATTTCTTAATAAGGTTTTCGAGAGAATTAGTTAGTGGATTAGTTTTATTTTTAAGATCTGCCAAGTAAATAGAAAACTGAATTCAGAAATTAGGTCGCGAAATTGAGAAGAACTGTTTCATTTCGATTTTAGTGTTTTTTTCTTATGAAAAATAAATGTGTACATGCTGGCCTAGTACTACAGCAATCCAGAATAAGCCAAGTTCATAAATTTGAACAAGTATTTATGTATAACTGGAGTAAAAGATGTGGGATGCAAAGAGATTAGTGAATGAATAAATTATGATCAATTTTAATTACTCCTCTTTAAGTTGCGGTAGTTAAATTATTAAAACCAATTGCACTTTTACAGGTATAGGGTGAGTGTTCGGCATTATACGAGTGTATGAATCGTGTAGTTTGGAATGTGATTCAAGTCAAAGGACTAGTTTCTCAGGTGTTTGGCTCTTTGCTCTCTTGTCTTGAGATGGAATGCAAGTCACCAGAAGTTATAGAAAATGTCTACTACAAAACGTATTATGTAACAACCATGTGCAGCTAACTCTCACCTGTCCTTCACCGACCTCGCCTGGCCTCAATAACTGTAATATTATTGAATCGTATTATAATGCTGAACAATGTGTTTAACACTAGCATAGCATACGTCATAGAAATAAAACGACTTGTAAGTGGGTAATTCGTAGATCGGTCTGTGTAGGTGGTATTGGCTTTGTTTGGTTGGTTTGGTATTTTAGAGCTGTACGGGAGAGTATAATTTGAACAGATTGTGTGCTCCTGGACATCACTCGATGTACTCTATGTTCGAGTATTTATCAATTTTCTTGTTCACATACTAACTAATAAAATAGTCGGCATTTAGAATGAATACTTATCGTTACATTAAACCGAACCGATTGCTCATGTTTTCCCAACGTGCAAAACTAGGTGTTGTCTGCTCACTGGCAATTATTTATTTGAGCAATAATCTTTTGCTGCTGAAATGACCGATTTGAATAAAAAAATGTTTTCTAGAGGCCACCAATCATGAAATGGAATCAGAACACAATTACGAAATATTACGAAAAATGACGAAATACATATGTACATATATACGAGTATGTATGCATACATACATATCACAACACATGTAATAACACATGTATCGCACGAAGGCCACGATTAAGATCATGTACTCTTTGGCAGTCATAGTTAGATGCCACAGAGCAATCAACTGTACATACATATGTGAGGAGCAAGAATGTATTTTTAAGCCTACCAAAATGTTCAGCTACAATTTGTTCGAAATACATATACATATATATGTATATACATATATATACATATATATGTATTTTTAGGTTTCGTTTGTCAAAAAAGAAACTAATTATAGTTTCACCTATATCTGGGCTCATAAAGCCTATTTTTAAACCATCAACGGATTAGTGGGTTTTATGTAATTTTTAGATGTTTTTATATGTATACGTATATATATATATATGTATGTACAATATGTATGCACCATACAACCCGCCGATTTTGTAATTGCTTATCCCAACATTTAATTGGACCTTCAAGTGCGTTCGCAAGCTAACTGTTGTGTCCTAAAATAAATTCTTCTTACGGATATTCTTAGTAGACTGCGAAGCTTCAAATGTAGCCAAAAGTAATGAGATTTCTTACCCGCGTGTCCATTACTTCGCCAGGACGGAGTTTCTTCTGTTTTTCGTTGTTGATTGATGGAGGATTTGCGGAGTGGGTGTACAAATGGTGTTGTTGAATGCAAAGGGTGTGTTGGAGTATTTTATGTTTTGTTGTTGAGATTTCAAGAACATTTTTGTTGGTTTGTTATAAAATGAAGTAGGATTGACAGATTGTTGGTTGGCGGGTTGGTTGTTGTTTAGTTTGAAGGGCGTTTTGCATATATGGTAGGTACATAAAAGGGAACACAGTAGATACGTATATAGATTAGGTACATTGCAGTAATTTCGTTTTCTTATAAAGGCAACACTTAATTAGAGATTATCACAGGTAATTGACAAGGAAACAATAAAATTAAATACATTTCCTTCCCGTTTAATTAAGACAACTAA
This sequence comes from Drosophila orena, assembly GCA_005876975.1. NCBI lineage: Eukaryota > Metazoa > Arthropoda > Insecta > Diptera > Drosophilidae > Drosophila > Drosophila orena. The sequence goes on along the minus strand of VCKV01000094.1, from coordinate 765,922 downwards.
ACTACTTAAAAAATAGTTAAGTACCCATTAAGCTTAAGTATAAAAGTATTCAAAAGCTTACGATTGTGTTTTCTAAAGATGGAAATTGATAGAAAAAGGAAATATTGATATAAATATACACGTGTAAAAGCATGCATACATGTAAAAAATAAGAAAAAGAAAAGTATCTGTCCAACATTCAAATATTTACTTTTGAATGCATCATGTGCGACATCATTTCAAATCATTTTCAACGAACTATTTGTCACTCTTAGTTTGTACACTCCGAAAAACTAACATTACTAACATAGCTTAAATTTTAAAAATGCTTGATTAAATAAAATTAATTACTTAATTAATCAAGTTAACAGTGAAATTATGTTAGAAATAACATTATTTCATGAATATATAAAAAGGATTCTCTTTAATTATTATAAATAAATAATGGTTTTTCAAAACGGAAAGGTATTGAATACACTTTTCATTGGAATTATAGCTATTATGAAAATATCTCCCGATCTCTCAAGTTAAGCTTATGACGAATCTTGTTTTAAGGGCTAGTTTTTGATAAGTGCAACATCTATTATAATCCCAAAAAACGGCTGCTCCGAACTTGTCTCCACTACTTACCTCGTCATTGATGATCAGAGATGGCCGTCGACCAGTATCAGCTGGGGGTATCAGAGATCCGCGGCGACTGGGTGGCTCTGGTGCCAATGATGGTCGCTTCTCCCGAATCACTTCGATCTTGGGTGGGTCACCTGGAGCAGGTGGTTGCATTCTTGGGACCTTTGGCTTATCCTCCTATTAAAAGGAATATACGAGTTGTAAGTTCCGAGCCTAAGTGTAGAACAGCTCCTTTTAATGTAATAAGCTCTCAGCTGAGCAACGCTCAAGTCATTAAAAAGCCGTTTCTATTTATGTTTAATGTATATACATATTTATTGTGTTTTGGTATACGAGTATTAACAGCGTGTAAAAGTGTGAATTTAATAAAATACCCACCGTTATTGTAAAATTAAAGGCTGACATTTTAATCGCAAGCCTAATGGACTGCTTAGAACAAGAAGTCGAAAGAGGGCAGTGCAAGAATGTTTATATTACATTTTTTTTTCAATTAAAACTAAATAAAATAAAACACTAAAATCAGTTTTAACCGTGGAGGCGGAGCGACAAAAACAGACAGACGTTAAATGGATTATGAGCAACGGTTGGATATTTATGATGAAAGATATTTCAACACATTAAATAAAAACATTTATTTATACATACATACGTACATTTTTTAAGCTATTTACAAACATACAGATATACATATGTATATTTGTATAAGTATATATATAAATAGCTTATTAAATGTGTGGAAACATATAGCGCATTCTAACTAAACTGTGTTTTGGTATTTGTTTTATACACACACAGGTTGTGGTGTATTCAGAAGCATTCACATATGTACATACATACAAAATTCTTATTGGCGGAGAAGTAAATAGCGCATAAATTAGGCGGATGGCATTGGTTACGGGCGTATCAAACTAAGTATTATAAGTATTGTAAGTGCGTACCTTAGTTTCTTCTACAGGCAACTTTACTTCGGGACCTTTAGTGTCCGGTGTGATAATGGATGGTGTGAGTTTCTCGGATTTGGTCTTATCAATGCTAAAAGGATCGTATTTCTCTAAAACAGGCCGCTCATAATTATCCTCAAGAGTTGCTAGAGCTTCAGGCTTCTTCAAGTTAGACACTTGCGCCTTGACTGCCTTTGTGAGAGAGAACTGCTCCGTTGCATTCGCCTTCGGTGGATGGGATGGATTTAATAGGAGTTAGGATGATTGTATACAGATCAATATCAGTAGGACAAAAAATACGGTCATGGGCAGATACAAAGATAAAGAAAGAGAGAGAGAGAGAGAGAATGAAAGGGAAAGAGACAGAGACAGAAGACAGAGACAGACTAAAGGAGAGAGCGAGCCAGTATATAAAACATTTTCAGTGAAAAAAAGGGGGCGTAGGATTAACCCAAGATTGAAAGCTCGAAAGATTTCGACAGCTAGAAAATATTGAAGTCCATAAAATAGAGACATTACAGCAGAGCATTGCTTGCACGGAAGTTTTCAAAGCTGTTACCTTTGTTAATTGCACAGCCTGCTGGGGAGCAGCTTGCTCTTTTACATCCTTTATCACGGGCTTTAAAACAACCCCAAGGAATGATTCATTTTGAATTGGTTCCTTAGTCATCAGATTTCTGATAGAGGATCGACGTCGCTGCTTTATTATATCTAGTACAGATGGTTTGTCGGCCTGCTAGATTCATTTGTCAAGGGGTTTTTACAATTAGTATGGATAAGGGAACTATGTTATGCAAAATGGAAAATGTTTTCATAATATAGTTCACGAAGTACATTATGCACATGTGCTTTTGTTGGATCAGTCTTTTTTGGTACTTTACTTACCCCACTATGTTCTTTATTTCCAAAATTCGATATTTCCTTCTGAAAAGTGTTGCAACAAATATTTGGGTTGGTTTGGAGAAAAAATTTAAAACGATTTAAAAGGTTTTAAAGTTAAAATTACAATTACATAGGTCTCGTATATTAGGGCTATATACTTTCCAGCGTATATTATTTAAGATGTGACATAGTATAATATATATAGTTAGATATAATTACCTCAGGCTCAATGATGACTGGCTTGAGCACAGCGCCATCTCGACCGTCATCTTCACCAGGAAGTTTACCTTTCCCGACTTTCAAGCCCTTAGGTTCCTCGGAGCTCTTTTCAATAATGTCGGTCTTCTGTATACGTACACAGTTACCAGATAATTGGTTATGTTGCGAGTTATTAGGTTATTCTTACTAAACATAAAACAAAACAAAACATACTTTAGGAATTCCATTTTTCTGGACAAGAGCCTCAGGTTCTTTCTTTCCGCTGTCTAATATGGGTTTTTCCATCTTGTTTGGTATTTCCAGATCACGAGCAAAGTCGGATGGTGTAAAATCGGATTTTTCATACTTTTCAAGTTGTGGACGTTCATAGTCCGGAATTTCTGGTAGCTCTTCGTATTTCGGTTTTGCTTTTGCTTTTGCCTTGGTCTTAGGTTTGGGCGCCTCAGGCTTTGCCTCCTCTTTAACTTGAGCGATCGATGTCTTTCGCAGCTTTGGCAATTCTTCGGCAGGCTTTTGCTCCTCTATGACCTATACCACACATTTAATATATAGACAACAGACGAAAAAATATTGACAATAACAAATAAACAAGTTATGGGAATAGACAAGTAAGGACGTACTGAAATTAGACGTACAGACTTGCATACATAGAGAACAATAGAGAACGCTATATTCGAGTGATTCGACTATCAGAACTCGTTACTCAAAACATTCGAAATTCTTTAAAATTATCGATAGAAAAATAAAATGTTTTCTGCGAATCGGTAAGAATTGGCCAAACAAATGATGAAATGATAAAATATGTATATTCTTTAAAGGTGTGGGCGTGACAGTTTTAAGCGATTTATGATCGTGCTACATTCTAAAACAAACTAGCACAGCGTAGGCGTCACTAGACCCTGCATGCTTAGTTTTAATTTTTAATTGATAGGTAAATTTCTTCAGAAATCGTGTCACAGTTTCAAAACCTTATTCTCGAAATTCATCAAGATATGCCATTGGGAGTTGACGGCAAACTTTAACTGGCATATTCTTTAAACCATGTTTTTCAAAATTGTGTAAAGCTAGAGAACGGTCTAGCATTAATTTTAAAAAGCATACAAAGTTGTTGTATATGGACTACAAATTTTAAAAAGAAAACATTTTTACATCCTTTTTGATTGCAGATGCAGCGAAATTGAAAATCATAATTTTTTTTGAGCGTTTTACGGTATTAAATTCCGAATTTCGAAAACATTTTAGTTCATCGACGACAAAAACACTCTGATGTCAATCTAGGATGTCAGCGGTGATATGTCTTACAAGATCGTTGAAAAATTTGTTAAATTTCATGTTCACTTTTTCTGATATAAACTTAAACTTAAATATTATATGGATTTCTCTAAAAATTGAGAGCAAAAATAATAATGTTATAATCAATAATAACCAGCCCTTAAAGGCAGATCTCCCCTTAAGTTTTTAGAGTTCCCTAGATCTAGACGTTCATAAGGACTGACAGACGGGAAAAGCCAGATTAGGTATGCAGATTTCAGAGATGTAGACGTAGCGCAATTTCGTTTACTTATGTTTCCACGCTCCTTCTAACGCCCACAAGCTGCCCACAATTGTCACGCCAAAAATTTTAAAACATTTATTAATTTTTTTTTAATTTGGTTATTGGTATTCTAATTTCTATCGATATGCCAACAAAATGATGAAATTTCTCGTTCGCACTTCCACTAGCTTAGTAACGGGTATCTGATAGTCGTTCTCTTACGTTTTTAAATTCAAAGTGGTATAGATTGAGAATGGAAGTAAGCATTTCCGCTAAAGGTTTATCTATAATCGGAATTGCCCGTATATGAAAAAGTAAGTGTTAGTTTTAAGAAGTTTTTAAAGATAACAAATTTCTTATTATTCACAATTAACATTAAAAGAAAAATACAAAATAGAAAGATTAAACTGGTTCTCGTTTAGACCTCTCACCTTTGAAGTTCGCCGTTTTTCAGCAGGTTTTAGCTTGGGAACCTCTTCTTTTAATGCTTGTGGATTTTTGTTAGCGTCAAGTGGATTACTATCAACCTGCTACAGGGGAAATGGTTTCTTATAGGTGTATGTACCGGGATTTTAAGGGAGTTAACTTATAATGACCCAAAAACGTCACCTCCATGACACTTGTAGAATAGCATACATATTTAATATATATTTTTTTGGCACTCACCTCCAATGGTTTTTTGTCTATTATAGATGACCTTCGCGATTCTGTTGTAGATTCCTCGATCTTTTGGTTGAGTACAAAATGGACACATTGCACGGTCAATGCTACACAGAACAGCAAAAGGCATGATATTACTTACCGCAAGAGATGACTTTCTAGATGATATCTTCTTATCATCGACAGTGATTTCCTCTTTAGCCTGAATTGTTGATTTGCGGCGCACGTCAGACGAGACCTCCTCTTTGACAGAAACAATACTTGCCTAACAAAACACACAGTTGTTTATAGTTATAAACTCACGTTCAAGTAAAAGAACTTTCATACAAGCTTTGAAGAATACGTAAAAAACAAATTTCGATCAATTTCACATGGGCTGACGAGAAAGACAAACCAAAGGAGCTAAGACACGAACAATGTATGAATGCATCTTAATTTGAATCTTCAATCATGAATTCTAATTTAAGATTGATCTGTTATGTGTTGTGTATTGTCTAAATGTACTCTTACAATATAATATACAGAGAAGATTACTTATGTGTAAGTTCAATTTACGACATTATTATTATGCCCCTTTTTAATACACTTTTTTTGTATGGTTTACTTACCTTTCGGTCAACTTTTTTGAGGCCAATTTGTTCCGTTGCTTGTTGCTGTGAAAAAAATTTAAAAAATATTTTAAAGTATGTGTTTTTTAATTCTAATATGTACACATCAAATATTACAAAGTAAATCAGTAAGAACATAAGGGTGGTCTAAAGATGTCCAAGTGTAATGTACTCTAAATCGCTCATATAGGGCATACAATAGGGCCAATAGAATTTCTAAGTGGAATTTCCAATGGAGCAATTGCAGGCCATCATACATGAATAAAAAAACAGAGTATACGAATTTAAAGTGGACCACCCTGGGAACATGCTGTGTATTTTAGAGTGCTAGTTTAATAATGAGTCTAGGTTGTTGGCAAAAAATATAAGCAGATATTTGGCTAAAGAGTAGCTGATAGGCCTTTGACTTTTACCTCTCCGGAGTCTTGTTTATTGGTTTGGGTGGGATCTGAAGTAGATATATCTTTATTAGTCTTAGAATCTGGTTGATCTAGTTTGTCCTTTTTGCCAGAGTTCTTTTGGTTCGATTGGTTAGGTTTTGCATCAGATTTAGCTTTCTTAGACTCTGGAACTTCAGGGTCTCCACCATCTTGCATTTCAATTGAACTTTCTTTTACTTCCGGTATGTCTTTATTATCCAGAATTTCTTCCTTTCCGGTCAGTTCTTCTTTTGGGTCGATCTTCTTTATCTGCTCTTTATTAATTCGTCTATCCGTTTGTGTAATAGATTGACTGGATGGATTTTCATCTTCTTCGATCTCCTTTATGTGTCGAGTGTTTTGTTTTGCAGTGTATTGAAGTGTATTGTTAGTGACCAAAACGAAAATTATTAAATATTTAAAAGATGAGTAAACAGATAATAACATAGAAGAAAAATATAATTATAAAAAGACCAAAGACTATTTGTATACAGTTTGTATTAAACTCTATACCACACAAGAGCTAAATAAAGAGATAAAGAAAAAAACTCCTGTGTGCTGTAGCAGAAGAGCTCATAAATATAAAGGTCAAAGTAGAAAATTTTAGCGAAAAGACTTGTTGGAGAAATTCAATTGAAAGTTATACTATAAAATTAATTTTCCGAACGTGGAAAATTATTAAAGTGCAAACCTCTTCACTAGGAAATGGACCGATTGGCTTTAATGTTACACCAAATATGTCCTTAGATGTATTTGACTGGGAAATGTCCAGGGGAGTATTCGTTGCATTTCTCCTTTTAAGTTTCGGTAATTCATAGGTAGTTACTCCAGGCTGTATGGTAAAAAATTACTCTTTATCGGTTGCTGTGCTAAAAAGTCTTGATTTGTTAAATTAACTTCTAAATTTAAAAAAAAATATGCGATTTCACCTAATGATATGCGGGAATGTACATACATGAAAAAAGTTTTTAATGGATTGGTCTAACTGCATATGTTTTACTAGGTATTCGAGATGAATTATGATCAGTATAAATCTTGATCAATATAAAAATTATACAGCATTAGTAAAAAGCGTGTTTGTACACGCTGTATTAGATGCAATGTACTTTGTGCGCATAGGGCTGGTCAAAAGAATGCATTGATAACTATAATTAACTGCAGTCTTGACAATTAAACAGCTTCATTTGTCGATTTAAACCATCAATTTGATTTGGTAAACTTCGTGCCACTTACTAACCAATATCTTTAAATTTGAAGTTGAGTGCTGGGTCATATTCTGTGAAAATTCCGCATGAACCTCTGTTGTGCCTACAGATTCATCGCTAATTGTGACGCTTAGGGTGCTTTGTTTTTCCATTATTTTTTCAACAGAAATCTGCTGCGCCATAATATCCTGATCTTCCTCAATCTGTATTTCCTGTGCGGATACAGACTCTAACTTCTGCTGCCGGTTTTCTACACTTTCTGATATTACTGATTTCTCTTTTTTATTTACCTTTTTCTCCTCTTCTTTTTCAGTCTTGGTCTTTTCCTTTTCCTTTTCTTTCGGCTTCTCTTCCTTCTTCTTGGTAGCTTTTTCTACCGTTATTTTGCACGACGATTCGTCCTTGCCGACTTCATTGGTCACAATAACTTTATAGTTCGATGTGTGCTCTGTCCTAGCTGAGCTAAAAGTTAGTCGTGCCGTTGTTCCATCGAACGTGGTGGTTATGTCCTTGGTTTCACGTATAACGGTGCTTCCCTTGTACCACTCAACCTTGCACTTGCGGTCTGACTGGGACAGGCTGATTAAAAGCTCAAAGGTCTTCGACTCAGCGACCTTCTGATCGACGAGCTTTCTCGAGATTTCCGGCTTGCAGGGCTTTCGCTCTTCCTCGGGAATGTCAACGAGGTTGACAATTTGGGAAACTGCCTCCCCTTTCTCGTTACTGGCCACCAGCTTGTAGGCGCCCTTGTCACTCTCCTCAACATCGTTGATTTCCAGTTTGACGGCGAACTCTCCTTCCTTTGTCTGCTCTACCAGATAAACGTGTCTCTTGGTCTCTTTTACAGTGTTGGTTTCTTTATACCAGGTGCACTTCGGTTCGAACTTCGATGCTACTACGCACTCGATGACTACAGTACGCTTTTTAATAATCTTAATAATTTTGGGCTTATCCTTAATAACAGGAACGACTGGCGGCGCAGAACATGAAAAGAGAGGTATTTTAAAACATATCAATTAGAATCGTCGTCTTTGCTTTTGCTAGGCATATACGCACTTTCTATATTCAAGGTAAGGTTTGCATTAAGCTCCCCCAGCGTGTTCTTAATGTTACACTTGTAAAGGCCGGAGTCCTCTAGTTGCGGATCTAAAAGCTCCAGCTTAATGTAATATTGATCGCCACGCTGTTCAATAAACGTCTTGATTTTGTTGCTTTCCTTGATGACTTCTCCGTTGCGAAACCAAATGACATCTGGTTTCGGATCTGCCTTCACCTTGCACTCCATTATGACCAATTTACCGTTATTCTCAGAGACAATGCGCGGCTTTTCTATGAATGTTGGCCCCTCTCCTTCGGGCTCTGGCTCCGCTTCAATGTTCAGGTTAAGATTTGCGTTTGATTCACCATATTCGTTTTTGACATTGCATCTGTAGGTCCCACCATCGGTTGCGCCGGGATCCTAAAAGAGACGGATTTAATGATCGTTTGCTGTTATGCTATCCTTAATAATAACTTCATAATCACTTCACCTTAATTTCCAGCGTCAGCTCATACGTGTCTTCTGCAATAACTGTTGTGTTAATTTTTATCTTCTTACTCTTCTCCACCAAGTCTTGACCCCTGTACCAAGTGACTTTAGGCTCAGGCTTGGCCTTGCACTTGCATTTCATGGTGATCAATGTGCCCGACTCATTTGGGATGATTCTCGGTTTTTCAATAAAAGATGGCGCAAACCCGTTGGCATCGCTCGCACCTTAATGACAATAAAGCACAAATTTAGGTAATATGCAGTGAAAAGCAACCGAAGAAAAACACGTGGAAGCAAGACTGTTAGCTTGAGACATGGTTTGAATATGTATTGCGGGCGGATAGAAATGACCAAAATCAAAATGCAGATGCAAACTTTTTGGTTGCAAAAAGTTCGTTTGTATGTATACCGGGCAGACATTTAGACGCCGACATAATTTCATGCTACTATACTATACATAGGAAAGGTTTGCTCATGAAATTGTTGCTGTAAAATTAAAGCGTAAAGCAAGAGACTATATCCTAAAGACTGGTGGAAGACTAGAATTTCGAATTAATTAAATGAATCAATTTGGCACCAGTGGATCAAGTTTGGAATAAATAATAATTTTTTCCAAGTAATTAGCTCGCAAAGGCTATACCTATGTAGGTATGTATATCGTATGTAGCTGTTAGTTGTCAGAGTAATCTTTTAACTTAAAAAAAAATATTTTGAATCGTAAGAGCCAATTGAGTACTAGATAAATTTCTTATAAATATAGGAACCATTTTACGTACACCAAAATAATATATACATATATTTATATAGTATTAAATGAACCAATTTATAACAGAAATATCAAAATTTTAAGGTTTTGAAGGTATGTATATAAGGTATACTCGTATATTCAAGGAAGTTTCAAGCCTATAATAAGAGTGCGCCGTACTAGATTGCCCTTCTCAAACTTTCCTCTAATAAAACCAGAATCTGCTCTCAGGTTTACATTTATATAATATAATTATATAAATCACTATCTATATAGGAAAGAAAAATATAGTACCTTGAAAGTTAAGCGCAATGTTTGCATTACTTTCGCCATACATATTTATTGCGTTACAGCGATAGTTTCCGCCATCTTCTTTGGTGGGATTTTGAATTTCCAGAGTTAGAATGTAGCTGTCTTTAGTGGTTGCCTTGCGAGTCATTTTCGTTCTTTGATTATTAGAGATTTCCTTATCTGAGCAATACCAGACTATATCCGGAACCGGATGCGCTTCCAAGACGCATTCCATGATGAGTAAGTCTTCTTCTTGACGGATCGTTGGTTTTTTTGGAAAGCGCGGCGACTTTCCGTCCGGAATTCTGTATTGAGGTGGAAGAGTTTTAACTTTCGGTATTGCTTATTATCTCTAAATGCGTGTTTGCTGCCTTACTTTTTGGAGCCGCTTTCGAAATTAAGATTAATGGTTGCGACGCCAGAACCGTGCTTGTTTTTCGCTTGCGCGCGATATTCACCCTGGTCAGAAGAGACCACACTGCTAATCTCAAGACACGCAATGTGATAAAGTTTTTGATCCATTGTCAAAGACATTTTGTAGCGATTGGATTCATTTAGTACAGTCTCGCCATGGGACCTTTGTGCACATGAAGAAAAGTATTTGTAGAAACGTGAAGTGAAGTAGGTTAAATTTTAGTCGAATCCGTTTATTTCTTGATTCACAACAAGGTGTCACCTATGCTGTTTTTTTTTTTTCTAGATATTTCAGATATATCCGAATATATTTGAGTCTCTCTGTTTGATTTGTTTTTTAATAAACTTTACTTATTCATATGGTGAATATATATATCGATAAAGTTATTTTCGTACCATATGACTGTTGGCGTTGGATCTCCAACGCATCTACACTCGAACGTTACATTTCCACCATCTTCGCTTTGACGAATTACCGGGCGTTCGGTAAAAGTTGGCTTAATGCCTTCTGCGCTTTCCGGCACGGGGGCTTCGTCGCCTATAGAGTTGAAATATCCATATAGCGCAATTTGAAAATGGCACAGTCTGTTCCAATAACATGGTCTGTGCGTTAAGAATATTAAATTACCTTTACTATGCCTATATAAATTCATCAATGACAGTTTTAAGTTACCAAGCAATCTAAATTCCTCCTCAAAAGTACCGATAAGTAGTTGTATTTCGGTTACATTAAAACGTAAAAAATAAAACACAAATTTATCATAATGATACCCCATAAATTGATCTCAGAGATTTCACATTTTAAGCATTGTTGAGAAAAAATGATTAAGTTATTTCTGCGGCTTTCTTGCAAAACAATAAATTCAAATATTGATTGTTAATAAAAATTAAATGTAAAATTAATGTTCATATCATGCATTCTATTTGCACTTACTGTCGAAATTTAGACTAATTGTAGCGTTGCTCTCGCCCAATTCGTTTTTTGCATTCACTTTGTATTTTCCAGCATCCTCAACTGTTACATTTAGTATTTCAAGTGTTGCAAAATATGAATGAACGTCTTTGTCCACAGTAAGCTGTAAAAATGTCAATATGGTTAAAAGCTTCGACTACTCCTCGGCAAGCCGGTGAATGTTACATTCATGTTTTGTTCAAGATCATTTCGACGAGTCGAAGCTTATACAGAACCCCTGTATGTAAGTCAATCGTATATTCACTCGTAGACTAAAAGTGCTTACTAGATTAATTGATAACTATGCAGGAATCGTATCAACCCAATAGATTTCACATAATGATTGCTAGTCAAGTCGATCTAACCATGTCCGTCAATCCGTCCGTTTAAACGTCAAGGTCTCGGGGACAATAAAATCCAGAAAGTTGAGCTTGATCATGTTATTGCTGTTTAATTCATCAATGCTGTTGCTTGAAATTTTAAATATTTTTCGAAGCATCTGCCAATTGCCTTTCAAAAGTACTAGATTTGAGTTTTAAAATTGTATTGCTTCGGTTTCGCTCAAACAACATATGAAATAAAAGATGCAATCATTCCATTACGTGGAGTATTCATTCGAATATTTATATATTTAAGCATATATACCTTATGGCGTGCTGATGCTTCAACAGCAGCTCCATTATGGAACCAAATAATGGTGGGTATTGGATCAGCGTTAACGCGGCACTCAAATAATAATCGTTTTCCATCTTCTTCCTGTCGTATGGCGGGTTTTTTCGCGAATGTCGGCGCGAATCCGTCGATTTGTCTACAACGTACGCATATATTTAGTATCGATCTTTTCATCTGATTAGCTTATTACATTAAACATATTGTAAAAAGACAAGCATTAAGGGGGGTATTTGTAATTGCACAAAAAGGTTGAAAAATTAAATTATTATTAGCTGTGCTACGAACAAAAAAACTAATAAGTGAAATATAATAAAAAAAAAATAATACAATTTTTTTTAAATGGGTTAAAATAGAATCATTACTTTAAAAATATGATATAAATATGATGTGATTATTATACCCGTTACTCGTAGGATAAATGGGTACACTAGATTCTTTGAAAAGTATGTAACAGGCAAAAGGAAGCGTTTCCTACCATACATGTTAGTATATATATTCTTGATCAGGTTACAAGTATGTAACATGCAAAAGAAGCGCTTCCGACCATACATGTATATGTTAGTATATATGTATATCTTTATCAGGGTCAAAAGCTGATTCGAACTAGCCTGTCTGTCTGTTCGTATGAACGTCTCGGTCTCAGGAACTATAGAAGCTAGAAAGCTGAGATTAAGCATGCTGATTACAGAGCCATAGACGCAATGCACGTTTCTTTATTCATATTCATATTCTAACGCCCACAAACCGCCCAGAACTGCCATATTTTGATATTTTTTCATTAGTCTTGTAAATTTCTATCGATTTTCAATAAAACTTGTTGCCACGCTCCCGACAAATTCTTAAATTTATTTTCATTTTATAACTTTTTTCCTAATTTTTATATTTTTTATTTTTTATTATAATACATTATATTATATTATATTATATAATATTATATTATATTATATTATATTATATTATATTATATTATATTATATTATATTATATTCTATTATTTTATATTATATTATATTATATTATATTATATTATTTTATATTATATTATATTGTATTATATTATATTATATTATACTACATTATATTATATTATTTTATATATTATTTTATTGGCGTGAAAGATTGTCAAACTTTCCTTATACACTGACTTCATGGTTCCCAAATATGTATTTAATAAACTTAAGAAGTCCCACTCTTTTATGGACATTTATTTGGACTCTGAACTGTATGTATTTTACTAAACACAGTTAAATACCATAACAATTTATATCGTTTTACTTACCCTTCGTTTTCCAGAAGTGAAAACTTACCATCTGTATTGAATTTAAAACCCCCATTAGTAAAATGAGTATTTTAAAAAGAATAATAATATCAATTCTAAATATGTAATGCCGGTATTATCATGCAGTACTGCTCAAATTGATAATATATTATAAGCGTAATCCAACTTATCATTAAATATCGTTATTTAGGGCATATATTATATAATAGAAGATCAGTTAAAAATAGCATTGTTAAGGTTCATGTTTCTTTAAAAATAAAGCAGTGAAGCTATAAAAATGGCTTACTTTTCTTTTGGTTCGTCAGCAGCTAAAGAATTTTTTACAACGGTAGAGCAAAAATTTAGTAATTATTTTAATATTTTCGTAGATAAAAAAGTAACGAATATAAATTTATTAAAGAAAATATGCCCTCATTTTTTTTTATACAAATCATTAACCATCAAATTATATAAAATAGGAATCTGTATTCTGCAAGCCGAAACTTATATACCCTTGCAGTAATTGCATATTTAAGATTTACGGAATAATAACTCTTTGACATTAGCAACCGTATACAAGTTTTACCAGTATTAACAGCCGAGGCGATATAGCCATGTCCATGTGTCATTTTTTCTGTTCATTCGTTACTAAGCAAATTTAAACTCATAGAAAACTTTTTGCATGAAACTATCCCAAAAGTCTGATCTCTATCGCAGGGTTAAAAGTTATTTCTCATTATTTTCTCTATTATCTTTTATTTTCTTATTACGTTATTTCCAATTATTTATTTTCTTTTTTTACGTTGGAAAAGGTGTTTTTTTTTTGTTGTTGTTTGAAAAAGTCTGGGGACACTACTTTTATTTTGCCTGCAGCTGTAAATATATAACTCCGCCGATTATGTATCTAATAAATAGATTCTGTTCAAGCAAAGCGTTTCTTTATAGAGTCCCAATGTATATATTTTTTCTCTGAAACGCTTATTTATTTGCAAGGGTATAGGAGTACATGTATGTTGTTTTTAAAACTGGTCGACTTACGTGTGAAATTTAAATTAATAGACGCAGAGACTTCGCCCGATTTGTTTTTGGCCTTGACTTTATAAAGTCCGGCATCCGTTTCAACTACATCGTCAAGCTCCAACACAACCGTATATTTATTTTCTCCAACGGGCTGAATTTTGAATTTGGTTCGGTCATCTTCTACTACTTTATTGTCACTTCGAAACCATTCAATTTCCGGCTTCGGGGATGATAATAACTGGCACTCGAATATCAATCGATTGCCATCATCTTCTTGATGCAGTTGTGGCTTCTTAACAAAGCTGGGAGCGAAATCTTCAGCCACCCCCATGCTGAGGGTTTTCTAAAACCTTCGTCTTCAACGGATGTGACTCTATAGCTATTTAAAACAGAACAAATTATTTCAGGACTTAGAATAATATTGTGTGACATATTGGCAAACAGAAACAAGTTTCAGTTTGAAAAGTCCACCAAAATATTGTTTGGGCGGTTACATTCTATGTGAGATTTTGTAGCAAGATAAAATAATTAAATATTCTTTGGACCTTACCCCCCTACAGCACCATTAGCTCTAATTTATTACATTTGTACTTTTACACTGTCGCCGCTTTTTGTCTGGGTCCATATAATATTATCTTCAAGGTCTTGGCATGCACTCCCTGTAGATTTTCAGCTACCTTTCAGTAGGGCTTAATGATAAGCGCTGGAATTGTTTTATCGGGTTCGGTTCCAACAATGCCATAAGTGAATAGGACATTTCAAGTCTTATTTGAAAATAAAAGGAAATTTTGTTACCGTTTGAAAATTGTCCCATATAATAATTTTAAATACTCTATGATCGGGTTTTATAAGTTACCTAACAATGTAACTGTAAACTGAACCGAATCACAATAAACCAGAACGACACACACGTATTTATGTATTTTGAGTTGCACACGACCCACTAAGTTTTGGAATTCGGAAATTCGATAGCCGTTCCCTCATTCAGCATAGAAATTGTTAATGGAAAACATTTTACTGAATAAACGAAAATTCATGTATTGCATGTTTATTTTTAGCCGTTCGCAGTCACCGGCTGAGAAATAAACCTGAATATTCGAATACTAAACTCACACAAATATGTATTTATTCGTAGATAGATTCGTGGCTATATATAAATATCCGGATACAACATAAAATATTTATACAAAGTGAAACGGTATGAGGGAAAATCAGAAAAAGAGGAGATCTGAGATCCTTTAAGATCTGAAGCGCCTTTGCCTCATATTAATAAAAATATAACATTTTGAACGAGGTAAGTTAAAAGTTCTTAAAACAAACGCATTCACACTTGCAGAACCATGTACTGTTTCGATTTTTCATAACAGTTTTTTTTGGCTTTTTCAAAGTCTATTTTTATCAACAACAACGTGTTACACAACGCCATGAACAGATCCGAGATATCTGTGTAGAATAACACGCACTCAATTTCTTTACAATATTACAATATTAGGAGCATTAAACACTTGCATATCCTTTTGTTTACATATAAAATCGCCACAGTTCTAGAACAAATATTATTTTATGTTCATCATCACTTCACTTTACAAATAGTAAGTTAAGACTTAAAAACTTAAATTATTCATAGCCGTATATGTATTCAGTGTACATATTATATATGTTCATATGTATGATGAGCAATCGCCCTTAAAATAACACAGTGGTGTACAGGAGGGAATTTGAATAAAAAATGACACGACTTCAGCTGTGGGCAGCCGTAAAATATGAGCCGTAAAATATATTCATAAACTACACATTTATTTTAAGCAGGTCTGTTTTAAACATTTATTTTTACTTGGTACGTACAACTAAGTTTCAAGTAAAATAAATCGAGCACAACACGTAATTAATTCTTCTGCGAAAACGAAGCGTACTCCACGAGCTTTTGTCTATTACTGGCAGGTCTAAAGAATTTGGTGCTCTTGATCAGCAAGCATATGCACTGCTTTTGTGGCAGGCTGTAGGACAGCGCAGGCGCGATTTGTTTTAGACAACAACATCTATCTACCTAGTCTATATACAGAATAATTTTTTATGTGCTCACTACTAGTGAGGTTCTCCGGGCATGCCAGTACTTTTAATTCAAGTAAGCACATCAGCCCTGCCCTGAATTTTTAACGTTTAATAATTTTAATTACATTATTTTGCCACTTGCCCACGCCAACAAATTACAGGGCCCTGTAGACCCACACAGACCGTTAGCAGCAGTATCCAACAGCTGAGTGCCATTAAGAACAAGTTCCCCGACTATCAGATACCCGTTACTCAGCTAGTGGACGTGAGATCGAGAAAGCTCAAAATTTTCCGGAATTGTGGAAGAAAATAATAAAATGAAAATAACTTAACATCGGTATAACTTAACATTAAATATCGGTAAAAACTGGGGAAAAATAATAAAATACAAGAAACTTAAAAATTTGTTAAAAGTGTGGCCGTGACAGTTTTGACCGGCTTGTAGGCGTTCAGAAAACAAAGTTATGCTGCGTCTATGTCTCTGGAATCTGCATGCTTAGTCTCAACTATCTCTTATAGTTTCTAAAATCTCGACGTTCATGCGGAAGCTTTCGAAAGGACAGCCAGATCGACTCGGACCTCTCGGATACTGATCCTTTATTATTTGTCCTATCACTTACATATGTATGTATCCATCGATATGCCAATAACGTTTTGGCCACGCCCATTCTAACGCATACGATCGGCAAAAACATGTCATGTCCAAAATATTGCAATTTTTTTTAAGTTTAATTTTTCCATTTTCAATACAAAAACAATCAGTTAAAATTTCTTCCTAGAAAAAGGATTTATGGTCGACCTTGCAACTTTAATAAAGTATATTTACTTACTTATGCCATCGCCAATAGACGTTTTTTTTCTGAATGGCTTGATTTGTATGTACGTATAATTTAAATCCAATTGATAAGTATATAACGAAAGGGATCAAGACTAGCATGCATTGGAACGTAATAATCCTTTTGTCAATAAGCTAATTGGGGTAAGATATTAGGCCCATAACATTTATATTTATAAAGGGAATGCAGGGAAACATGTACACTCAAAAATGCTGACTTAAACTCACCCGAAACAAGAGAGGAAAATGGTTTCGGCAAGCCGAAGCTTATATTCCCTTGCATTAAAAATAGTATAATCACATTTAAACGAATACTATACATTTCAAAAAATTATCCGATGTGTCACTCCCACAATTTGAAAATATGTTTTGATTTTATTAAATTTTATTATTATACCCGTTACTCGTAGAGTAAAAGGTAAAAGGGTATATTAGATTCGTTGAAAATTATGCATTACCTCGAGGCAGAAGGAAACGTTTCCGACCATATAAGTATTTGGCCATGTCCGTCTGTCCGTATGAACGAACGCCTCGATCTCCGGAACTACAAAGTAAAGTAAATTATATGTAAAGTAAATTATAATTATAAACTACTGTGTTAGGATGTAGGCAACGCCAGAAGTGAACATCTTTACATTTTCAATTTTACTTAATAATCTATCTTTTTAATACGGAAGTCAGCATCGAAACATCAATGTATCTCTCTAAATTATTATTATTATTTCTTCCAAGCAAAGGATCTTTGTTTTGTACACAACGAAAAGAAAGTTATATTTCAAACAAAAACAACTTTGGACGACGTAAAAAGAAGTATCGATAGCACCGTCAACATACAACAGTTCTATTACAACGCAACGGAAGCAAATTTAACATATACAATTTACGTCTTCGGCAAGCCTTATAAATATATTTATTTTCTCACCCGACCATACCTTTCGGTTGGTGTATTACTTGATATGTTCGGACAACCACAGCTGTGAGCACAGCAGATTTCCATTTCCTCGTTTCTTCCTCGTTTGTCTATATTGTATGTAGTGAGCAGTGGGGGGAATGGTTGTGAAGTTAAATATTAATATTGATATTAGGAGCTTTAATTAAATTAGTTAATAAAGTCAAAATTTGCACTGGATTATGTCCAAATAAATAATAAATGTCATTGTACTTAAGTAGGGTTGGATAATGTTGTCTTGTATTTCCTGACGTTGCACACTTCGAAAGCCCATTATTAAATAGATTAATTTTGTTTTCAGGCGATTAAGGAGGCCTTCCTTAAACCAAGACTTAGCAGTTGTATGCGGATTAAGCAGAAAGTAATCCTTGTTGTTGAGTCCATGTGATCGACCCAAAAGATCCGTTGTATCATGCATTTTTGCAGCTTTATCTGCTAGATCGTTTTCTTTGATTTTTTAAATTACTGTTTTTAGAGCTTATCTTTTTATCCGTTTTGATATCACGGTGACTTTCTGTAAGGGTAGCTAATTCTGAAAAAAATCGTATACATATTACTAAGTCATCAATACTCTTCTGTACAGTTTTGACACTTTGGATAATGCAGAACAAGCGTTTACAAAGATGTAAGAATTGCTTTGTAAAATGTGACTTTCTTGGGAGCACCGAAGAGTGGCAGCTGCTGCGCATTGGCTTATTTACACTAATTATTTTAACTAAATCTTTGCATTTTATTTGCATATTATTGCATATGACTTTTAAAAACCTTCTCAAAAGCCGATTTGTCAGGAAAAAGTATTGTGTATTATACTCATTTATAAAGTAACTGTTAATAACATATAACAATAGCTCCGTTTCGTACTCTAAAAAGTTAACCCAGATCTCGTTACAATACTTTTTGACTACGAACATATTTGTATTGGTTGATTAGAATTTTAAAGATGACGTGAATAATTGGTTGGTGGCTAAATGTTTTTATATTTGAAGCTACAGATAAATTGCCTATTTAAATTTTAGTGGTTTCTATTTAAAATTCTATTATTTATAAAGAAAGACATAAAGCTGAGATAACTACCTCTAGAAAGGGTAACAAGTGCTGAATCCATTCTAGAGATTATTTCCTAAATGGATTACGTTCAAAAACGCCTCCTTTGGCATCTTGAATTTTGATACCCCTGAGAGAACATTTGGCATTGAAGTCACCGTATATACATATGTATGTACATAACTGTCATTCCTCTTGATTGTGATGCAATCGGAATAGATCATTGCAGCCTTGCTTAAAAGAACTAATATCAAGATTGGGTACAGCATGGACACTAATGATGTTAATAATTTGGATCGATCAGGCTTGCAGCAAATTAAAGTGTCCGAGAGAATTACTAAAGAATTATAAGGAAACAACATTTTTTTTCTTTTTATTTGTCAAAATTATATAATTTAATTTACACCAATTATTCTATACTATAGATCGGATTTAATGGGCGGAACTATATAATTTATACATACATATGTATTTTTCTACAACCTCCATTATTTTTTAAGAGATATGTAAATTCGATTTATTATAACCTCTTCAAGAAAGAGGGCCTCATTGAACTATGTACACAGATAGTCCCTTTCGCAGTGCTTCTCACTGAATCGCCAGGCTGTTCCTAGACCCACGGTGAGTAGAAACAGGAGGCGAAGAACTGTTGTTTTCCTGTGGCCACGTGCGCTGTTGTACCCCCGGTGGAGGAGGGCGTCATGTTGTTGGCGGACGACGCGTAATTGTAGCTCATATGTGCATATGAAGATACAGCCGGTGAAATCGGGTCGGACGCGAACCCAGAACTGTGCGCAACTCCCAAGTGGCTCGCGCTGGAACAAGGGGTGGGGCATGGTTCCTGGGCTACAGTGTGATGGGGGGTCACATTGGTGCTGGTACTGGACGCGGCTGAGAAGTTTGAAGCAGAAGCGGAGCTCGACGGCATAGGGGGCGGTGGCAATGCGTAGGCGGAAAGCACTTCGTATCCCGATCCGCTGCAGTTTGCTCCCAAATTCCCAGAATGTGCACTGCCTAGGCCGCCGCCCGCAGGACTGCTTCCGTCACCTGTCACGATGTGTTGATGAGCGGGAGCCATCGGAGGCGGTCGTAGTGCCATGTGACACGGATATAACGAGGGAGGCGTTAGATTGCCCTGTTGCGGTATTGGCGATGGCGGAGCCAGTGGACCGACGGATGAGTGGTTGAAGCTCGGAATTGGAGTAACCGCACTGAAAAATAAAACCATTTAAACATTGACACGATTATTGAGTTATGACAAACAACATTTTCAAACATTTAAACACTGCCCAGTTTTCATGTAAACGAAATACAACGAAGTTTACAAAATAATTTCTTTATATATATAAATGCAATAGAATAGATAGAATGCAATAGCGCGTCCCCCGACTACCAGATACCCGTTACTCAGCTAGTAGAAGTGCAAACGAGAAATTTCAAAATTTTCTGAAATATCGCTAAGCGGGAAAAGAATAATAGAATGAAAAAAAAAAAAAAATTTTAAACTGTGGGGGTAAGAGTTTTGCGCGGTTTGTGGGCGTGTCAAAAAGTTGTTTAGCAAATCTATAGAAATTACAAGATATATAAAAAAGTTGCAAAATATCACATTTTTCAAAAGTGTGGGCGTTACAGTTGTGTGCGGTTTGTAGGCGTTAGAGTGGGCGTGGCAACATTTGGAAATAAGCTTCCGCTGCGTCGATGTCTCTGGAATCTGCATGCCTAATCTCAACATTCTAGCTTTTGTGGTTCCTGAGATCGAGGCGTTCATACGGACAGACGAACAGACGCTATCGACTCCGCTATTCTGATCAAAAATATATATACTTATGAGGTCGGAAACGTTTCCTTCTGCCTGTTACATACTTTTCAACAAATCTAGTATACCCTTTTACTTTACGAGTAACGGGTATAACAAGAGAGAATGATATAAACGAGTTCTTCGTGTGAGGCGTATAGATGGAAATTGGCACGACATGTATAATAAAATATAAAAAAATAAATAAAAAAATGTTTTAAGTGCGCGCGGCATTTTTGGGCAGAACGTTTGAACTTTCTGAGCTGCGTCTGCATCTCTAAAAACTACATGCTTAGTCTAAGTCTTCCAGCAAACATACATATATGCGATCGGAAACGCTTCCTACTCCACGTTACATACTTTTAAACGAATGTTTTACTCTACGAGTTGGAGATATAAAAATATGTATATTGAGTATGCACAATTATTATGACTCTACAAATTTGGAATCAACGTGCTTAATTTTTTTTGCGTTGAATATAAGGACTTTAGCACTTTTTTTTTTAAATTTCTTAATGTAGCTTAACAACTTGATCCATTATCCATAAAGCAACACAGATTAGAATATTTATTCCTTTTGACAAATCTTTTGTGTTGCTTACCCATAGGAGTCGCTCATAGATAACGCCGTGTGATGCATGTTGGAGTACATCGCCCCGAAGCTACCACTATTAAAATTGAGTCGCGGCGAAATGGCAGGAACAAGTGCATGTGCTTGAATGTGGCCAGTGCTCTGGATATGATGGGTATTTTGGTGGCCGCCAATGCCAAGCGGGCATGGAGAACAAACTCTTCTGCAATCTTCACTGTGACGACCACTGGCAGTGTCAGAGGTGCAGCCGGGCCGAATGTGCTGGACTAATGTTGGGCTTCCGGAGCCATCAATCCCAGCACCCAGCGTTGGAGCATTGACATTAGTAGACAATGTGTTTGGAGACGATAAGCCATTAATGGTGCCTAAATAGGAACGAAAGGGGGAAATCAGTTATTTTTTTGCAATGTAGGATCATTTTTTAATTGGGGTCACATGTCATATTTGGTCACAAATGTTAATGTATAAATTGACTTTAGTTCCAGATTCAAAAATCTAAAAACCAATTGGACCACAAAATCCCCCTTTGTCCTGTTATTCCGGATATAACGAAAAGCGCACCAAAAGTCTCGGATACCGAACGTAGGCCTTCCACTGATCGGCAGAACGCAAGCTTTGCACCGTTGCGCCCTCTATCGCCAATTCCCCCGCAAGATATGGGAAATTCCACCGATGCGCATCGGTGCATCGCCATCATATCGGAACTCACCTACAAGTGCCTCACGGCAGCACATGGTACAAATACATACGTGTATGTAAATTCATAATTTTAAGACTTTATAACATTTCATTCCCTTAAGAGAGAAAATTTTTAAAAAAATATATTACAAAATAATTACCTTTTGTAGATTACAGGCGTGAGCATCATGTCATTCATACCCCGATATAATTGATTAATATAAATAACTGTCCAAGACTGCGGACTTGAAATATCATACCCTATGCAAGGGTATTTAAAAAAAATGTGTCGCCTTGATTTAAACTAACAGCAAAGTAGTTGTTTTAAAGAAATCGCTTACCGTCTTAAATAATTAATTAATAATTATAGCGTAAGACCGGCCTATAGCAAGGTGTGCAAAGATATTTTAAGCGATATTTTAAGGTCGTTACCTTGTGATCTCTTTTATAAGAACGACTTTGACAGTTGAAGAGATCTGTGTTGCACGACAAGGTCTTTTGGTTTCCAAATTATTTAATATTATTTATACTTACTGACTGAGGGACCCACAGCTGATCCGGACAGCAACGAGGAACAAGCACTTAGACTGTTAGGGCTGTCAGTCAAAGAGGCAGTTGCCGATGTGGAGGACGATGCTCCACTAGCTCCAGTGGAATTTGGCGTCCTTCGCTGGTTTCGCAGCTTCTCCTCACGGCGCCATTTTGCTCGACGGTTTGAGAACCAAACCTGGATTCTTGCCTCTGGCAAACCAATTTTTCCAGCCAAACGTTCGCGCGCAAAAACATCTGGATAGTGTGTTCGTTCAAACTCTAAAATCAATATTTTAAAAATTTTTTGAGATATGCGTAGAATAGTGCGATTATTAAGTTTTTGGGTTGTCTTTTTGCCCAAACTGAAAACTATCGTGATAAGATAAAAAAGTAGCCGTTACTTTTAATTTGTTACAAAAATATTTATGGCTTAAAAAGGTGGCCTCATATTGCATAATAGTTTTGATGCGCGCACGAATAACTAAAATTCCGTAATATTAGAAACTGTTGTTTTGAATATAAAGGCTATAAGTTTTTAATGTAATCGAAAATGTTGTATTTGAAACCAACGAGCTTTGTAGTTCAAACATTTTTGCAAAACGTTTTACCTTTTTCAAGACTATCTATCTGGTCGTTCGTAAAAGATGTTCGATTGCGTTGCAACTTTCTTTTTAGTATGAGCCGAGCTTGATCATCCTCATTGTTTCCTATATTTGAAGCGCCACCATTGGAGTTTTCACCTTCACCGGAGCCCGTTTCATCGGACTGATGTCCATCAAGTTCTGGTAAAATACAGTTTTAAAGTGCACACATCATAAGACGAGTCGGTTGGAAATTCAATAAAATATTAAAACACGAATGGAAGCTAGCTACAGCATGCCGAATATAATATACCCTTGCAGTAATTATACATCTTAGATCATTGAATGCATAGAGATAATGAAATAGACAATGAACACCGTTTTCCTCCTTTTAAATACTTTATAAAAGTGTATTATAATTTAAAATATCTAGCAGTTATTATAATAAATGTTATTATATTTGTAATTCTAATTGTGCCTCTAGAGTTCAGATATCATGCAGCTGGACGATCTGCAGCAGCGGCCACATTAAAGAAAAATGCTAATCATTTGTGTGTCAGCTGAGGTCAGCTCGGACCGGTAGACGAAAGCCGTTCCACATTGTGGAAGTGACGTTGATTGTTACTGAATGTGACAAAGCAAATAGATGATGATAGCCCAGAGATATGCCGTGGGATAGACCCCGTCCAATGTCTTCAAAGCACATGTCACTAGCTGGCGAATCGCAGTGTTCTGACAGCGACAACAGCGTTACAATGACAGACGGCGTCAGATGCCGAGCAACCAAATCGACGGTATCTGGGTATCTGGGTATCTGGAAGCGGAGAGACGGAGAGACGGAGAGAGTATCTGCTGAGACGGTGAGTTGGAGGTGGAATCGAGTACGGAGATCGAACCCGAGCAAAGGGACAGGCTGCGACACTGTCGCATTTTAATGCGCTAAGACAATCCCTGATAAGGCCAGAGCTCTAGCATGGGGATTTGAAAAATAATTTTATAAATATGTATTTCTGTAATCTATTTATGCACCCCTAAGCCTCCCAGCATCCTATCCAGAAGCAACCATCCGAGCCCTGTCCGTGAACCCATCCCTAACCACAACCACCCTCACAGTTTGTCGTTTAATGAAGTGTCATCGCCTGTAAAATGAGTCTGTAAATCGCATTAAAGCAAACTACACGGTTAAGGGTAAACCTGTCAACCACGGCGGTGGTAACGGCAGTGGTTGCCCCATAGCTATACTCGATCAGAATTGGAAACTTTGGGGTGGCTGGGGGGAACCACACACCGTCGAACTCTGACGGTTTTGACACACATGCTCTGGGGCAAGCTTTTTGAGCTAGAAGTTTTACTGTGGCAAATATTCCTGCTTATCCATAATAGCACATAGACAAAAAATTTGATTTGAGATTCGCTAATAAGCGGCGCTAATGACCTGCATAAATACAAAGAAATATAAATAGTTTCGTAACTTGTAAATTTATTTATTTCAATTAGCCAATGCATTTCTTTTTGAGCCACAACAGCGGGTAGCTTTAATAGCACTGAAACCAAACCACCTTCTTATGAAGGTTGAACTCGTAGATTCTCGATCGTACCTTAAGCATAAAAACTTCTGATACAATCTTCTCTGTCGAAAAGAGGATTTTACAATTTATAAAAAGCTACTCATTCATGACAAATAGCTTAAATATCTAGCTTCAGGGGATCGGTCAGCCACTGCAGACTTTTCACTGCAGATTTTTTTCGTGTGCATCTAAATGATCGCATGACGTTATTTCAACTAAATAAACACATATGTATGTAGATTTCTGTGAAGGCTATCATTCCGCTTATGTATTGCTATATTTATTATACATATGTATTTATATTTTTTTATAAAAATATATATATGTACATATATATATTATAAGAATGGATAAGCTTTGTAATTGGTATATGTACCAGGTATGTACCAGATAAGAGGTAGAGTTTCTTAAGCAATAAAGTATTTATTTTCTTGATCTGAACGTCGACATCTCGAGGAATGTGCAAGCTAGAACAGAAACCGAACTACAACAGCTAGAAAGCTCAAACTCAGCACGCAGACCCTAATGACGCCTAAGCAGTGCAAGTTTGTTTGTAGCCGTAGCCACGTCCAATAAAACTCCGATTGAGGTAAAGTCTGTCTTGCGGCTATGCGGTTATAGTAACCAATGTCAACGTCTAAAAAGTATTTTGCTTGACTATTGAAATTTAAAAGTTTAAAACGAACTATTAGAAACCGAACTATGTCCTTAATATATGCCAAGGCATTTTGTTCTGCTTTATGCAGCACTCTCTCCATCTCTCTCTCTCACGCACACTCTCTCTTTCTTCCTCTGACTCTCACTTAGCGCTGCAACGGGTATCTAATAGTCGCAGCACTCGGCTACAGCCTGTTCTTGTGTTTCATTGTAAAATCCTTACAAGACATGCGGCGTTGACACAATCAGAAACAAGTGTATTGCACGTTGGTCACGTGTCTGTCGGATTTACGCACGACGCGACAACCTTTTGGTGTAGCTGTAGAGTTTTATAACTGAAAAATAAAAAAATAAAAGGGCATATCAGCAAACGAAAATTTGCAAATGCCAAGTTCGCTCGTGCGTATTTTGACAAAAATAAAATGTCGTAATTTCTGTGCTGATTGTAAACTTGCAAGCCGAAAAACTACGGCTGTAAAATATTTGTTTCTGCTTTTCATTTCAATTGTTGTTTTTGTTTTGAATTTCGTTCTTTTGGAAACTTCACACTTTACGTTTGGCATCAGACTTAAGAAGTACATATACTTACAATGCTTTAAAATAGGTTAGGTAAGGCTATATACATATGTATGCATGTGGGCTAGTGCACCACTTCTGTAATTTCCAGAATATAGGAAAAAAGAGTCGTACTAATATACAACTTTCCGAACTTATTGTTCCAAATGTAATACAATATGCAATACAATACAATGTAATTTAATACTATTATATGTTTTAATAATATTGTAATCTTCAAAGTCTACAATAGATAGCTTTAAAAAATAATCATTCGAAGGATATTTAAATGACCGACAGACGGCGTTAAGTAATAAGTCTTTTCTAATGTTGCTAATGGTTTTTGTTTTTGTGTCTGCCATAAATAATCAAATAGTTAGGCAAGTAAAACTGTCCCACTAAACATTTTAGTGATCAGGGACATATTTAGGCTAATTTCATAGTCCTCCTGTTCATCTCTCTAAACTGTTGTCATTACTGATTCTGATTGCATTGATTATATATTTGCTGCAAGTACATATATGAATCGCCTCTTTGGGACGAATACGTGCGACTGTAGCAGTAGCATTAGGGTTACGTTTCCAGGTTACGAGTGCACAACTAGGTTTGGAGCTCACCTTTTTTTAGATGTATGTCCTCCGTGGCAACGGAGCAGTTTCTCTGGTGATCGATACTGGCCAGGCTCTCGATATCGTTCTGTGGACTCAGTGAGTGAGCGACCGAAGGTCCTGTTGAATACGCCGCAACGGATGCGACATTGGGAGCCGATGAGATTGGTATTTCGCTCAGAGAGGTGGGGTACCAAGATCCGGAATAGTGTCGGGGCGGCCAGCTCTGTTGTTGCTGCTGCTGGAGTGCCTGGTGGTTACCGTGCACCAGTTGGGTAAGGGGGTGGCTAGAGTGGGTTCCTAGATGGTTGGATGCCTGACCCAAGGGCGCTGCTAGGGCGGGCTCCAGAGAGCCTGGTCCCGCAGCGTGCTGGGTATTTAGGAGCCGGAGCTTCTCGTAAATCGCCTCCTGATCACTCCCCTCCCCGGAGTTGCTTGCGCCACCGCTTTCCGAAGAGTTAAGTGGCGTGGCTGTTTGCAAGAGATCGGTGGAAGAGCTTAAAGTGCCCCTCGATCCGCTGCCACCGCTGCTGACGGCCACTTTTACGCTAATCGAGTTTCCTGCGCCTGTGCTGGAGCTTCCGGAACCCGTGCTCTGCTGTTCCTTTTGAGCAGCCAAGTTTCTCAATACGCGGTTTATTGAGGACACCTGGAAAGTGAAGTTGTGTTGGTCTAGTTAGTGCTGTAATTATGCTATTCGAGTATACATTGTATACATTGTGTTTCGTCACAGACAAGTAAAATCGAAAATCCAAAATCAAAACTTAAAAATTAAAACTCAAAAATCAAAAACCGAATTTTCTGCTACTTCTGGTGCCACTCAGAAACTCGGAAACAACGCACGTTTGCTTGCTTTGGATTGCAATTTATTCAGTTTCTTATTGTATTAATGCTGTGCCTGCGCTTGACAACGCTTTTCAAACAAATTCAAAGGGAAAAAGGAGAAGAAACTGAAAACGAAAACGAAAACGAAAAAGAATAATCGGACAAACATATAAATGAGCGAGTGAGAGAGGAAGAACAACAGAAAAATGTGCAGTTGAGTGGAAAAATTAGGCGGAATGTCCTTCGCCTGGGGGTTTAAGAGCCGCATGGAAACTCATTTCTTCCGAAATAAGCCCATCCTGTTCCTAACTAGTGTACAGGCACACTGGACCAATCCGGAAACACTGGGAACTGCGCCCGCTTTCTGGAGAGCATTCGCTTCCTTTGGAGACAACAAGTGCATGCGCAAGCTTAACGCCAAAGGACTCCGAAGCCTTTGCCATGTGCACTATGTGCACTCATCGAAAGTATCGCAAGCTTAGTCGCTTGTAAGAGGTCAGTGCATAGATATTTTCCGCCTTGTACCCGACGGCCAGCTTGTGGACTTGAGCCCGACCCGGACCCGAATGGTCGATTCTCACCCTTAGTTCGGATACGGGTACGTGTACGGGTACGGGGGTACGACCCGAATACGATTCCAGATGTAAACGTGATTCAGCAGTTCCCCCTCGCACTGGCGCGTGAATTTCAACGCTTAACGGTTTGTGGTGGCGGCGGGCCGTATTTATTTAATATTGTATTTTTTCATACATTTTTCTAGCACTGATTTCCCTTTTAGTCGTTTAATGTGCATAAAAGATTTTCCCTTCCATTTGAACGAGCACATTTTCCACACAACTGTCAATAGGAGTAGAACGAGGCGAGCAGGCAGGACCACATCGGCCATGGGGCGGCCATTGGCATGAGCATCGCTGTCACAATTCATTTGGCTGGCGTCTTTTTTGGCATACTTAATAAATAATATGATAAAAAAAAATCGGGAAAGGACAATGTTTATGCGTGGCGGAGAAAATGGCTGCAATGGCTGAATAGAGGCAAGGAGTCGAACGCAACTGCAACAATTTGATTCGAGCCGCGTAACTAAGTATTCAGAAAATGAACGCTCATTCAGGAATGAGTGACTTACACTTGGGATATTATCGTTAGTACAAACGTTCTCCTGAAGTAATCTATCCCGAATTTCCCAAGCAAATATGCTAGGACACTCGCGCTTGTACTGCGAAATTTTGCTAACCACTTCAGCAGTGGCCACACGTGGCTTAGATCCTCCGATAGCACGTGGTCGTATGCTCCCCGTTTCATAGTACCTGAAATAAATCCACCATCATAATTTAAGTGCTTAAATGTTCTTTTACAATTTGAATTATACTGCGTATGCCTGCGTATATCTAACGAAATACTTACATTTGTCAGTCAGGTTCTAATCCTGCTGAAACACCTGAGATATCAGGTGGATAAATTATCAGATTGTTCAACTACGAATTGAAACTATGCTAGCTGTTTAAGCTTATTAGACCTTTTACCTTGCTAAATTCACTATTGGACTCCAGACTTTACGATTTTCTAGCCGACGCATAATAATACTAAATAGATTTTAGATGTAGATTTTTTCAATAAGTGTTTCGGTTTAAATGAGTAAGATATTTTGCTATCTTTTATCCGCGAGCTCAGAGTCAGTATTCTAGTATTGTTGTACTTGTAAAGACTTGTGAGAACATTTTTACGGAAATCGTAGAAAATACGAGGTTTTACTATATTTTTAACAATATGAATATCTATACTTTTACACCCGGCTTTAATCATTTTCAACACTTTGCATCCTTTCTTGGCTTGGTTTTTTCAAACCGTGTGACTGGAAACTAGCGTTTGAATTACAATATATCAGAAAAGTGTTGTTGCTTAATACAAAAATTAGCATTCTATTTCTTATCTGAAAATATTTATTTGATATAATTTTGCCACTGAACGGCCTAACTAAGGTGATACTTGAGCCAAGAAGACACAATTTTTTAAAACCCTCAACAAAAGGCGTCTTAACCCGCATATAATTCATTAAACCCAGGTTGACCAAAAAGTACTGTCTACTCAACAAAAATTAAGTGATATATGGAATAATCCTACCTCCCGAGAATTTTGCTCACGCATCCATTTGAAACTTGAAGAATTCGGGAAATATCACATGGCCGAGCTCCAGAATGTGCCAGTTCGACAATTTTTTGCCGCGTTGAATCAGGCAAAGGCCTTCCTCCAACAAAAACGCCGCCCAACTGATTTACTCCACTGTGACCTGCAAAAATACATTAAAAAGTATAGAAAGAAGTGCGCTATGTTTTACTATCTGGTATATCTAATTTGAATCGTCCTCAAGTACCATTTTTCATCATATATTTTAATTTTTCTGCTGATACCCACACAGATTCCATACATACACTTAAGCTTGTGCCAATGAGGCGGATAATTCAGTTTGTCACGCTTTAAAAGACGTCACAATATATTCGTCGACCCAAATTCGAAATGGATATTCTGAAGGGGAGAACAACTTCGTTGGTATCTGTCTCTGTAACTTTGACTCGGAACTTAGCATCTCAATTTTGTATACGATGACCGTTCCTGGTTCGGCTCAACAATTTAGTAATAATAAGCACACACCCTTCCACCCATGATACACTAAAAAAAAGGTACTGAACGTTAAAAATGACTAAATTCAAAATTAAAAATCTCGGTTTAGTTTTCCTGCATTTATTTTACTTTCTATAATAGTCATAACCCCAGTGTGCATTTTCCTGGTATCTTCTTTTTATTCCAAAAATTTACCATATATTTGTAAACTAATTCAAAAACCCTGTACTCACATCATTTTCATCGGAAAAGTTTCAACATTTTATTGTTTTCGATTTGATTTGAAAGATAGTAAGCATCATCAATGTGTATTTATCAAAAGTACGAAGAAGAGCACAAAGCGGAAAAGCTAAAAGGCTAAATGGGCACACTCGTCTCTCAGGTCAAGCATGAAAATGGAAGGGTTTTATACAAATTTCCGAGTATTTGGACTTATTGAAATAAAATCCTTAAGTCTCCGTATCAATTTACTGCTTTATTGGTAAAGAATTCAACGAAGCAGCAACAAAACCTAGATATAGATGTATGTTTGTATGTATGCTTATGTGTACATACATATATTTATACCCGTTACTCGTAGAATAAAAGGATATACTAGATTCGTTGAAAAGAATGTAACAGGTAGAAGGACCCTATAAGCCGAACCCTTTAAAGTGTATACATTCTTACTGCCGAGTCGATCTGGCCATGTCCGTCAGTCCGTCCGTACGAACGCTACGATCTCAGGAACTATAAGCGCTACAAATTAGAGATAAAGCATACTGATTCAGGGAAATATACGCAACGTTGCCACTACCACTCTAACTCCCACAAACCGTTAAAAACTGCCACGCCCAAACTTTTTAAAAAGCGCCCTTCTAATTTTTGTATTTCATTACCTTTCTTGCCAATTTCCAATTTGTATCGATTTGCCAAAAATATTTTTAAATTTCTTGCTCGCTGAAGCAGCTGAGTAACGGGTATCTGATAGTCGAGCAAACCGACAATAGTGTTCTCAGGTTTTTGTAGGTTCTGTACATATAAGCCATCATCTGATCTAGTTCTAATCCGAGTGATCTTTCTGTATTCAGAATCGGAGTGGAAGACCTCTGATGATGGATAAATTGAAGTAAACCGCCCCCCCCTGGATAGCTCCACCTCAGATAGCTCCCTTCAGATAGCTCAGACACTGTGTTTTGATGCAGTTGAGCGCCACACCGCGACAACTTTGCCGTGAGATCGCCCTGCACACATTCATATTCGCCAGGAGAGCGGGCTTGGCGAGGGTATTGCGGTATTAGTGCAGGGACTGCGAAATTGGATTGTTTTCCGAAAATGTGATTTGCTGTGTGAGAGGACACACAATTTCCGAAAACATCTTGCCAGTGGGATTAATAATGTAATTGCAGCACAAATCCGATGGGAAGAAAAACAAAGGCCTGGCAACAGGAACTGTCGATGGACCCTCTAGGGGACGGGGACTGGTCCGTCCATTCAGGGGCAGGGACTGATTTTTCTTGCCTGCGAAAATGGACAGGGCTGTGGGGTGAGTCTACAAAGACCACGGATACAATGCGAATACGCGTCGGTTCCCGGCAGCCGCTAAAGAGGCTCATTTGGCATTTTTGAGTGCATTGTGTGTGTTTGTATTTACTCGACTTCGGCTTTCAGAGCCATTAATTGTTTCCATTTGTAGCAACTTTACACGAAACGGTCGTCGACAACGAACACACACTTCAGGATCATTAAAGGTGGAAAATTATTGTATTGATTCACGGGCACTACAATAGAGTGACCTGGCAGAGAGTACTTAACAGTTCGAAGGACCAGGGATGAGGTTGCGCTTGGAAAAGGGATTTGAGGGATGCCTATAATCTACTCCGCAATTCGTAAATTATTGTTTGACTCATCACCGTCTTGAAAGTCTATGCCGATCCCAATTGTCACCGATGATCACCGATGATCACCTTTTCCCATTGTGCGACTGTAATTGGCAGCATGTGCGAGATTTGGAGTCAGCTACTGAACAATGTCATCCCATTGAGCTGTATGCTTTGGGCTTACCCAGATATTGAGCTGTTTTCACACTAATAACAAATCTTCACGACACATGTTTAGCAGTACAAAAAAATTAGCGCGATGTCTTTATAGGAGTATTTTGAAATGATCCTAAGATCTTTCCAGGCCGAGCTATGAAATAGGTAAAATAGTTTACATTGATTTTGCAGAGGATCTAGTCAATCTCGATTTTAATAAATTCGAAGTACTACAATGATTCAATTTATTCATATCAGCGGAAGAGCTGTTCTTTAAGTCTCAATATAACTTGAAAAAACGTTTTGTTTTTATAGTTCCCGAAATCGCATCGTTGATACGGACAGACCGACAGCTAGTGATCCTGACGAAGAATATATATACTTTACTGAGTTGGAAACTTTTCCTTCTTCTTGTTACGCCATTTTGCTTTATGAGTAACGGGTATAAAAATGTTATGCAAATTAGTCCTACATACGTGTACATATGTGCATCCGAAATACACGTAGGTTGAGTGCATTAATACGCTTTTAATAATATGTAAGTAACGGACATCAATCCCTTAAAAAATGTTAAGTACGCTGTCTTAATAGATGTTCGTAAAATGTCTTGTCTCCAAGAATCAAAATATCTGTTATACATTTTTTTCCGGGTATTTTGGGTAAGACACTTCGATTAACTGCAATCACACACAAAATTTGTCAGCATATGTATATGGATCGATTCAGCGCACTAATATCTGTAGAAAGTGTATTTATATTTCGCTTATGTAAAGAAGGTTCGTTTATTTAGTAATTAGACCCGATACTAGTGAACTGAAGAGGTATACTAGATTCTTTGAATAACAAGCGTTTTCGACCATATAGTATATATGTATATTCTTGATCAGGATCAGTAGCCAAGTCGAACTGGCCATGTCAGTCTGTCGATCACAGTTACTATAAAAGCTAGAGAGTTAAGATTAAGCATGGAGCTTCCAGGGACTTGGGCGCCTACTCTAGGCCCCATAGGCCGCCCAAAACTGCCACGGTAACACTTTTGAAAAATGTTTTGCTATTATTTAATTTTTTTATTAGTATTGAAAATTTATATCGCTTTGCAAAATAACTTTTTGCCACGCCCACTCTAAAACGACAACGAACCACCCAAAAACTCTCACAAAATATGTTTTCGTTTTAGTATTTTTTCCCAATTTCTACCAATATTTTAGAAAATGTAGAAATTTCTCGTTCGCACTTCCACTAGCTGAGTAACGGGTATCTGATAGTCGGGGAACTCTCTCTACTTTTTTTTATCAAAATGCGTTTGTATAAATTTAAATCTATTGGGGTTAAACCTGTAACCTGTAACCTGTATTACATCAGGCTATCTGAAAACGAGGCGTCAGTTATAAAAACGTACATTCATCATCAGTTAAATGGTAGTAAGTTGTGGCGAAGTACGAGGATGTCGAATGGGGCTGTGACGCTGTGCTGGCTTCCACGGCTTCCATAGTAGGGGAAGGTTTCCCAGCAATACCGCCTAGTCCGCTACCACCAGCGGTACCCAAACATGGTAAATTTCTCATTGCAATCACATTGTCTATAAAAAAGAAGATCAAAGGGGTAAAATTCTTATCAAGAAGTCAGTTTGTGTTTGGAATTAATTTATAATAATAGTGATATAGTTTTTAAAAAAGTTGAAACGAAAGCGTTTTCAACCCAATAAAGAATATTCATTCTTGATCGGGTTCAATAGCTAAATCGGGTTTGCCAGTGCTCAGACGGATAAGCACTGTGACCTAAGGAACTAAAAAAACTATAGATTTTAAATTAAACGAAGATTTTTCCGATGCCTGTGCAAGTTGTTTCTGACTGTTGCAGCGCCCACTCTAACGCACGCAATATTGAAATGGTTTGTTTATTATTTATTTTATTCAATAGTTTTACCCATGTATCAATATGTCGGACATATTTTTTGCCAACCCCCACTCTAGCGCCCACAAACCGCACAAACCTTCCACTCCTACACTTTTGAAAATTGTTTTATATCTTTTAATTTTACTACTTCTTTTGACAATTTCAATGGATACGCTTAAAAAGGTGTAAATTTCTCGTTCGCTCTCCCACTAGCTAAGTAACGGGTATCTGACACTCGAGGAACTCGTCTATAGCATTCTCTCTTATTTTAATTAGGAAATTGAGCCATGAAAGAGCGTATAAAATTTATAAATACTTCAGGGATTAGCCTACTGTGGCAGTATGAAACTTAGTTATATATATCAGTTTTGCCATTGATCTGAAGTTTCTTATATCAAGCAATATTCCATTATTTAAAAGCCAAAGGTGCCATGTTCCTCAATTGGCGTTTGAATACGCTAGGAAAAAAAACATCGTTCAAATTGGGCGAGTTGTCCTGAATTAGTGATAGCTGTTTTTTTTGTTAAGCGAATATTTTAACGGAAATGTGTTAATAATGAAAAGCTAGGAAACTTCAAGGACAATACTGCTATTTAGAAAAATAAACATAACTCAGCCAGACAGTGCAAAAAAGCTAATTTTATCTGTTACGTTTTTAGCAAAAGAATTTGGTATACGCCAGTATTGCGACAATATACAATTTCAGATTATAGTTTCATTGTTTTTATTCATTAGGTATTCATTTTCTTCTTTAGTATGTTAGAATTGCATACGGTATACAAAAATAAAATCTAATTCGATTTCGGCACTAAGCTGCATAAAATATATCCTTGCAAGGAAAAACCTCGAAACTATGGGTTAGAAGATAGTTGGTTAAAAACGTAGATAGGAACCGTAGATAGGAATACAAAAAAATGATTAAAGAATCCAACTAAAAAAGCATTTCTAACTTGACCAAATATAGAAGAAACGGTTAAGAAAAATCGTAGTGTGAACAAACATATTGCAAAGACTTCCACATCAACTACAGCATTTCGGGGAGTCAAAATACTGATTATAAATTTTAAAATTTTCTTTTAAAACGAAAGAGTTCACTTAGTATGAAGTACAAAATACTCAGCTAATAAACCCGTAGAAACCCGTAGAAACCCGTAGAAACCCGTAGAAACTCGTAGAAACCCGAATTTTTAGAGCTCTGCAATTGTTACATTTATTGCTCACGACTCTCTGGTGCCATTGACTATTAAACGCCTTAAAGTTGTATTATTTCAGCTTTTACCGTTTTTCATTGAAAATTACGAAATAAATGTGACAACCATTGCTTTGCAGTGTTTTTACTTTGTAGACATTAGAAAGGGCGTAATCTGCATACTTGCTACCTCTTCTAGTTCCCAAGATATCGACTTCAATGCTGACGGGCAGACATGCCGACGGACGTCGGTAAATTGACTCACTTAGTAATCTAATCTAGAATATGTGGTTTACTTTACATGTTTTTCGAACTATATGATTTGACCATATGCAATGGTGGTATATGAATCATATAGTCATCTATTTTGGTAAACTGCGCAAGAAGAGACGACGAACCGGAAGTATATGATCTTCTACTCCAAGTTCAAAATAACTGCCCATAAGCAACATTAACTTAGGTGTTGAGCTAACCCTTGAGTTCCCCGACTATCAGATACCCGTTACTCAGCTAGTGGAAGTGCAAACGAGAAATTTCAAAATTTTCTGAAAAATCGGTAAAAAGTGGGAAAAAAATAGTAAAATGAAAAAACTTAAAGATTTCTTAAAAGTCTGGGCGTAAGAGTTTTGGGCGGTTTAGCTTTTGTAGTTCCTGAGATCGAAGCGTTCATACGGACAGACGGACGGACATGGCCAGATCGACTCGGCTATTGATCCTGATCAAGAATATATAGACTTTATATGGTCGGAAACGTTTTCTTTTGCCTGTTACATACTTTTCAACGAATCTAGAATGCCCTTTTACTCTACGAGTAACGGGAATAAAAAGAGGGTCGTTTATAGACATTTATGCCAAAAAGGGAATTTTAAATAATTCGCTTACCCTTGTGAGCCATGTCTTCTAAAGACGGCAAACGCTCTATTAAAGTTCCCGCTGACCATGGAGGAACCACGGTGCCTATAGCAGTCGGAGTCGGTTGTAATGTAAACATATTTCAGCTCGTGGATCTCAGTTCGTATTACATGCACTGCTAATCGCAAACAATTTTTGCTTTGCTCATGAAAGCTTTATCCAAAAAACTGCTGTGTTCAGCCGAACGCACGCCGCGCGAACTCTTGCAGAACGAGCCAAGAGTTAAAAGTAAATTTGCGCAGATGGTGACGGTGGGAATGACGTCCTGCAGTGATCAAAAACCTATTGTTAATCGCGCCATGGGAACCTAAGAGTCAAGAATTCGAGAACACAAATAAAACTGAGCAGCCGCTTTTGTTTTAGTTCACTTGTTCATTTTTCGAACGCCACTTTTGATTGCACTCATATAAACATCAAAATTTTACTGCATGTAACACTTATTATTCCCGGATGTACCGATTGCCAACATCGCCGGCAAATTTTATTTAACATAAAGATTAATATGCACGGGTAAAATCGCAGAAAGTGACTCGAACAACCTTTCTTAAACTTTCCGACACGGCGACGGAACAGTATTTACCTTTGAAGCGCAAAACGAAATAATAATGTTACGACCTGCCTGCCCGGATCCGTTCCAGAAACCGACTAGGCCGACCCTCGGCTGGCCAGCACCCCCTGCGTTCAAGGCTGGATTTGTGGCAGCGAAACCGCCTGCGATTGGCGAGGACCAGCATGGCTGGTCGCCACTCCACCATTTGCGATAGGCTAGCCCTATGATTGGTCGATGTCTGAAGCCCACCAGTTATCCCACTCGCACCCGTGTAAGGGTAGTTGGCGGAAGATGAAAGCGATTTGCTTCACGCTGCAGTTCTGCAGCTGCGTTGTGATGTAAAACATATCGCGGCAAAGGAATCTAAATATAAAGGACGGCCCAACTCCAGCCGCACCAGCAGCACATATTGGTATGGTTCCGTTCTGAAAAGTCTACATGGAAATTTTGGTCTGCAACTGAACGCTATTCCTTCCAGTAAGATTCTGCTTGTAAACGGTGCGGCGGCTGCCGCTCTGACCGCCTCATGAGAAGGCGCCCGGCCCCACACCCCTCCAGCAATTACACACATGTTGCATTCCATTTGAATTTAAGCTGGCCAAACAAGTTGCCGGCAGCTCACTCGTCCAATGGAATTGTTTCATGCCGATACAATAAGCGCTTCACATTTCCGTTTACTACCCGCACGTTTCCGCTTCGGCAGTGCGAGCCTACACACACACACACACACACACAGCCATATTGCGGGGGACTGGGGTGTGGGCGTACGGTTGTTTAGCAAAATGCCGACAAGCATAAGCACGGTCACACCCACCAGGCCACCATCTTATCAGCTGGCGTCACATGTGGAGGCTAGGTCCTGAAGAGGCAGATCCTGTCCTGCTTTTGCGCCGCAGAGCGAGAGTATGTGTTGCCAATGGCCAGAAAGGGACGGCCAGTGTTATGGCTAAAAGGCGGAAGTTTGTTTGTTTCAAATTGCTCGAGAGGAATATTAAAAAACTACCGCACATCTACTACCTACTACCCACTGAATGTGATAATGTCGATTTAAGTGCATTACTCAAAATTCAACAGCAATATTTCGTCCAATTTTTCTGTTTCCAATAAAATTGAGTTCTTTTCGAATGCGAAAGAAATATAAATGATACATAAACATAA
Organism: Drosophila orena; assembly: GCA_005876975.1. Classification (NCBI taxonomy): domain Eukaryota; kingdom Metazoa; phylum Arthropoda; class Insecta; order Diptera; family Drosophilidae; genus Drosophila; species Drosophila orena. Next base: position 728,359 of record VCKV01000094.1, on the reverse strand, counting down.
ACGCATACAAGCCTTTCATTAAAACTCGAATAATAATCCCGCTATTATTCCAGGCACCAGGATGTATATATGTACATATATAAGATTCAAGTTGTTTTTTTTAATCAAGGCTTAGTAAAAGCATTTTTCATATTTATATTTTTTTAGTGTCCGATGCCCACGGGAACTGTCACTTTTGGAAGGTTTATAACGGTCTTAAGACACTTTGAAAAGTGTGAACAGAAACACCTCTAAACGAAGAAAAAGTCGTGATGATCGCACTGACATCTTAAATACATACATATGTACATATGAATGTAATAATAATGCATGTTGCTTCCATTCCAATTCCAGAATGTCCACAAGTGTTTAAAATACCCCTTTTCAATTTTCTTTTTGCAATTCTATTTTCGCTAAGCAGAAATGTTAAACAAATGTGAAAAAATCGGTAATAAAATATTTTAGTTAATTTTTAAACATTAGTAAGCATTACGGCAACCAAGAAACGTTTCGGCGTTAGGGGTGCAATAGTTTTAAATACTTACGTTAATTGATTACAAAATGTTGGAATTAAATTGACTTGCTTTTGCACATGTAAGATTCATTAGTACAGGAACAGGTACAGGTACAGGTACAGGTAAGATAAAATCATTTTCATTTTATCGGATTGGCATATCCCTTTATTATTTCCAAGATTTAATATGCACAGATTACATCATAAAACGCCTGAAGGTGGAGGAAACAAATGTTTTTATTAGGCTACATGGTAGCACATGAAAGCTAGTTCCCCGCAGGAAGCTGAATCAGCCTTGCAATCATCATATTATCTTCGCACTGGTGCAAGAGGATGGAACGCGCAGCTAAAGCTATCGCCACGTGGCACGTGCCAACGACGCGGCACATGCTCAGCAGCGAAAAGTTGTTCCGTTTCGGCTTAGTCTGCTTCAGCTGCAGACCGCCTTCGAGGGTTCCGACCCACAGATATTAATAAGAGTAAGAAACCCTATGCATTGTAATAAATAGTTATATGACGCGAATTGTCGAGTGCCTCCACGGTGAGATGGTTGCAGATAGCCTGGATCGATTCGGCTTGTGATCGAGAACGGGAATACTTGCGTTATAGAGGCAACCGCGCTCTTTGTCGCAAACGGAAGAAAGGCTGGGTAGGCGGACGTATATTGGCGTGATTAAAGATTCAAAAACGTTATGTAAAGTCGAAAATGGTTACTAGAACACATATGTAGGTACATAGGTACATTACTTTTTTCTCACAGAAATTTATGTACAAGCACCGCCGTCCAGAAAAATATCTGATATCATCTTAGTACTTAGTACATTGGCTTAGAAACGAGAATCTAATAGTCGAGGAACTTGACAGGCTTTTTGCCCAAGCAAACATTTACCTATTTACCTACATCTACCAAATCAGAAAAGACAAACTCGAAGTATTTACAAGAAGATGGAATGGGTGGTTTACAATGGGTGTTTTCAGCTATGGGCGTCATGTTTTAATGCTATTCTATGTTTTAATGCTAACAAGATTTAGTATTTAGCTTAAACAATGCCTGATACCTTACCACTCTCACCCACCAGAAATACTACTAGGCCTACTACCTCTCCCAAGTCTCCCACCATCAACTTAGATTTGAGATAAAGAAAAATTCCCAATTCCAGATGGCTATTACATGCAGCCAGCGTGTGTGCGGCAACAGTTGCTTTTGTGCTGACATAAAAAAACGTCGTTCTTCTTATCGTCTGTCCGCAAGACTTCACACGGCCACGCAATGGCATTTAGGAGTGAGGAACGAGAAAGGGGCGTCTAGCTGATATATCGCTAAAGTTCGTTGAAAATTCAATAAGGACCGCCGCAAGTTGCTCCAGAATCTATCTATTAAGATCCAGTTTCTTGAAACTAAAACTCTTAGCCTAAACAAGTAAGAAGTTACGTTGGCTAGCCTCGTGTAAAAGCCGTGTAAGTAAACTCATGTGTTGCATTGATTGAAATAGGCTTTTAGCATGAAAGCTTGACGAATCTACGTAAGATGCTATTTAACGTGTGACTTGTAAGTACTGGAAAAAAATTAGGGATTTTCATTTAGTTTTCCGGTTCGGAATATACAAAATTCTTTAATTCGGCTGCGCGATTTTGTTCGAGATCCACGATGAGCACAGTTTAAGCCAAATCGCAACCTCTGCTCTTAGCCTTTTCTATTAATTATAATTTATAACTTCCTAACCGTATGGCAGACTAGTTCGTGCCACTCTTGATACCTGTTTTTGCACAAACTGCGTGTGTCTTACATTTAGCTCGTATACCTTCCGAGATCTCGACTCGGATCGTGATCCTGTCCGTGAATATATATAGACTATAGAGCAGAAGAGCTACAGCTTGCATACAAGCATAGCAAATAATATGAAAACTGGCCAGCTCCACCACGAGCTCCAAAAAAACAATTCAAAAACAATGTGAACAATCTGAACCATCGGCAAAGTGACATTGACCCTCGTATATATAGATATAATATTCACGAAATCTGCTTAATCCGTAATAAAACGCTACAATTATCGCACTTGAAAATACCAGCTAGCGCAAACGCACCCGGAACCCCCCGCTGGGAATTCAAATAACGAACCATTAAACAATTAAAGCAGCGCCAGACATAGCTTACCGAAAACCAAAGCCGAGTACCATACGCGGACTGGCGATGACCAGCCAAGCATTTGGCCAACCAACCAACCAAATACAAACAAGGAAAAGCCTTTTGGAGAGGGCCCAAGTGGAATCCCTAGAAGGCAAGCCTTTGGTGTGGGAGCTGGGTGCTGGGTGCTGGGTGCTGCATGCTCACGGGGGGTTCACATACGCCTTTTCTGAAAGAGGCTGCCACTGTGAATATGCTTCAATTATTATGAGCATTCCGTGTCCGCGCCGTCCGCGTCCGCGTCCGACGCACTGCCATTGCCTGAAGTTTCCGACTATCACTTAACTGGCCCAAAAGTACTTTGAGTGACAACACCCCACTCACTGGTGGTACTGTGTACAGAGCTCATACGTAATTAAAGAAACCATGCTGAGTTTGAAGCATTGGAACATTGGAACCGTGCTGTCATGTTACTCCCCAGAGGTAAAATGTTCTGTTAGAGTAACTGATAATAAACTCAATTCGATTTTCAGAAAAATGAAAAAATAACATATTTTGTGATATTGAAAATATTTTTAAAGACGCCTTGTTTCGGTCGCAGAATGTCAAAAATGTTAAACTGGTGTAAACATGAGAGCACACTATAATCGAGTTCCCCAAATATCAGATACCCGGTTACTCAGCGAGGAAATGCAAGCGAGATATTTCAACATTTTTCTGGCATATCGATAGAAATTGGCAAAAAAATAATATAATTAACAAAAATGTCAAATGTAATTGGGGCGTATTGGTATTTTTTTGTATACCGATAGAAATTAGCGAGACAAGTAATAAAAAGAAAAAAAATCAAAATATTTTTCAAAAGTGTGAGAGTGGCAGTTTTGTGTGATTTGTTGGCGGTATAGTGGGCGTGGCAAGCTTGCGCTTGCACATAGACGTATGTATCTGGAATCTGAATGATTAATATCAAATTTCTGGCTTCTATAGTAGACCAAATCGACTCGGCTAGTGATTCTGATCAAGAATATAAATACTTTATAGGTTCGGAAACGCTTCCTTCTACTGGTTCTACTTGGTTGTGATCCTTCTTGTTCTGCTTAACATTTAAGTTACATTTAACGTTTACATTTAAGTTACGATGTCCGTATTGCACAACTATTTTTGACGAAATATATTTGAAAATACCTCAAATTGGAAAAATAATAAGCAACCAAGTTACAAAATTAATGCAAATATTAATATAAATATTAATTAATAATTAAGGCTATTCATGAATGGTCATAATACATTCGGCTAATACAATCTGGTATTCAGAAAATACACTAACTAACTAACAAGGTAAAACTGAGTTGACGTTAAATACCGCTGAGGACAGTTAGAATCCTTTTTATTTCTTAATATTATATTATAGTTTGGGTAACATTTAAATTTGTAACAAAATAGCTCTTACGATTTAAGTTATTTTTTATCTTGCCACCACTTTCTTTCTCTTTGTATACGCTATAGTTAAATCGCATTAAACTCAACCGAGCGAAAGAGAAAGTATTAAAATATTATCAGCGGATTAAAATCAAATTTAACAAAGTAAAAGTGGTTGCAAGTTATTGCTAGTGCCAGTGGCCTTACTCAACCATGCCAAGTGCTTCTCATCCATCCGGAGGGTAAATACAGTACAATTAAGAAACGTGGAATAACAACGTCCTAAACGGCGGACGCTTTTTTAGTTAAACAAATTTGTATATTGCATTTGTTTAAGTCCTTACTCGTACGGATACACTAGATTCTTCTGAGTTCGTAACAGGCAAAAAAAAAGATTATAAAGTCAATCACAATTTTCAGGAAAACAAGTCAAATCCAGCAGGCCACGTCCATCATCCGTATGTCCGTCCGTCTGTGCCTCGAGTAACTATTCAGTAACTATAAAAAAGCTAGGAAGTTGAGACTAAGCATTCAAATTATAATGACGCAGACGCACACTTTTGATTATATTACTATTTAGTTCTTATATTGTCCTGCTGCTTTCGAGCGGTATGCCAAATAAAATGTAGAAATTCCTCCCTTAAGCTCCCACTAGCTACTATATCTAATAGTCGGGGACTCAACTCTAACGAACGCTATTTCTTGTTCTACGACTTAAATGTCGGTAAAGTAGGAAGGGGTAATCGGTAAAAGTGGAATAGAACCAATTTAAAACGGTTGCCCGTTTTCAAGACATCACAAAAAACAAACATTTTTGGGGACTCTTACGTAATTTGTATTTTTTTTTTCATATTTGTTTGATACTGGACATTATTTCTATATAACACTATTCGGCACACTGTATCAAAATAAGTCGTGGTTTCTTATCAAATTTGCCTTCACATATGTACCTACATACATATATACTAATATACATATGTATTTTTTTGTCGTGCCGTTGGGCTTTCACAAACAATAGCTTCTCCAAATCATGAATCATGAACATTTCAAACCCGAATTTAAGGGCCTATTTTGAAAACAAACAAAAACTTGTAAATACAAACTACGAATAATACAAATAAAACCATAATTGCATGTGTTCACACGAGAATCGATAGCAGACCCGAGTTGGCTCCTAAGGGTTGCATTGCTAAGATCGTGATCGACCGACCAGTTGTAAAGTTCCCTACACACAGGCAAACCAACTTTTTTACCCGCTGTGAGGCACAACTAGGAAGATCAAAGTGTTCGATCTGCCCAAACAGGGAATAACAAAGAGGAGAAATTTTAAGCATCTTACCGTAATGCCTGTAGTACGAAACTTGTGGGGCTCACTGGGATAAGTTCCTGCATCCTGGGGTTCAGACCCTTAATTATATTGAGTTCTAGACTAGTCCCAAGCCATGCAATGTCTTAATTATTCTTTGCCAAGCAATGTTACATTGGCTGAGTTTTTGACTTGCCAACTGGATATGTAAGTATTGCAATCACCCAACACATCTAAAGTGGTCTACCAAAATACATAATCATTATTTTAGTATTCTACCATTAATTACAGTAATTGCTGTATTGTCTTGCTGTAATTATTGTTTAGTTTAGAACTCAAGAGATCTGTATTTTGATGATATTAGCTATTATCCTTTTAATAGTGTATTTAAAATAAATGAAAGGCACTTATTCGGCACGTTTGCGCTAGTTAGCAAATTCGAAGATGGTTTTTTTTTTAATTCATATACATGTTACTTGTACTTGTACTATACTATATTCGTTGATAAGTATGTAACAGGTAGAAAGAAGCGGTTCCGACCATATTTCCTTCACTTCGGCAGGGAAATAAAAATAGGGACAAAATGTAAAAAAAAAACGTGGTATTTTGGAGTTAGGTACTACAGTTTGTACTCTAAGATTATTGAATATTATTACTATATAGTTATTTTTATCTAAGCTTATATGTGATATACCCTTGCAAGTAACACACGATTTTCGGATTTCTTTTTGACAACCGTCGTATTTTAATAAAATTCATTTCATAGACTTATCATACCCTGGGAATTTCGGTATTTTTTATTATCGATTGGAATACACATAAGTTGGAATCAGGATGGCAACTTTGGCATATGTAGAAATCAAGACGGCTACTCTCAACATATATAGAAATCGAGATGGCAACCCGATACCGGCGAATGCTTCGTTATCTTCAAAATGCGATATAGAAAATAAATCATTTCAGACTTACGTGTGTGATTATCAGACCAACATGAGAATGTAATTAAAAGTTAATATAATCCACAAAAACGTTTAACAATGCGAAAATCCATGTCAGTTGGATGCTTAAAGTTTTGGAAAACGTTAATTTATTAAGTACCAGAAATTAAAGTTGTGAATAAATAATGTTGTGGAAAAATATGAAAGCCGGCTAAAACGTTTCCTATTGTTATACCAAATCATAAATTATAGGGACTACAGTCACAAGTTTGCAATAAATAATAAAATCCTTGTTATTGACTACGATTCTGTATTTATCAGTTGTTTCCTCCTGGACAGTATCAAAGCAGTACATCTTTGCATCAACTGCATCACCTACTTCTTCTGTAAAGAAAGCGGCTCCTGCTCCATTCCATTGGAAAATGTCTTATACTTTTTTACACACATCAAATCCAAATCTGCGGATGTTTATTAGTTTTCTAATATATACAGAACAGTTAGTTACCTTTTGATTTATTTATGTACATACATACTAGGGAAAATTATTTTAATTATTAATTAAAAAAAATTAATTAATTAAAATAATTTTAATTATTTTTTTCAGAAAAACGTCACCTTGTGCGCAAACTTCAGATGTTTTGCAGGCACTTGGTGAAATGTAGCTTTTTGGATGAGTGTCCACTATATTAATTACATTTCATGATCAGGAGTTGATCTGGCCATGTCTGTCTGTCCGTATTAACGCGGTACGTATTTGCCATGTTCAGGTATGTACGCGATCAAGTCCCTCTACACATCTAAGGTCGATTTTGACATAAGACCCTCTGTAGCTGTACATATGTAGGTAACTTAAATTACAATGTCCAATAAATACAAGTACCACAGCTGTAATATAAGTATAATTACTAAAATAATTTCACACCCTTGTAATAGCAGATGGACTTTTATATAAAAATATAACTGTTTGTTATATTTTGTAAGAATATGTTAAATTTTGGTTGAACAATAATTTCGTTAAAGTTACACCTTTGACTGAAAAGTGATTAGCTTTTACCCAGTCTGAACACATAAAACTCTGTATAGTGTCGTCGGTGTTATCCATAAAATACTGAACCTATCTTTATAAAAGACCACACCAGTGAAAAAATAACTTCGTTACCAGCTTGGAACCTATTTACAATATCAAATAAGTTGGGGAAAGAGAGTGCTTACACTGCAGTTCAGCCTTTAATGCAACCTCCATTTTTATACATAGGTTTAGCATGGAGGTCCACATGGGGTTGATCGCTCCTTACCTAATATTAGGGATATCGCACGATTATCGTCTATATATGCGTAGCTATAAGCACTATTATCAATTTCAATTTTTATTTTATTTCGATTAAATTATAAGCGATAGAAATAGTTAGTCTAAACAAAACAAATAAAATGAAATTAGTTTACAACACCAATATTTGATGATAAGTAAAAACAATAAGTTAGTCCAGTGTGAACATCTATTCTGCGTTTTCTTTTCCTTATCGATAGGAAACTCACGAATTTATGTGTGAAAGGGCTTTTACATCCGTATTAATGTCGATATATCGAGAGCTTATCTGGAAAACACTACATATCGCGGCATTAATCCGCGTCCTATTATGGAGTTTCCAGATGGTATTTGAACAAAATAATTTTAATGGACTTTTACAATTGCAAACATTTTCGGATATTTTTGGATCATACAGTAGAAAACAAAGTAGAGTAACTTGTCCATTGATATATAATATATAAATTTGAAGCACAAAATGCAAGGAAATTAATTTAGGACTATTTCGGATGAATTTTTTTCGTATCAACGGAGTCATTCGAGAAGTAATTAATAATCATAAAACATTAAAAATTATTTAAGAAAAATTAAAGCCTGCTATAGACCTTTACCTAACTCATTTGCTTCGGGTCCAACCGCTAATGTTTTTTAAATCATTAAAGTTCTGAAATACCAGGCGGAATGTACGCCCAGGAAACAGATTCTTGTAAAGGGTTGGCATGGATAAAGACTGCATTTTTGCAGCACTCCCGTAAATGTTAAAAATCATAATTTAAAAAAGTAAAAAGTTTTAAAAGTTAAAACCTTACAGGGAGTTTTTAGCGACATTGGTAATGTTATAAAAAATGTTTATTAAATGTATTGTCCGCTGATAGAATAATTTAAATCGGAAAAATTATTCACAAATATATATTTCTTACAATAAAGAATTTGAATATTTGCCTCGATACAAATGTTAATCACAATTAAAGTTAAGTCTTCGCATGCGTTTCAGCAGAAACAATTTTAAGTCGCCTGTTATGCCACCTAAAAAGAAATCGCCGGGGAGCCGTATGTATCCGATCGCGTCTGATCAGCTGCTTTCAGTTCCACTTCGTCGTTCAATCGCACAGCCAGCAGAACAGAATACTTCGGGTTTCCAAATATTGGTTCTCTATGAGAAATATATAATTATTATTTTGTGCGCAATTGAACACACCATTATTTCGAACTATGTGTTTTTGTACAATGAATACTAAATTTAACAAAACCGTGTTGCAAGTTAATTATGCCCGAAACCATAGTCCCACTGTTGCTTCATTATAAAACATTTAATAAGTACATACTACATGCTAAAACACACAATTGCCTAGTTTCAAAATAGATTTCGGTTGTACAAGTGTATAAAAATAAAAGAAATACCGATAGATAAGTTTATATGTACTTATATATGTACAATTGGTAGGTGTTTTAAAAAGTTTGTTATCGCTAAAATATTAATAATGTACATTTACATTTATGTATACCTTAGTACATACACAGCTATAAAAATGTACATATGTGTTTATATCAATACCATTTATTCTGGCAAGTTAAGATGTATGTACATATGATATATCTTATTTACGTTGCTCTGTTTGTAAAAGGGGAATAATGCACTTTCAGCGATGAACTGAAGTTCAAGAGCACAATAATTTATTATGTTTATAAATGGTTTTAATTGAATACAATAGTGGTCATCAAGAGGACTTATGTGAAACGTTTATGAATGTGCTTTGCATATACATATACACATGCTCAAACTAACTTTTACGACTGTGTGCACATTAGGGTGGTCGTTTTTCCACTGGCGCATCTCGCTTCCAAGGCGATTCAAACAATGCAGATAAAATGGGTTGTAGCATCGGTTATTAAAAAATCAATTAATCCGGTGCTACAGGATTTTGGACTTTTACTATATTCAGAGTAAGTTTTTTCGTAGACTGAGAAAAATTTTAGAAAGTTTTTATGAGTTTACAAATCAATAAAAATGAAGTCACGATCGCGCCCTCAACGTGCAAAGGTTATGATGTCAACTTTTGTAACGATAAATGGTTTTGAAATTGACTGTTTTTTCCTCCTAAGCCATATTTTTTTTAAATTAATTTAAAGCCGATAGTATATATTGTCAAAAAAAACTTGTGTATACCGACTAAGAACTCTTTTCGGTTGAAAACGACTCTAGAATTTTGTTAAACCAATTAGCTATATAATATAGTCGTCTGAAGTTTATCAAATTAAACCCGAGATTGTATATTGTCCAGCCTTGCTGATATTTTGAAAATTTTGAGAGTTGGAGGAGGTCCATCATTTTGGTGGCGTAAGCAATTCCTATTTTTATCTTTTTCTGTTTTTCCCCAAAAAGGTCCTATTACGAAGGTCCATCATTGACTTCCGTGCTAAGGCTTCGCTTTATAAGCATGCCGTTTTTCTTCTTTCTCAGCACAGCTTTACATTTCTCCCCTGTTTTCTCCTTAAGGTTTTGGTTAATGGGATAGGGCAGAATATTCTCTATTAGCAACATTAATAGTGGTAAAAAAGTGGCTTTAATTTGGACGTTAGCTGCGAAAAGTGATCATCATAGCTTGGATTTCGCGAATTAAAATAAGGACAGCATTTCTGTAGTTATGGGCATAAGAAAAAGGTAAAAGTAATTCTAAGAAGTGATCATTAGAAGATATACATATATGCGGATAGATTTCTAAATCGGCGGAAATTGGCTACCTCGCACTATTTGGTGGTTCCTGAAAACTGACCTTAATAACCAAGTTAATAATAATTTTTAATTGGATTAAGATGAAGTTTGATTGTTATCTTATTTTATCTTCATTTATTATATATAATATTAACTTCACTTTAAAAATATTTTTATAAATACAAGCCTTTTTCAGCATTCATCAACGGTTTGATCTAAAATCATGCTGGCCAACTCATGCTGCGGTTGGAAAAAAAACAATACTCATGATCAATATCATAAAACCCTAAATAAAAAAACTCGACAAAACGCATCAGATACAACAGTTCACATAAAGGTGCAGTCCAACGAAATCGAGTTTCCAGGTTCTTACAGATATAACTTTCACTCAAAAAAACAAAATATCGGGCGAATGAATATTCTTGGACATATGAGATGTAATTTCCGTGTAACACGATATGTGACGGTTACCGTACTTTTAATATTAGTGACTGCAGTCAGTGCCTATGCTCAACCAGAAATTAAAAGCTTCAGTAATTCCTCAAACGGCGTTAGTCCGGAAATGGTTTTGTTGAGTAACAAAACAAACAATAGTACAAACGTACTATCAGAAAAAAATGGTTCCTCTTCACTATCGGCGGAGGATAAAAATAATGAAAATACGGGAATATTCCAAATGAAAGTACAAAGTAAAATGGGGAAAAAAAGTTCCCCTTTAGCAAAGGTATCAGAGTACGGAGATCTATCAAGAGTTCAAAGTGTATCTTTGTATCGCAATACCTTAATTAACATAGAAAGTATGCTACAACGTCAGTTGCGTGAGAAAGCTAAAGTGGACAGTATAGAATCGATTAAAATGCACATACTTATGCGCTTGAATTTAAAAAAACTACCCAATATAACAAAACCAATTTCAGTACCACAGAATATAATAGATAACTTTTATAGAGATTATAATGCATCCTCAAAAAATAATGTTTGGAATCGCATGGAAAACAATGAAGAATCTCATTTATCTATAAATGACACTTATGGCGGCAACATCATGACTGATTTTTTTGAAGATAGTTCATCCTCCCAAATGCAGGGAGATGATGCTAACACTGTTAATGAATTTTTAATAGATTTGAATAAAAATCAAGCTAAAGAATCGGATATTCCCATTAATACCAACGATGAGGAGTATGAAAGTATTTTGTCACACATCAGCAGTATATACATATTTCCTGAACGTAAGTAATTCATATTTTTAAGATAGATATAGATTAGTAAGAAGCATACATACGTCACCAGAATCTTCATGATTATTCATATATTTCTAGCTTTTATGGTGCCCGATTTTGTTATGTGGTTAGATTTCCGACTCTATTGGACAATTGAATTTTAAAAAGGGAACAGGGTATCTCAGATACTATTATTAGGTTTTTTTTTTAAATTAATTATCATATTTAATATGTTCTTTTATATGTTCTTAGATTCAATGTTCAAATCGAACTTTTAAAAGTAACGGGAGCTAAATATACTCCCTTTTTTTGGTTAGATACTATTTAACTAATGACTAATTGAATAATGTGGTTTCTTAAAATTGTCTTTTTATGATTAGCTTATCCGCGTACCATGACATACCATTAATGACACTAGACTTATAAGAGAGAGGAAGGCAGAAAATACATATAGCTCCTCCTCTATCCTTAGCAATCGTTTTCCGACAAATCATTGATAATGTCGCCAACAGTTTTTTCATATTTTGCGCTGCCTTTCGATTGATGTATCACAGCAGACTTTCATTTCTTCATGTATAGTCACCTTCGCACACTCTACTGGTGCGCCTTGCCATTACGTGGACTGCCATCAACAACAATATGATTAGTAGCTTTCCCGCTAGGGGATTATTAAGAAAACGATATTTACAGTATTAATAATTGTACGTTACTCTTCTGCTACAATAAAAAAGGTTTGGACAAATGAATACTTTGAAATAATAATTAATATATTGTCATGTTTATAAGAAACATATTATCAAAATCTACTTTTTGCTGTTAAAAAATCAAAATGCGAATTACCATTAAAAAAATCAATAATTTTCGTTTATATTTTCGTTCATTTAGAAATTCAACCTCATGTTCGACACAATCGCAAGGTCGATGTATTTCGATTTCAAATTGACAGTAGCTACTCTGATTTGTCTTACGCTACCCTTCATCTATATTTACGTGGTTGGGATTGGATAAGTACTCATCAGCCTGGGCTTATTGAAGAAATTAAAAAACAGCCATGTAAAGATATTGTTGTGACTATTCACCGCGCTATTAGGCTTGCAAATGCAACAAGCTTTACTCCTAAAGTCAAAATGTTTGAGTTTCGGCAAAGTATTCCGTCAGGACTTGGACAGTGGGTTACTGTGGACCTAAAGTCTCTGCTTGGTAATCTTGGGTCAAATATGACGCAGGAGATTCTAATAAAGGGCGCAGAAACCTGGATGAAGACATTAGTGGTGACCACTGATAACACAGCGAAAAATCCATTGGTTAGAAGCAATGCCAATTGTAATGAAGTTCAATACTTACTCTACTTCATATATTTTAAATATTTCAGACTGTTCACATAGAAATTGGGTCACAAAAAAAGCATCGGAGAAAGCGCAGCGTATATATGGACTGCACTGAAAATGATCATGACATGCGATGTTGTCGATATCCCCTTAAAGTTAATTTCACCAGCTTCGGATGGCATTTCGTTGTAGCACCAACGTCATTTGACGCATACTTCTGCAGTGGTGATTGCAAAGTTGGTTACCTAGAGCAATATCCCCATACACATTTAGCAGCCTTAACGACATCGGCCACACCGTGTTGCTCGCCAACAAAAATGAGTTCCTTAAGTTTGTTATATTTTGACGATAACCATAATCTGGTTTTAAGTGTTATACCAAATATGTCTGTCGAGGGTTGCAGCTGTTCTTAGGGAAAAAAATTCGAAGGTGTGTTTAAAAAATAGAACTAATACATACGGTATGTAAATAAATATACGTAAAGGAATATTGATCTGTTTGAGAAAGCTAGTTTAAAGTATATTTCCCAAATTTTCTATAAATTTTTTAACCGTCAAATAGGTCACATAGCATGCTGATGATTCCCAAAGTGTTAAATTAATAAATATATCACAATTAAACAATAAAAATAAAAAGATAAACATTTTAATTTTAATTACTACAATTAGCTTATGAGAGAAATATAAAACCAAACACTATTTTTAAAACTGTACATTTAATTACGAATGAAAAGCAATCAAAAATGAATCGATTTAAATAAAATGCTTGTATTACGCATTAAGCAATACAAGGTTAAAATAAACTAAGTACCTTAAGTTTTGATAAAATATCGAATGAATAACAAATGGGACCGACATATGGATCTCTTACGGCTGTGCGACTACCTAATTTGGATACACAGCTAAATGTATAAAGGTTTTCATATGCTGTGTATCAAAAGCTTTGAGAATGACGGGGAACGGCTTCGTGCGTAATCTGAGTCGAGCCTTCAGTTTCGCTAAGCACACAGAACTAAATAAAAATTAGGAGTTTAAGTGCCAGAGCAATAGAAAGATATGCTAGTAGCAAGCCGACTGATTTAGGAAACAGTGAGTACAAAACAACTAGCGATCATAGTCAAAACCGTTAGTAAAAGCGAAGACCAGCTACTTTTTCAGTGCCGCTCTTCCTCTGTCACTTGTATAAAAAGAACCTGGAACTTGCTCTTAAGCCAGACAGAAGATGGCGTTACGCATCCTTACATTCTAATGTTCAAAAAAAAAATATTATAATGTGTTAAGTTTTCAAACAAATTCCGATTAGTTCCTACGCCATAATTTTGAAAAATGCTCCCACATCAGCTGATAGGTAACCACTTGTATGCGATAGTCGGGCGATGGTCGTAAGATATTCCGAGTCTAGAGTGGGTAATCACCCTTAAAAAAATAATGCATTTTGGCCAAAAAAAGGCGCACAAAAGCCTAACTCCACTGTATACACCCCCTAAGGAGTTCCTCGTTATATCGCCAAAGAGTCGTGAACAATATATGGCTATCGATTGCGATTTTATCCCGATCACTCACCTCGTTCTCATTTTTTTGTATTATTGTAGTTTAAAGTGAAAATAGTCTGTATTCTTAACCGGTATACATAAGCTTTCGGTTTGAACTCTTTCACTTTCATTGGGAAAGTATGCCGTCTTAACTGATAGAACTTAAAATGCAAACCCCCTCTCAAGTATAGCAAACAAATTTATTTATCTCCGAAAAATTTATTATATAACCATTTAGTGATACAGTATTATATATATTGATATACTTATATTTGCATAAATATTTCTTATATAAATTTAGGGGTCACGGTTCTTAAGTTGGCTTTTTAATGTGAATACTAATCAGTAAAATGAGTATGCCATTTTAAGTCGATACATGAAATGTACTTCTAAGATATTTTATTTTCTGTCGAACACAATACGGATATTTTCATATAGGTAATATTGTTGTTTATGTTATTGGGTGCTTACTTTTATTCTAATTAGTTTGTATTATACTTATTATTATTATAATTAATTTTTTAATTAGATGAGTATATTTATAAAGTCATATACACATATTTATTAATCTCTGAATGTATTGTTGTTGTTTTGCATGAATTATTTATTTTTATTTCTTAATACAAAATCCCTCGTTTGTAAAGTATTCGTTGTAAATATATTAGCTGCCAATTATAAGTTAAATGCAAGTCCCTTACAAACTGTGTAAAAAAATAGTTATTTCTCTTTTTGTTCGTACGTATGTGCACAATTACTACAAATTATTTTGTGAATACATATTTTGTGAAGTGTAATGAAGTTTCTTTTTGAGCGAAGTTATTTAACAAAACCAGAACCAAACGGGTAGCCGAAATAAATGCGTGTTAAACTTGGTAAACAAAGATATGAAATACAATAATTTTCAAGTAAAATAAACTTTGTAATATATGTACTATAAATTACAATTGTTGTTGGGATGATATTGAATTTTGAATTTTTTTTTTGGAATTACAATGTTACAATATCCGAGATCCATAGTTTAATATGAATTCGTCCGATGGGTATATATATTTTCAATCTTTAATTTTCCATGAATAAATTTTCAATGATTTTTTTTTCGAAAAATATTATATGCGTGATTTTTATCATTAAACAATAATTATGCTTCCAGTTTGTTATAAGCACCCTAGATATCGTTTTATTTTTATAAAAAACCTTAGAAATTGCAATATTACTAATATGTCCTATGTATTTTATATGGAAATACTGATTCTTCGTCATATGAATGAGAACGCATTAAATTCCTTAAAATATTATTCTATCTTACGAAGAATATTATTTAGGGCTAAGTAATACGTATATATAATTATATAGTATTGAATGTATACATAAATGCACAATATATTTTATTAAAATCTGTTTATGAAATTAAATTTTTCTAATTATATTTCATAAATAATGTAAGAGGTTTATTTTGTGCGATTAATAAATTATTTAGTCTCACTCGTTTGAAATTTTGACCTTATGATTTTATGTTAAAATTATATACATTTTAATATATATAAGCCAGCCTCTATTACAAATATTCGATTGATTCATTTGACTTTGGAAAACGAACAGTACAAAATGTTAATAACACAGGTATAACATAAATGCTAATATTAAACATAACTGGAATACGTTGGGTTTTATAACACTCCCCGCAACTCGCTTTGTATTACAAATATTAAATATGATTGACTATAAATATATAAGTCTTTTTATTCACATTAATCGTAATTTGTTTAAAGGTAGTTGTCACATGTGGGTCATACATCATAGTTTAAAGTATATAAACCTTTTTGTAATTTTTTTACTTGATCTATTGTTATTATATATATATATATATATTGTGTCTGATCTTAATATTAACGCTAATTTATCAGTCGTTTTTTCAGAGAATTAGTGTCATAAAGATTACTTTTAAGTTAAAATATATTTTTCATTCTTTACTTTCATAAACGAACAGTTATTTTCTAGCTTATGTTATAGGCTGATTAAAAATTAAACAATGAAATTAAGATTTTATTATTTGTTTAACCTAAAATTATAATAAAATATTCTTTCAAATTATTGCTTAAAGTGTTTGAAAAATTGTATTTTAATGTTTAATTGATTGAGATCTAAAGAAAAAGTTTGTCCACAAATCTAGAAAACAAGTAGCCAGACAACAAGGAAAATTTACAACATATAAACGTGACTTGCTCAATAGAACCATAGTCAATAATTTACCTAGTGGCACAAATTTAAGAATTAGCAATCGGATTAATTTCTCATCTACAGTATTAAAATGGTTTTCCGATATTAAAAACGGACTAGAGTTAAAATATGTACAAGATTTATTCTAATTGTTGAAAGAAAAAAATAAGTTTGAAACTTAATTTTCGACGTCAATGACCTCATTGACGTTGTTCATACATTTTATACCATAATTTAAAATGAATAATCCTCTTTTTAAAGTTTTATGCGTACCGATAATTAAACAAACAAATATTTTCATAAATGTATTTTCCTACTGAAATCCCAAATCTGTAATCAGACGGATAAAAGTAAGTAATTTATATGAAAAACGCAAAGTAAATCCGATAGATTTTCATATCTGTAAATTTATCGGAGCCTGCAAGAATTACGTGTAGTACACACTAACTAAATAAACTGGGTACAACAAAAATCATTTGGAAAAATGTATTTGGTAGTTTGCTAGTTCGCCTATATCTTCGATTAGTTTATAATCTTTTAATAGATTTATGCTGTGCGAACCCACTTCTAATATTTCTTGAAGTCATTTAAAACCTCAGTGAGCTAAATTTACATAAAAAGCCAAAAACTCCATAATAGAGGAATTACGCTAAAACATTCCAACATTGCTTGATAACACTGTATAACAAGAAAATATTACATTGATCAGACCTAAAATATTTGGTTGATTACGATATACGGATACCGAAACCTGGCATGAAAATGATCCTTGAAGCTGGCTTCGGTAAAAAGTTTGACAAATCTATTGTACATGTAGCATTGAATAATTTAAATATTGATATTTTTAACGAAGAAATAAGAAAAAAATTGTTTATAACCTGCTAATATATACACACATGTAATTTCGTATGTAAAGCTTTAAAAATAAATGTGAGTTTAAAGCAATTTACTTGAAATTTACCTGTTAGTTCGAAAAAAACAAAAAATAAGCATTTTTTAAATTACAGTTTTAGTTTCACGGAACTCTAGCTTCAGTTATTATGCTTTTAAACCAAAACTAGAGTTTCCCAATTCTTTAAATTTGTTGAAATATAAATTAAAGCAATCAACAAAAAATTGTGCCAGATTTATTACACATTAAACATTTTTCGGACGAACGCCGATAGTAAAAATAAAATCGATCTGTTTTCTTTGAAAAATATATTTTTGTTTCCGTTTTTAATAATCCAATACGAATATAGTTCGTTTCACGATTCTTAATGTACAATATAAAATACGAATATATATTATTTACTAAATATTTTAAAATATAATAAATAACCATTATTTATATAATCTATGTTCTTTGTTAATGCTATCAAAATATATCACTAGAGATTGTAGGTCCCTCCCTAGTAATTGGATTTGGTATTATTTTGGTGGAATTCAAATATTTACCGTTTGTTAGTTTCTAACATTATATTAATAATGTTCAAACTAAAAAATTATTTTAGCAACACGAATTTTCTTAAATTTTCTACTTATATAATATTTATAATATATTTATTTGTTTTATGTATGTTTTTCTAAAAACACTGAGAACAATTTTTATATCCGCTATTCGTAAAATTAAAGGATATATTAGATTCGTTGAAAAGTATGCAGCATATAGAAGGAAACGTTTTCGACCCTATGAAGTATATATATTCTTAATAAAGAGCAATGGGTAATCTGGCCATATCCATTCCTATCTCGGTATTTTTCGAAGATAGAAAACTTAGATTAAGCAGTTCATGTTTGTTTGAATTGAGAAAAAACAAACGACTTAATTAACAAGACAGCACCACGTGCAACCCGCTAGATTTATCCTATAAGTCCATGCCTACTGATTCAGCGCTTTCAAGAAATACTACCTGACTACCTTACAATGTAAACAGAAATATTTTTATTGTTATTGCAGATTAAGCGACCGTATTGCCTTGTATTTTAGCATAGTTTTCTTGGCATACAAAGGTCAAAACATCGGTTCGTTGGAGTTTAGTTTGCATGTGCATCCGTCTGTCCGTTATCTGTATAAAACTTTCTTAAAAGATTCATAGCTATTGCAGATACGCAACGGCAGTTACAAAGAGGGTTACTCCCAAAATAAAAAGACAAACATCGCTGTGGACAAATTCCCGTCTGTTAGATGACCTGAATTTAGCTAAACGAAGCACGAGAGGTAGATATATGTAAAAACTGGGCAGACCAATAATATAATCACAAAATATAAAAAAAAAGTCAAAAATGTGGGCGTGACAGTTTGGGGCGGTTTGTATGTGTGTGACAATATTCAATATCCACTTCAAAAACGCTTCTGTCTGCCTGTTAAATACTTCGCAACGATCCTCGTATACCGTTCACTCTACTAGTAACGAGGTATTATCAACAAAACTTTACTTGATTATTCACAAAATTTTGTTGAGCTGTTCCATTTAGCCGTAAGATTCGTCACGTTCCAATTTATATACTACAGGAAATTTAAGGAATACTTTCTTAAAACTGGTTGGCGTACTCACAGACGGACAGAAGGCCTAGATTAAGTCAACAAATGTTTCCTTCAATACATTGCAAGCTTCAACATAAAATGTCATATTATGTTATATTATGTTATACTTTGTTGAAAACTAAATCATATGAAAGTCGTAGAATATAACTGCTTAAGCTTTTGTTAACTACTCCGGAGCTGAACGGAGCTTTGAAGCGAAGTTCTACCGATTTTTTTTAGAAAACAAACCGGACCATATTTGTTTAAATATGGATCGGTTCAAGAGAAAATACCTATAACATTCTGGAGTCAATAATATTTTGGAGTAATAATAATACTAATACTAACAGAAAAGAAAAACACAATACCTGTTATTAAGAAATTGTGGGAAGAATCTATACTTCAACAAACCACAAAAACTGACTACGTTTGACATTATTATTACAACATAATTATATTTCGGTCAATATTAATTATTTTAACTCAAAACGTAGTTGCGAGCAGTTCAATTTTAAAGGGTGATACGCTCTAAGTTGTAATCAAGTTAAAAAAATTGCCACCAAAAAATCTTAATCAAGACGAATAAAAAAAGGAAAACTAGTTTGAATCGGCTAGTGATTATGATCGAGAATATATACAAATTATAGGTTCGCAAGCGCTTCCGTCTACATCTTAGATACCTTTGTTTTATACGAGTTACAGATAAAACTAATTCAATTTATTTACTTGTATACTGGATAGTTGGGATGGCCTGAAGCGAGGTTTTAGAAGTTTACTACCTTCTTCAAACGATTAATATTCAAAGCACCCGGTTTAAATGCTTTTGAAAAAATGAAGACAAATAAGCGCCAAAGCCTGCCAATTTTTCCAATATTTTGTCAATTTAAATTTTAAATGAAAATAGTAGCCAAATTATCCAAAACCCCTAAGCCCCTAAAACCAAATTAGAAGAAAAATTTGGAATTGGACAGAAGTAAATTTGAAATTAAGAAATCCCTATATTCCCTGAATGTTCAACTAATGGTAAGAGACTTCACGGAAGCCACGACTAGATGTATAACCGATTAACTAAAAACTAACAAATATTAAATACATAGAGAACAAAAAATTGAAATTATCCTAAAATCCGCATTGCATGGTAAACGATAGAATTACAAACCGGACAAACTGCATCCAAAGACAGACAGATGTGATTAGCGCACTCCATACAAAACATATTGTGACCACACGGAACCAAAGCAGTGGTAACATTATTTTCATTACATACAAAGCATTCGCGATGAATTAAAAATTTTTCTGAGTTAGATTGCACTTGAATAGCTTTTAACTTTTGTGGTATATTACACATAGGGGGCTCTTTAGTGTTGTTCAGATTTTGTTGATTTGCAGAATGTTCACCCATACCTAAAAGAGAGTCGGTTGGACTAACTGAGATTGTGGGCGAGCAGTGAGCTGTGGGTATGATATTTGCCGGTTGGTTCCAAATACTAGGAGAGTCCCCTATACCCTCGTCAACGTCAATTGAATCACTAATACTTTTCCATATATTCAATATTTCTGGAGGTGTATTGGCGCTATTGTTAGTACTTTTTGTTGAAGTGGTGGAAGAAGCAGAAGAACAAGATCTTGTTAAAATATTTGCATTACAGTTGGGATGGAACGATGCCGATGTAGATGCGGGAGGACAGAAAGACAATGTTTTACTAGACGTAGTGCGAAAAACAATATTAGCAGCATTAGCTTTGGCCAAAGGCATAGAAACTTCATTTCCAGAAAGACGTTTGTCATATATATCTGTTGGCGTTATATTTGCAGTCATTTCCATCTCAGCACACTCAGATTTTGGAAAACAGTTCCCAGTATGAAGTCCTTGCACATGCTTCACTGAATTGCTTACATTTTCAATCGTTTTCATTGAATTATTTGCATACTCCTGTGTAGACGGAAGGGCATTTTTGTATATGGACGATAGAATTTCCGAATTCAAATCATCGTTTAGAATTTGCGTTAATGAAGGCAGTGACGCGTATTCACTAGCCTCAGCTGAATCACTAATTTGCATAGTAATAGCATCAGCATTTCCAGATCCACTCCCAGTTCGAAGGGCAATATGAGCTTCTATTTGCTTTCGTGCAGTATTAACGTTGTCTGGCAAGCCAGTCACTTCAAAAATTGGTTCCTTTTCTCGAGATGGTGTCACAATGTAAGTTTGCGTCTCTTGTTGAATATGTTTAATCGTAGCGCCTTTTGGTCCAACAACGAGTCCTACTACCCGATAAGGTACTCGTACCTGTATGGTAACCTGTCCCGGCATACAAGGGGGTCCTGACATGCGGGGAACTGCACCACCACTGGAGCTACTCGCACTTCCTACAATTCCGTTGTTGTGAACATCACTTACAGGCTTGCGTGATGCGCGAATTAAGCTAAAGTGGTCAGCAGCGGAGAGTATTTCTCGTTTAGCCTTGTTCACATCTTCCTTTCGACCAGTCACAACGAACACAGGTTCCTCCCCTCGAACTGGCGTCTTAATGTAAGTGTTGGTTTTGGCTCTCAAAGCTTTGATTTTGCACCCTAAAATTGAAAGAGGGTATTTAAAAATTAAATATATTCAAAAATATTTCTTTACGGTTGTGGACGGCAGTCGAAATTTAAAATAATTGATCTGTCTTAAACAGATAAGTAAAAGACACAATTGTTATAAGCAGGGTCTTCATCCGATACCATTACCGTTATTTTTTAATAAAATATAAACAAATCAAGACCATAACCTAACCCGAAATAATGTTAAAGGAAATACACATACAAAAGCACTCATACCAACTGTGACTTCAGGCAAGCTACTGCATTGCATCATTTGCTTACGAAAGGTCACAACAGAAAAAAGGCCCCTACCAAAAACCAATCCGTATCGAAAATCACTGTGCACGGTCTACGTCCACGTAGGGACGCATCGGGTTGTCTTAACGAGTGAAACAGAAATCGAAAGGTAGCACTAAAAGGATTGTATACAAGTACCATATATAGGTTAGAAAACCATATGGTAAACATAAAAACTAAAATTAAAGAATTGGGACTGATGGAGCAGGTGCTGGTAAAAAAAAACCGTTGGATTGACACCTCATCTATGAAAATCAGATGGTCCGCTCAAAAGACATTTCCAAAACAAGGCACAAAATATTAATGTACATTTCAAAATTTGTTTGTGTTTTTTTTAAGTATCTTAAGTATTATTATACTGTGCCTAAAATTGTAATTTGTTGAAATCGGGTAAAGCAGGAGATGCCAACTTTACCTATAAATATATATGTATAAAACATATATAATTATATTATGTACAAAAACGTACAAGAAGAAAATTTATACAAATTTATTAAATATAAAGAACATTTATTCATCATTGAAGTGTAAATTTTATATGTGTGTAAGTAAAATGTTCATCGTTAAAAACATGTGATATGAAATATTCTCAGCACCCCATTTTATTATATTATTATTATTATTCTTTGAAAAGTGTAAGCATAGAAATTTTTTTCGACGACGACGTCTCTGGTAAATGCCTACTTATTCTTAACTTGTTATCTGTTAGAGTTCCCAAGATCTCGACGCCTGATAATATATATTATAATAACGATGCCTATTTCTTTCCCCATTATTTTCTTATACATTTTTCTACCGCTTAATGCCACTTTACTTTAAATACTAATCAATTTTAATCGTCCGAAGAAGAAACAAAAACGCTTAAATGTATGGCTAAACCAATACGACGTATTAGATCAATAAATGAAATAATAAAATAAATATATAATAAAAAATAAATAATGAAATGAAATAATAACATTTTTGATGATATAAAGAGAGAAAAACTAAAAACTTATGCAAGTCTCAGTAGAAACGAGTACAGTATAAATTGGATAAAATGCAATATAATTTATAAAATGCTTACCCTGTCTGCCCACTATTTCTGCTACATGTTCAGAACTGGGGACTGGAACACATTCGGTCATATTTTGAGACTTCTTAGATCGATCTTCTGAACTGACGGCGCCGGCAGTCGGTAGTAGCAGGCAGTTCGGTGCCGATGGAATTGGAAGCGTGCTGTCTGCTTTAGAAAATGAGTGCATGCCATTCATGTTCCCAATTTCAAAGTCACTTTGTGCACATAGGGGCATTGGTAGCGGTTGAGCAGGTTGCGCATAGCAATTTTGATTGTCGGTAAATCCGACCAATGATAGTTCCAACGCCAATTGCAGTGTTCTCGGATCTTCTGATAGTGGTAGCGTTGATTCATTGACTTTGGGTTGTTCAGACATATCGTGATGGTGTGCTGTGTTTGTTTTCTGGATAGACCCTTTAGAGTTAATGTTAGTAGAGATCTTCGGTGTGACTTGCGCCGACATGGCAAGTGCACTCTTATCCCCTTTTTGAAGCGAAATTAAAACCGGTGCAACAGCACTCTCTCGCAATGAGGAGGACCTCGGTGACACGAAAGCCGATGACAAGTTGACGGATGAGATGGAACTCGATGGAGAACTTGAACTCACTCTGTTGAATCCACTTAATTCCTTAGTTATGTGTGCTGTAGACATGTCAATGTATTACCCAGCTTTAAGCTAAAAGACTTTCTCGTTTGGCCACATTTGGCAAGACCCAAGCCGAATGTTGGTACCAATACATTTGTAGTTCTCCCCTTGCTGGATTTTCTGCAATATATAGAAAAGACCGAAATTGCATTTGGTATACATACGCATGGTTATGGGAATGATAGCTATGCATCTGCCTAATTGCGCTGTTCTGCGGACTTAAGAATAAACACCTGGCATATAGTTACATTCCAAGGGTACGTTTTTTATTTTAGACACCTTTTCTAATGTATTGTTTTCAAATACTAAAATAAAGTATTTTCTTTCTTATTGAATGCCCGCGATGTCTAAGCACCCAAAATACAGAATACCGCGCTCATGACCAACCCCTAACTTACAACTTTTGTGTCACTCACCCCTTGTAACTTCTTTTCTTCTCATACCCTCACTGAAACACACAATACCGAATACCGTATGAACAAGTTCATATACATATGTAGTTATGTAGGCGCCGATCCTTAAACTGAATGTAGCACCTTATGGCCTAAGTGCAGTCCATTAAAAACGCTTGTGATGATCTATTAGCAAATTCACGATATATATTTTTACGAATAACACTGATATCAACACCAGCAGAGTGGCCAAAAATTTACGTGTGTACACCAGAAAAGTTGTATCCTCAGGTACACATTCCGGCAGTATTTAGACACGCCTTTTGTACGGGAAGATTGTAAATGGTAGTTACAAAAGGTAATTAACATATAGAAAGCGATTCTCCAAAAACAACTGCTCTGACGAAATTCACATTAGCAGGACAAAGCCACTTTTTTTAGGCGCACCCAATTCAATTAAATTACATTACCGGCATTCAACGCACGATAGAGAACACAATCAAAAATATGACAGCTATCGATGTTTTAGAGATGAGAGCCGGTATATTTGAACATTTTATAATAGCTCACTCACACTAAACCGCTGAGCACTGATATGCGATAGCATACTTTTCGTATTTTGTACCTTTCATAAATTATTTCAAAGTTTAAGTTTAAGTTTAAAACAAAAAACTTTATATTTGAAGCCTTTAAGAAATTTTTAATGGCAAAGTTTGGGTCAAAGTCTTTGGAAAGTAGTATTCAGACGGCAGAAAAATATATAAAATATATTGAGCACACTCGATAGACCGCCGCGATTTGTTAACATTAAATCAAATCTGAAAATGAGTTTCATTTATAGCTATTGCTGCAGCAACAGCAGCTACTATGGCATTAGTATCAATTTGTTTTTTAATTACAATGTCCTTGCTTACATTTGAGTTCTTAATATTTATGTATTATATTTTGGTTTAGCCAGTGAGACCGTATATTGGTCACCTAGAAATATATGAGTGAACATACTAATTATTTTTTTGGCCAGTTTCTGTTTGCCTGAGAGTTGACAGAAATGATATTGCATAGTTGTGGTATAACATTCGGCCAGGTCCGCGCTCTCTCTAGATAATTATTATTTAAGAACTCTCCCATATTTTAAGGTAATATTTAATGTAACATACCCACCCTTTGGCGATAAAAAGAAAAGATAAAAGTAAAAATTCAAATACAAATTTTTTACAATTTAAATAATTTAGATTTCGAGTATTTTGACTATTGACTAAATTGTAAACATATATTATTATTGCATATTGTTTTATTTATTTTTTAATTCAATAAAAATATTTATACGAAAATTTGAAATTTATAATTTCTATAGTTACTTAGCTTACTCATTACATCAACAGAAAATTAAATAGATAGGTAAAAAATATGTTAACGTTAGTACACTGGCCGTCGCTTTACACGGACTTAAGATTCTAAAAATCTCGTGTTAAACGAAACCCTGTTCAACGAATCATGGATTCACTGGATTCACGTGTGAGAAACAAATTTCAACATTTTCTAGAATTTAATTATAAACTAAAACTAAGTAAAAATCCAAAAACATTAATAATAAAGATATTGGCATATCAAAAGAAATAAGCAAAACGAATAATAAAATGCGAACAAATCATAACATTCCTCATATTTATGGGGTATGTGGGCGTGGCCAAAATGTTTTTGTCATATCTAGAAATTGCCTGACAAATAAAAAATTTAACAATTTACTTTTTTTGTGGGCGTGGCAGTTTGGGATGTTAGTTGTCGTTATAGTGGACATGGCAACGTTCTAAATCAAACTTGCGCAGCGTAGGAGTCACTAAACACCACAGCATTGACATTATATTGACGAATATGGGAAAATTAACTGGGCTGGTCATACTGATTAAGAAGCGTTATCGACTTCATTGGGAATTTATGAGAAACTGGTAAAAACAATCTTTTGGTCCTAAGTTAAATCGAAAGCAATGGCCGCAGAAAATGTCATTATACTCGTTATTCGTAGAAGGAAGCATTTCCCACTTTATAAAGTGTATGAATTCTTGATCAGAAGAAATGGTAGAGTCGATCTGGGCATGTCCGTTCGTATGAACGTTCAGCTCTCAGGAAGTACTAAAAGCTAGAAAGTTCATGCTACACATGCAGATGCCAAACATTTTTTTCCCACGCCCACACTTTTGAAAATTTGTTTAATTTTATTATCTTTCTTGTCAATTTCTATGGATAAAACTTTTTTCCTTGTTTACATATGTTTAATTTCACGAAAAATACGTTTTTTACTATTTTTTTATTTTAGATAAACAATATCTTAAGAATGACTTCCATTATTTTATAGCTAACTGAAATTAGTTTTTAAAATTACGCAAAGTTTATTGATATTCCGTACATAATCGTGCCGGCATCAACGAAGACTGTACGTATGGTTGGGATTATTTCAACAAATAACTAGTATAGGAACAATTCACAACGAAAGCCGATACAAATTTTTTTGTGAATATTTTACGGACCGCCAAAACAACGCTACATTTCAATTCGACTGCAAATACAACAAAAAATATCATAGTTAGATTATCCAAATTTTAAAACGGAATTGTGAATATTCTTTGTTTTGCACTCCTATAATCTCTTTAAGTTTTGCTGACCATAACAATTAAATCAAAGAAAATTTTTGGACAGTGAATCCAATTTGTGTTCTTAAGACTGTAGTTAAAGCAATTTAATATTTAAATGGAACAAGAGGAAAATGTTAATGTGGCTATTGTTGCTGTGGCTGCGTCTGATGATGCCGCCTCTCTCGAGCTCGTTCGATGTGCCGCTTACGTTCTTCTTTTGTCCAATACCGACCTATTTTTACTTCAGATACTGTATCCTCCTCCGTTGTGGTAGCTTCGTTGCAGCGCACATTTCTCCGAATTGCAACTTGGGGTCGATTACGTACTGGGCGTTTTACTATATACCGCGTTCCATCTGGTCGTCTTTTAACCTTCCAAACCATGGGAATGTCCTCACTACTTTCACCGTTAAGCAAAGCAGCATTTTTTTGTAAATTTGTTGAAATATGGCATCTGTTTGCAACCTACACAAAAATATATTACATTTTCTTTATACAATTTTGGTAACAAAATAAAACATGGTAGAATTCTATAGTCGAGTCCCACGACTATCAGATACCCGTTACTCAGCTATTGGAAGTGCTAACGAGAAATTTCAAAATTTCCTGAAATATCGGTAAAAATTTGGGAAAAAAAATAATAAAATGAAAAAAAAATATATGTAAAAGTTTGCGGGCGTTAGAGTGGGCGTGGCAAAACTTTGTATGGCAAATCTATAGAAATTTACAAGATATATAAAAAAAAATATATAAAAAAAATAAATAAAAAATAAAAAAAAACATTTTTTAAAAAAGTGGGCGGTGTGAGGGTGTGGCAAAACGTTTTTTGGCAAATCTATAGAAATTTACAAGATATATAAATAAGTGAAAAAATATCATAACTTTTTTTAAAAGTGTGCGCGTGACAGTTTTGGCCTTGGTTGGAGTGGGCGTGGCAACATTTGGAAACAAACTTGCGCTGCGTCTAAGTATCTGAAAGCTGCGTGCTTAATCTCAACATTCTAGCTTTTGTAGTTCCTGAAATCGAGGCGTTCATACGGACAGACGGACATGGCCATATCCACTCGGCTTTGATCCTAATCAAGAATATACATATATACTTTATATGGTCGGAAACGTTTCCTTCTGCCTGTTTTCAGCGAATCTAGTATACCCTTTTACTCTACGAGTAACGGGTATAAAAATATATATTTCGTGGAATGCCTATTTTATCAGGTATAAAAAATAAAGTCAATTTATTTAACTTGTATTTTCATCGCCTTTTGCTTTTCGAAAAGCAGAATAAGGCAAGAACAAAAAGTTATTTCTTTGTATTTGTATTGGTATTTCACATCGATGTTTTTAAAAATACTTATTTTTATATATGTACATTTAATAGTTCCGTTTTCTTTGGATTTGATGATTAAAAGAATTGTACATTGTTTTGATGCAACATTTTTCACAAAAAGGAAAGATTTTTAAACGGACAAAAGTTGTATAACATAAATAAAAAATAATTAAAATTGGTATTTTCCAATATCTTCCAGTATCCTTTCAGACGATTTTCAGGGGATATACGAAATGTATATTTTTTGAAACGGATCACAAGGAACGACGTCTAATCTGTCTTTCGTGGACCTTACAAGATTCAAACTTTAAACCAGAAGAAAGAAAAATTCTATTTTTTTAAATGATGATACTTCATGAATTACAAAAATTTTAAGCATGTGTAAAATTTAGATTTATATTTTATATAAATAAAATTAGATTAATATATTTAGATGAATAAGATGACTCTTATTCAACTGTTAAATGTAGTCGCTTTCAAATTTTCTAAATCTATCTACAAGTTGATGTATGTTTGTATTCTTTTAAGTAGCATCGATACGTTTCAATCCCCTGATATTAATAAAATCTTACCATATGCACTTACATTTAATTTGCACCTACCTCTTGGCTACTAACAAAGTGGTAACTACTCAAATTTGGGGCGTTAAACTGTGGACAATGGCTATAAGAATCCTCAGTTTGTTTAACTCTTAGTATTTCAATGTCGCTTTTAGGTGGATGGCTTTCATTTTCGACACCAACGTTAATATGTCTCTCTGAAATTTAATAAAATGTTAATTAAATAACATTTACGACAAATTGTTTTCATTCTATAATAAATGAGAAGCATAGACAGAATAAAATGTTGCCCAAATTTAAACCAAATGTAATAACAAATTGTATATAATTTTTTATTGTTTGGTCTTTGTATTTTTCATGTGCGTTTGGTTTTTATAGCCGAGAGCAAATTTACACTACATTCGTTAAAAAGAACGCAACATGTAAAAGGAAGAGTTTAAGACTGTACATTTAAATGAAAATATATAATGTGCATGAAATGGATATGACACAACTTTGCCCACATTAAAAAGAGAGCACGCTATATGCAAAAAAGAGCAAGAAATTATCTTATGGCAGTTACATCAATGGCAAATTGTGGGCGTTAGAATGGGAGTGGCAAAAATTAAGGAAAATATTATTTAAAATAGAGTTTCGTGACTTCTACAGTGGAATGTCGTCGCTGCATCGATGTCACTAGAATCTACAGACTTGTTTACACTTTCCTGAGATCTCGTCCGGTTACTTACGTTTTAACGAACATAGTATTTATACTTGGAAAGTTTATTTCAGAAAAAAGGCGAAAAGCTTTCAAAACTAATAATCGGAGATACTGATACTTCAGACGCTAGCTACTATCTGTAACTAAAATATAATTGTTATAATGCCTACCGCTGACACATGCTGTTGGCAGATTTGAAGAACAGAGACCAATACGGCCAGACTTGCCGAATGGTAATAGCAGCATACTGCTTACAGCACTGGATTCCAAATGATCGTTGGGGCTATCAATAACTGTACTTTCTAGCTTGCGACCTGTGGCGATACCGTCATCAGGATTTGTAGTATTTTGATGGGGGGAGGCGCTATTATTTGAGCCACCAGTGTTGTAGGCACTTGAGGAGTTATCGACCTCTTCGGCAGGAGCCGCAACGTTCCCACTAACAGCATTATTTGGTCCATAAGCGCTGTATGCAACTCCACTACTGCTGGATCCGCTTGTGTTGGTTAACGTGCTCCGTAAGGTAAAAACACGACTACATGCAGGTTGCTGAACTAATTTTAACGGCGGTGGTCGACCAACTAGAGTGTGTCTGGTTTTCGGGTATTGCGGTTTCAAGCCCAACCATTGGGCGACTCTCTGAGTTTGTTGTTGCATTGTTGTTTCTAATGTTTCGACCGTTCTCGATGCAATTGCAGATGAACAAGAACCTATCGAAGTCTTGCCGTTTGAACGTTGGTACGGTGAACAATACAGTGGTTCACTTTCAGAATCTTCTGGAATGGTCTCGTAAATGTGCTCATTTTCGTCGTACTCATACTGCAGATGAACTTCATTTTGGCTTAAAGATTGATCGAAGCTTTTTCGGTAATCAAAGTTTGCATTTGGGCGAAGCTTTATTTTACTACACGACTTGGTAGATTGTTCAATGATATTTTTCGGCAAAGAAGATATTTTAATATTTGAATCAGATGAGTTCTGTTCTGATAGTTCTTCCAAAGACTGGACGTGGGTTAACAAAACCTTATCCAATTTATCCACTACATTTGTATAGTCATCTGGCAGAAATGTATTAGTATACTCAAAATGTATATCTTCTTCATCTTCTTCGTCTTCCTATAAAAATTTGTTCCAAAACATTGCAACCAGTTAAAACATTTACACCTTAAAAACTTGTGCGTTGCTTAATTAAAACGCTTTCTATCGATTTAACACTGTTGGTGAATGGGTCACACAACTGTAGGCAGTTTTTTCTACTAGTTCTGAAAAGTTCTTTAGCGATTTGTTTCAGGTAAATAATCATTTTTTTTCTCGACAATTCCTCGACTCTTTGAACATAAACATGTTGACCTTAAAGTATATTCCTAAGGACTTTATATTCAAATTCGCATCTTTTCTATCTGTTATGTGGATATATACTTATATTAACTAGGTTTACCACCTATTTTTAAACTACTTTGAGGACTCATTTAGGGAAAAGGTTAGTAAACGTATGCGACTTTGGCAATGACGTACAGAAAAATACGTAAATAAAAACATAAGGTAAAAACACTATTCGTCATTTTAAGCTACGAGGTTGACAGCGGTTACTTTGAGGAATAAGCCAAGATCGGATCAACACTCTAAATCAGATTAAACAATAATTTTACCCCATTTAAGGGTGTTCATTTTTGAAGGTATTAAAGTCTACAGTGGTGTAACCCTTTACTTTGGTGAATTTAATAGAAAAGTTTTTGAGAACTTTGTAAGTTCTGCAGCGTTGACTTCAATGTTTTAGAACTATTTTGGAATTAATTTTTTTTCGACTTACAGGGTATAGAATTCGACTAACTAGTAGTGTTATTGATGTACTACTCCCGGCTATATGGGTTTCAAACTCCTCCTGGTTTTTAACATCCATGCCGTTAATACGAAGAATCTGGTCCCCCTGTCGCAGGCGCCCATCTCGATAGGCTATACTTTCCGGTTGTACACCACTAATGAACACATCCTCACTCTGTTCTAAGTCGTTACGCAGTATGTCACCTTTATTCGTCTCGATGCTTGATTGCTGAAGTCCAGATGAGGTAATAATGAGCCCAATTTGATTGCTGCTTAAATGTTCAACACCTTTAGTAAGCGTTACTTCCTGTTGAATATAAAACAATACAATTATTTCCAAGCCCAATATATTAAACCAACTGACTGTTTTAGGAACTGTTATACATTGCATTCTTTTAAATAACAATAACATTTGTGTAGACGGCTAATATTGACGAATCAAACCACCGGTGTACGAAAGGCGCCTACCTTATACATAGATATATCGCAAAAATTTATATTTATTTCAAGTATTTTGATTTTTATTTTAAGATACTTAAGATTTATAAAAGTGAGATAAAAGTATTAAAGCCATAATTGAGGAAGGCATTCGAAATACCCTTGCTAACGGTATAATTATTTCAGTCAGAAGTTCGCAAAGCAGTGAAGAAGACATTTGCGACCATATAAAGTATCTTCTTATTCTCTGGGGTCGCTATCAAACGCTAATCAATGAGCACAGCATAAAAAAAACACAAAAAATGGTACATAATAGGTTCGTCTCAGAGAGAATGTAATCGTTTCTTTTCTCACTCATAACACAATCTCTTTCTTGTAAATTTTGTGGTGATTCGTAGTTAAAATAAAACGATAAAATAAATATAACTGGTAATTAGTATAATTACTGCTTCAATAAGCAGTTAAAAGGCAATTTCACACAATAATGTAATAATTGGGGGTGCAGTGTATAGAGAAGTCATCTTCGCACACACCCTCACTGCACTTCATCACTACGTTTATTGCCGCACTATGGAAATTTACCCACTTTTTCTGGCCAAAACACATTCTTTGAAAGTCGGAATATTATATAATATAAATAATACTTAAAGTACGCTTTCATAATATAACAATCTTTAGTGCTGCATACCAGAAATTAAAATAGAAATCAGCTGTTAGAAACAGCTGTTGCGCGTTCAATTAACAATGATCTACAACAATAGGTTTTCCTTCCGATACAAATATTTTATTATCTTTGGAACCAAAGCGTATATTTCCATTCTGACAAAAAAAAAACCTGGAGTTGTACCCGAAATTTTGTAAATTTGCTTTATAATATAATTTGCTTTACAATGGGATTTTTTTGATTATGACTTATCTTTCAAAAAGTATTTAAAGTGATTCCAGCAGATTCCAACTAAGGAAAATACGTCATATTATAGCTTATTTCTTGTTTCGATAATTGTAATTAAAAATACACTTTTTACGATTTTGGGAGAAATTGAATTTTTATGACTTAACCCCTTTAGGGTATTCTAATGCTAACAGTGGGTTATACAAGGCATTTTCTGAAGTTTTACCATTTTATTAATATTATTGTTGTTAACTTCTGCAACATAGTATATACAATATACAAACACTATCACGAAATCAGTTTTTTTTTTGCGTAGAATAGAAAAGCATGTGAAATTATAGAAAGCCTATACAAAAATAAGTTAATTAAATATAAGTGACGGAGGAACGCCCAGTTTTTGCGATTCACTTTGACATGGAATGGTGTAAGTCAATGCAATAAAAAATAAACTTAATATTTTTCTTTGTGTCGAGTTATAAGCTACAAAAAATATAAGGGGCAGTGCCATGCCCACAATTTTTGAATCATAAAAGATATGGGCACTGTAACCCAATGCAAAAAAACACAAACTAAATAAACCTATCTTATCTGGCGGTTTTAATTTTGGTCAGAATGTGGTCAAATTACCCATAGTGTAGCGTCTACAGATATGTATAGTAAGACAGACACTCTTCGAGTAAAATATGTTAAATACCTCAATGTCGATTTCCGGTTCCAGGCATTGTTCAAACAAGTGGTGTTCATGCTCAATGAAATTGTCGGTAATCGTTTGAACCAAATCGCTATCCTTTAGAACGTCCGTGTCGACGACAATTGGGGTTTGAGTTTCCTTCGATGCGGCTTGTGGACCGCCCAAACGATCCTCATGACTTCCAGCCCGTAGAGTCAAAACCACAGGAGTTTTCGTCTCGATTCCTTTCAAAGGTGTTGAAGGGTAAATTTTTTCTTGAGAGGCACTGGCAGTTGTGATCGTCGCTTCTGCTGACTTTTCTTTTAGGACAGAAAGTTCTTCTGGTTTGTCCAATTTTGATATTTTGGCATTGGAGCCTTGTTTTAATTCTAAGTCTAATGCATTGTGTTTTTGTCTGCATAATTCAACAACAAGGGTTTCTTTAGCTTGAAGGAACTTTTGAACCGCTTCATACCTCGACAAATTACTAACATCGTAACCATTTATCTGAAACAGAATATGTGCATTTTGAAACGCTTAAAATAACAATTTCACCCTAAAGGAACTATTTATGGTATAAGCATGATGATGGTTATTAGTCCTAATTTATATGAAACTTACTTTTAACACAACATATTCGTACTCCACGTCGGCAATACTCATAGTGCTGCCTTAATATCAAAATCTCATATTTTATTTTCATTTAATTGTATACATATTTTTTCGATAGTGTGGCCAAATCTTTAGTTTTCATTTAGGTCATTTACGTTTTCTATTAAATAAATATTGTAATCGATTCTCTTAAGTAATCGAGTTAACGATTTTGGAAATTCCGGCGTATGAAATTAACTACTTTTATACACGCATGTAAACAGTCTGTGCAAATTTACAATACATCATATTGTTGCAATAGATCAAGTTGGAATTGACTGTGGTGAAATCGATATTGTGGTAAGCATTAGTTTCGCTGGATTAGACTGGGTAACCACGAAAAGCAGTGGCGCCCCTATGATTAAAAAGCATTTCTGATTGCTCTGTCTTCTCTTAAGGAGAACCGTATTACAAATTAAGCACTCTTTTACTTTTTCAAAAAATTTTATGTTCTTTTCTCGATATCGAGGATTTCACAGTGCGCTACCTCGAGCTACTGCGACTTACACTCCAAGTAAGTGCTCTTTAGACAGAAATCACAGAAACAGACTATACCTTCCGGACCCAATATGATCCTTACAAATATGATCCTTATAAAGTGCACAAATTCTGAATCAGTGGCTTTTTTCATAAACATTTTCTCATCAAAGTTGTGGATTCATATAAATTTTGTGCTGGTAGTGAAGATGACGCATCTTGTGACTGTGTGAACATAATATAATAATATAAAATCAAGACTTTCGATATATTTGATTTACATGATCTATCGACGGATGCGCATTTTTATAAGATTTTATAGACTTAAAATCGCCAGGACAAAATTCATTTTACTTGTGTTATGTTTTAAACGGGAAATCAAAAGTAATTCTTATTATTAAAAACTAAATTAAAACTTCAGCTAGAAAATCGCAAACAATGAAATGTGCAGACAGTATCAACTCCCGGGTGGATATAATCATGTCCGTTCTTCCGTTTCTAGTCTCTCAGTTTTAATGCTAAAAATCTGTCTAAGTCATAACATAACGGTATTTGTCGCGCTTCTACATCTATACAGAAGCAAACGAAAGAAGAAGTGGAAAAAATAACTGTTCATGGGCTAAAAATTAGAGCATTGAACTGATGCTTGTCTATTATCAGAAGTATTTACACACAATTTTTACGCGTCAAAATTATTTACAATGTGCAAATTGAAGATTAGTCTTTGATTTGCATTGAGTAAGTGAAGTTCTAGTCGATGTTGATCGCTTAAGGGGAACTTAAACTTACTGTTACCAGTTAAATTAATAGATTAAATTAAACATTTAATTTGTAAAATGGCAAAAACAAAGGAGCTATCAGTTGAGCATCGAGCCGAGGCTGGTACTTCTGCATCCAAATTAGCTGAGTTGTACAAAATATCACGTGAAACTGTGTACAATTTAGTTAAAAAATTTGGGAAATTTGGAAAAAAAAAGAGAACTGGCCGAAAAGTTGCATTGAACCCAAGAGACTGCAGACACATTATAGGAGTTGTACTAAGTAATCCCACCATAAGTCCCGTTAAAATTGCCGCAGCTTCGAAAAATTTAATTGGAAAACATATTAGCGATAGTACACTGCGTCGCAGAATGAAGGAAGTTGACATCAACACCTATGTTGTTCGTGCAGTAGTTGATATTACCCCAAGAAACAAGGAAAAACGTCTCGCATTTGCCTTGGAGTATAAAGAGAAGCCTCTCGAGTTCTGGTTTGATGTTTTATGGACTGATGAAGTTGCGTTTCAGTTTCAGGGATCCTTTAGCAAGCAATTTATGCATCCCCCAAAACAACTAAAAGGTAATGCCGTCCAGCCAATCAATCGGTTAGGTGGTGGCACGGTAATGTTCTGGGGCTGTTTAAGCTACTATGGATTTGGAGACATGGTACCGAAAGAGGGTACACTAAATCAAACAGGATGCCTCCATATCTTAAATGAGCACGCATTCACCTCAGGAAATAGACTGTTCTCCACGAATAACTGGATCTTGCAGCAGGGCAATGTTCCATGCCACAAGGGCCGAGTACCTAAGTACCAAGTTCTTGAAAGACATAAATCAGGCGGTACTTGCATGGCCCGCACAAAGCCCCGATCTGAACATTATCGAAAATGTCTGGGCTTATGTTAAGAGTCAGAGTAAATTTGAAAGAGATCGCCAGCGCGATGAAACTATAGCCGAAATTACGGAAATTTGGTCCAAATTACCTCTTGAACTTGCGCACAACTTGGTCCGGTCAATACCAGAAAGGCTCCAAGCAGTCATTTATGCCAAAGGCGGAGTAACTAGATATTAGTTGGCTTAACATAATCACATATTAAAATAATAATAAAATATTTCGTTTAAATTCAATAAAAAACGCGAAAATCAATTAAAAATGCTGTGTGTAAATTATTTTGACGCGTAAAAATTGCGTATAAATACTTCTGACAACAGACAAGCCTCAGTTCAATGCTTCTATTTTTAGCCCATGAAACAGTTATTTTTTTCATTTCTTCTTTCGTTTGCTTCTGTATAGATGTAGAAGCGCGACAAATATCGTTATGTTCGTTTCTGAGTACAAAAGCAGCAGCAAAAAGCGATCAAAGTTGACAATTAAAAAAAAACACGTTGTGTAAATACTTTTGACCACCTCTATACATATATACGTACGACCCGAAAAAAATGTCTTCTTTTTTATACCCGTTAATCGTAGAGTAGAAGATTATACAGATGAAAGAGTATACATACAGTCGTGGACGTATAATTAGCACACATCAGAACATTAACTTTAGATCGATTATTTCAGAAGTATTCGGCTTTCGATTCCAAAAATTTTGATGTGAATCGATTATTGCTCTCTTCTACATGATGTACAACCCAAAAATTTACCGTTATCATTTTTTTCTTCTGCTTTATGCTTAATTTTCGTTGGCGAGCGTTTATTTAGCGTGGTCACAGAAATAGCACACTTTAAAGAACTTACAGCAAATTCCGTGTAAAAAGTGGTTTTCCTAAGTTTTTTTTCGTGATTTAAAAAATTTCGTCCACAAATTAATGTAATTTAATACAAAAGTTAAAAAAATGGGTCGAGGAAAGCATTGTTTAGTTGAAGAAAGGAGGATGATATTCAACCTAACTGAATCTGGCAATACACCTGCTGAAATTGCCGAAATAATGAAATGTTCGAGGAAAATGGTATATAATGCACTGAAGGTAGTATAGGAAAACACAGCATATTTGACCAATCAAAAAAAACGCAAACCAAAGCCACGAAAAACTGATCCGCGAACAGATATGCTCATAGTAAGGAAGAGCAAGGCGGATCATTTCAAGTCCTCCCGCGAAATTATGGAGGAAATAAATAAAGAATGTGGCACAAATGTATCGAGGAAATTAGTGGCAAGAAGACTAAATGAAGCGTACCTCTTTGGACGCATCAGCAGAAAAAAACCGCTCTTGTCAAAACGCAACATATCGCAACGATTAAGTTTCGCACGGGCCCACCGGGATAAGGACCTGAGTTTTTGGAAAAACATCCTTTGGAGCGATGAAACAAAAATCAATAAAATAGGACCCGATGGGAAAACATTTGTTCGTCGTCCAAAAGGCCAAGCTCTTAACCCCAGGTACACCATGAAGACTGTTAAGCACGGTGCCGGTTCCATTATGTGCTGGGGTGCATTTTCCTGGCGTGGTGTGGGTCCGCTTTACCGGATCAATGGCGTAATGGATCGCTTTATGTATGTGGACATTCTCAAAAATCAAATGGAACCATTTACGTTTGAGAACATGCCTCTGAAATGGACATTCCAGCACGACAACGACCCGAAGCGCACATCTCGTGTCGTTAAAAAGTGGTTGAAGGACGAATCCATCCAAGTTCTTGAATGGCCGGCTCAAAGCCCTGACCTAAATCCAATAGAAAATCTATGGAATGATGTCAAGGTTATGATATCCAAAAAAAAATTTTCGAATCTTGACGATTTGTGGAAAGGTGTCCAGGAAGCCTGGAACTCCATTCCAAAGGAGAGATGTCAGAAGCTTGTGGAGAGTATGGGTCGAAGATGTAACGCAGTCATCGAAAATCATGGATACTCAACCAAATATTAAATTTGCTTTACATTAATTACTTTTGAACTTATTTTTTATGATTAATTGAAGATATTTTGAAATTGTGCTATTTCTGTGACCACGCATTTTTCGTTGTTTTTTAGTTTTTAAATTTCCACATCTTTTTTTTTAAACATTTAGTCATTTTGATTAATTAATTTATTAGTTTATAAGCTAGACTATGAAGAACGAAAGCTGTTTTATTTCCAAGAAATATTTGTTAATTCAAAAAACTATTCAAAAATATGAACTTCATTTTGTGCTATTTATACGTCCACGGCTGTATGTATAAGTTATATATATTTTTTTTTGTTATGCATTGAGGGTGTACGCATACTTTTTCTGGCAAGTGTATATTCTGGCCATGTCCGCCAGTTTGTCCTTATGGACGCCTCGATCTCAGGAATTATAAAAGATAGAAAGCTGAGATTAAGTATTCAGATTCCAGAGACAGACGCAAGATTGTTTTCAAATTCCAAGCCCACGACCGCCCACAGCTGTCACCCCCACACTTTTTTAATTTTAGTAGACTTCATTTTTGTTTAAATTTTTTTCGGCTAGCCGCCTCAGGAAGGTGCAAATGAGCTGATTTGCAATGACCACCGCATTGGTATATCGAGTCACTAGATCGAATGCAAATAAATTTCAAAGGGAATTACAGAAATTCCTGTTTTTTTAAAAGTTAGTAATATTTAAAAAACTATAAATTAATATAAATTTAAAAAAAAATTACGTATAAATGGCTATGTTAAAATAGTATTAGTTTAGATACTAGAATATTTCTTTATTTTCTATTTGTTCTATTCTATTTATAAGTCACTATAGTTGAGTGCCGCAACTATTAGTTATTTAGCTTTAAAAAAAAAGGAAAAAGATTGCGAGTGCTGTAGCAAGCAGTAAAGAGAATGCTTTTTGTTCGTTTAACTAGAGTTTACAAGCCTGTTTTTTTTTGCTTGTATAGTTCCCATGTCCCCAAAGCTTATACGGACTGTCTATCAATCTGTCAAACATGGCCAGATCAACTCGGCAGTGACCTACAAAAATCAATTAAAAATATTTTCGGACACGCTTCCGTCAACCTGTTACCTACTTCTTAGTGCACTTTTTAGTAAACCCTTTTACTTTAACGCATATAAAAAGAATTATGAATATTTAATCAATTTAACTAACTAAATTTCATTATTCGATTTCAGGAGATCAGGAAACGCCATTGAGGCATTGCTCAGCATATCTTCAATCTAAAAAACTTGATACGTACGTGTACATACAAATAAGTATGTTAATATTAAGTAGAAACGCAATTTACTTTCAGATTAAAGATGGCAACACACGATGGGGCTCAGTCATACTTCTCGCGACTTAATTCTATTTCTGAAAAGATTACCTGCGATCTAAATAAAGTTAAATCTTCACATAGTCAAAATGTTTGGCTTGCGTTGACTTTAAGCGAACAGGAAAAAATATTGAACGACCACTTAATAGATCCTAATATATTTTTTAAATACTGTCATAAGACTGAAGAAAACTTGGTAGCACAAGATCCGCAAGTACATAATACTAAACTTAATAAAAACGATTACCGTCAATTTTGTTACGGAGACATTGTATATTTATATAACGGCCAAGATTTGCACACATATAATTATCAAAATGTTGGTTTAAAAATATTACGCGATGAAAACACCGGCGATTTTCGAGATGAACATTCGTTTCCATTTTCTTATCGAACAAAATCACAAATAAACATAGTATTAAAAGAATTTGATGATTTTTGTCTTGTGGAAACTCCCATTGGTGCAAAAAAAGACACTCATTTAAAATTGAAAACAAAAGATTCAAGCCAAACAAAAATACCAATTATTCAAGTTAATTCTAATGATCAGATCGACAGTAACCCAGCGAAAAAAAAAATTTCTATTCTTGAAAATAACCCAAAAAACCAAAATGTTTGTATTGACGAATGTATTGAATATAATGAGAAAATGAAACTACTGTTTAAATGTGGATCTGAAAACAGTATATCAAACGACTTCTCTGATTATGAAAACGAATTTAAAGATGTACGTGAGGACGAAAATACAAAATTATTATCCCCTGAACTAAAAATGCCTAAGGGTTTCGATTTTCTTAGTAATTGGTGAAACCTATTTAATTTTCATTACAATACTCCAAGGAAAGACGTTTTTTAGTATAACATATCATTTGACTTCAACGCGAAACACCAATACATACAGATTCAAATTTATATACCGTAAGTCCAAATTTTGTATTCAATATTTTGTTAAACAAAAATGATTAAGAGCTTTCTATTTTTTTAAACATAGATTTAATGAAATAAATAATATATACATATTACGAAATTTGGTTTACTTTCGTTTGAAATCTTTTTACGGCAACGGTAAATGGAAATGGAATTGCTGGAGCAATATCGTACCTAGTGTAGACTTGATTGCTGAAAGTATAAACCAGCCGAGAAAGCCGAGAAGCAGCTACAGTCGATTCGTTTCGCTAGTCCCTTGTGTATTATATTTTTATTACATATGATTGAATGTGAGAAATAAAATTCTTATAAGCCCATTTAACTGAAAAATATGAAGATAATAAAATGTCTTCTGAGTTTGTTGTGCTCTTTTTTTTTCTTTAAAAAAAAAGAGCGTATGAGTTAATTGAAGTTAATTTTTAGTTGTACAACATCAATTATACAAATTTCAAATAATGGTTTACATGACCACCGCGGTTTTCGATTCTGCTTTAATAATCGATTACATTTTTTCGAACTATTATCGGCCCTGTTCAATTTTTCAGTTCCGGAAGGTTCACACTATTTCGGATTTTCACAAACCTGTTCTAAATGTCTCTTCCGAAATATCCATCTCAATTTTCCTTGTATTCAGCTGGCGGTCTTGAATCAGCAACACGAAAACTAGATTTATATTAAAATACCTAACATGCAATTAATATTTTTAACACATTCCTCGATGTGTTATGTTAACTATTATTATTTATATATTATTCTAGTAGACTAATATTAATTAATTTACCTTCCCTAGCCAACCGTAGAACGATGGAACAGTCATATCTGTGTAATCTGATTCGGGGTGAAGTTGATAAGTCGACAGCTTGTTTTAACAATATTTGGGCCTCGCATATCTATTTAATTTTGTATCTATGCATGTTACCTCAAATTACTACTAAGGTGTAAGCACATCGCTACAAACAATTTAGGCAGCTGTGTGGACTGGGTATTACTTATGATTAATTAGTATCGATTGGTTTAAGAAAATATCGGTCATCTACCTAGCCAGTCGCTGGTTCAGGCAAAGTGCGAGCGAGAGCATCGTATAGTTACATTTCAGCTTAAACGCGTGTGTTAAAATGAATTAGCACGAGTAGTGAATGTTTTTGTGTGAGTACTCATCCGAATACAAGCCCTTTGTCATTAAAACAAAAAGATTTAAAGCAGCTCAAAACGGATAGAATATTCGGATTATAGTCTAATGTGTTGGTATACTCTTGCAGCTCAATTAAAATAAAACAATAGTTCTGTATGGTTAAATACGGACTTAATACGATCAAAAAAGAATCATTCAGACATAACCTAATTATGCATAACCTAATTGGTCGCGAAAACCCAAGCGAATAGTTTCAGACATACTCATGTGTGTATCAGTGAAGAATAAATTCTGTTCGCTTGTGTATCGTGCGTTGGAAAACGTTATATGTACATATGTTCCAGTCAAGAGTTGCCACGCTTTAAACATTTTACATAATGACTTAAAGCATATTTGAACTTAAATGTGTTGCATTTGCTTTGATGTGTCCAAAACCAACTGTAAAGATTTCGTTTATAGTTAAATTAAAAGCAATGCGCACATTATATATGCGTTAGGCTTTTCACCCCTAATACCTTACCATTCCGTGTTTGATTTTCGACTAGGTGGCAATATTGCTAGCAGCAATATCTGTATGTGTTTATTTAATACACTAGTAACTGCCGTCCCCATCGTCGAACGTGCGCCGAAATTTATATTCAATTACATCGAAATATAATTATTTTTGAGTCAAATTAGTTTTCACATTTAAGATTATTACTTCTAATTATCTTGTGAAATATGAAAAAATATAATTGAGTGCAGAATGTGTGTATGTTTTACAACACATACATACTTTGTGGAACCGTCAAAGTGGCTTGGCATGCATACATACACAAGTATACATATATATTTATATGTATAATTATATATACTTATATAGAGAAAATCATCTCGCTCGATATAGGCAAAAATTCATGCAAATATTCGGCAAACGACACGAGTGTTCAATCTTAATATAAACGCAGCTGCTGGCAATGGATATCATTTTCCAACCCTCTGTTTGGTAGGTTCTTGTTGGATCTCCATTTTGTGATTTTCTCAGGTTTTTGCTTGTAAATTCTTCTAGACGAGCAGACACGCGAATATACTAAGTATTGTACAATGTCTTCTCTACATATGTATGAATTCACAGTATGTCTTCATACATATATATATATATATAAATTAAACGTTTAGGTATTATCATATATGCAGGTTGTGTAAATACATTTTGAATTCTAAGTTTATTTAAGCCTAATTGCAAACGCGAAATTAGGAAAGGTAGACTTAAAATAGGGTGCTTGCGTCAATGATGGCTGCCTGCCCAGAGTTGTCAAATTCGTTTTACATGGATACATATGCGTTTGTGTATTTATATACCATTTTAGTGTCGTGTATTAAATTTTTATATTTTGACATACATGTATGTATGTTTGTCACACGTGAATTTTTCGTTTATGTGCGCCTGGGGAAACTGCCGGTTGGGCAGCAGAACTGGTAGTGCAGCGATCGCGATACATATTTAATTTTCATAACTATTTATGTACATATTTACATACCTAGTATACATTTGTAACTGCTATCAAATGATTACCTCTCTTATATGCAATGTATATATATGTATGTATATTGTATGTCTTGAGCACTTGCTTTTGTATCGATTATAGTTTAACATTTATGATTTCTCCTTCAGAGTGTACTATAACTTCAGTTAAAAACCTGAAAAGATATTTATTTCTATCTTTATACCCGTTACTCGTAGGGTAAAAGGGTATACTAGATCCGTTGAAAAGTATGTAACAGGCAGAAGGAAGCGTTTCCGACCATATAAAGTATATATATATTCTTGATCAGGATCAATAACCGAGTCGAACTGGCAATGTCCGTCTGTCCCTATGAACGCCTCCATCTCGGGAACTACAAAAGCTAGATTTGGCGAAAAACTTTTTGCCACGCCCGCTGTACCGCCCAAAAATCGCAGAAAACTGCCACGCTCACAATTTTGACAAATGGTTGGATATTTTTTAATTTTGTTATTAGTCTTCTAAAGTTCTATCGATTTGCAAAAAAACTTCTTGCCACGCCCACTCTACCGCTCGCGAACCGCTTTTGAAAAAAATGTTTTCATTTTTTAATTTTATTCCCAATTTTTACCGATAATCCAGAAAATAATGAAATTTCTCGTTAGCACTTCCATTAGCTGAGTAACGGGTATCTGATAATCGAGGAGCTCGACTAAGCATTCTATCTTGTTTTCTAATTGCATTTTGCTTATATTTGGGAAATATAAACATTTTTAATTTTGTTTTAAGAGACAGCTTTGGGCTGGGAACGTTTTAAAATAAACGTACGTAGCATAGGCGTCATATATTTCCCGAACAAACGGTCATATCGGAAACGGATAACAAAAACAAAATTGACGTATCACGGTGATGAAGGGCGTGACGAATGGGGTTGACGGGGTTTTTCTTGTAAATATTTCTAAAGAATTTAGAAAATCCATTTTTAAACAAATTTTTTATAGAATATATATCTTGTATTGAAAATAATAGATGTTTTTTCTATATTTATGCAGATCACAAAAACCACAAGGATTAAGATTAAGTCATTCCCTTTCAAATAAATTACAAAATTCTTAAAAATTGCCATAAATGCTTTTGAGAATGAAGTTAAAGATCAAGTGGATGTTGGAATAGTAAGGAATGCTACTTTTGAAGCTGACAATCAGTTAGAACACTTAAGCACTATGCGCGAAGCCCTTTTTTCCCAAGATGGCTGGGGCTGTCAGCATGTTAACCAGGATACCAATTGGGAAGTTCCCA
Organism: Drosophila orena; assembly: GCA_005876975.1. Lineage (NCBI taxonomy): Eukaryota > Metazoa > Arthropoda > Insecta > Diptera > Drosophilidae > Drosophila > Drosophila orena. The sequence continues at coordinate 684,310 of VCKV01000094.1, read as the reverse complement.
GTTCACCAGAACCAGCCAATAAAGATGCTGCCGGTCCACCAATGTGGAAGCCAAGCATTAACAATGGCACTGATCTTTGGGAGTCCAATTTGAGAAACGGCGGTCAGCCGACCGCACAGCAAGTTCCAAAGCCGTCGTGGGGTCATACACCATCCTCCAACCTAGGTGGAACATGGGGAGAGGACGACGATGGGGCTGATAGTAGTAGTGTATGGACCGGAGGATCTGTTAGCAACACGGGGTCTGGAGCTACAGTGGGGGTAAATCAAGCTGGAGTTAATGTCGGCCCAGGCGGTGTCGTTTCATCTGGCGCCCCTCAGTGGGGACAAGGTGTCGTTGGCGTCGGACTTGGATCAACTGGTAAGCATAATATCTAATAGAAATAATTTAGTAAGCGTAAAAGATCAGTTGAAGGCTTAAGTTAACCAACATGTCGCTAACACAACGTGTTAAAAGCAATAAGAGTATAATAGATATTGGAGGCTTATCTAGGAAATTTCCTTAAATTCCCATTTTAAGTTTTACAGACCATTTTATTTCAATAACCCAAAATATTTGTAATTTCTGTTGTTATTTTAGGAGGTAACGGTTCAAGCAATTTATCTGGAACGTCTGGAGTCGCCACAGGTAGTAGCGGAAACTCCAGCAATACTGGTAACGGTTGGGGGGACCCCCGCGAAATACGCCCTTTGGCAGTCGGAGGCTCGATGGATATTCGAAATGTTGAACATCGCGGCGGTAACGGTTCTGGGGCAACTTCGAGCGATCCGCGAGACATCCGCATGATTGATCCACGCGACCCGATAAGAGGAGATCCTCGTGGAATATCTGGACGGCTTAATGGGACCTCTGAAATGTGGGGCCATCATCCACAAATATCCCATAACCAGTTGCAAGGCATCAACAAAATGGTCGGTCAAAGTGTAGCAACTGCCAGTACAAATATCGGAACATCAAGCTCGGGTATCGGTCCTGGTGGGCCCGGTCCTGGTACAGTATCAGGCAATATCCCAACACAGTGGGGGCCTGCTCAACCGGTAAGCGTTGGAGTAAGTGGTCCCAAAGACATGTCGAAGCAGATAAGTGGATGGGAGGAACCATCACCACCACCTCAGCGTCGCAGTATTCCTAACTACGATGATGGTACATCGTTGTGGGGTCAGCAAACTCGTGTTCCCCCTGCAAGCGGTCACTGGAAAGACATGACTGATTCAATTGGTCGTAGTAGTCATCTCATGCGTGGCCAAAGCCAAACAGGTGGTATCGGAATAGCCGGCGTTGGAAATAGCAATGTTCCAGTGGGAGGCAATCCAAATAATCCTATAAGCAGTGTAGTTGGACCCCAAGCTCGGATTCCATCTGTGGGTGGCGTGCAACACAAACCAGATGGCGGCGCTATGTGGGTGCACTCCAGCAACGTAGGCGGCAGAAATAATGTACCTGCTGTCACTACTTGGGGAGATGACACTCATAACGTTAATGTCGGCGCCCCTAGCGGTGGAAGTGTATCCAGCAACAATTGGGTTGAAGACAAGTCCAACTCAACCCTGGCACAAAACTCTTGGAGCGACCCGGCCCCAGTCGGAGTTAATTGGGGCAATAAGCAAAGCAAACCGCCTGCTAACAGTACTTCATCAGGTTGGAGCACTGCAGCAAGCGTGGTGGATGGGGTTGATCTAGGATCTGAGTGGAACACGCACGGAGGGATTATAGGAAAATCTCAGCAACAACAAAAACTAGCGGGACTCAACGTGGGAATGGTGAACGTTATTAACGCGGAGATCATTAAGCAAAGCAAGCAATACAGGATCCTTGTCGAGAACGGCTTTAAAAAGGAAGATGTTGAGCGGGCATTAGTAATTGCCAATATGAACATCGAAGAGGCAGCCGATATGCTCCGTGCCAACTCATCCTTGTCAATGGATGGTTGGCGTCGACATGATGAGTCCCTTGGCTCTTATGCCGACCACACTAGTTCCACAAGCAGCGGTGGATTTGCTGGTCGTTATCCAGTCAACAGTGGACAACCTTCCATGTCCTTTCCTCATGTAAGTAGTCGTAGAACCGCATTTCTGTTAATAAGCATGGAACAGAAGGGAACTAAACACAATAAATGTTTTTTACTCTATATTTTCGTCTATACATATTCATATATACATATGTATTCAATTAAAAGCGCCCCCCATATGCATAAAAATTCTTAATGAACCCAAGACGGTCCCTTCCAAGAGGGGGAAAATTTGGCAGGAAGTTGCGGGTAGTGAGCGTTAAATTTGTGAATGAATAAAGCAAATAATGAGAAAAAAACGTGTTGTTTCACCGGCACTACTATTATTTTGACCGCAGCTGTATATAAATTTGATCAATTTCTAGAAGAAGTCTAGAGATTAACCAATCTCGCTTTCGAGATAAAACGATCTTGCTTTCGAGAATAACCGATACATATCCCAATTTTTACAAAAAGAAATGTTATTCGAAAGAAAAGTTACATTATTTCACGTTAGCATGCGATGTTCTTAAAGATAATAATCAAAAATTTTACTAATATTAAATTAAAAAAAACAGAAGTTAAAATTAAATTAAATTGAATGTACAGAAAACCCTTGCTGAGACAGGCCCGGGTATCGTGTTTGGCCTTTTAGAAACATTCGGCACCAAAAACAACGTTATAAGATACACACATGCCTTCAATACTGTTTTTATTTAGTTAAATTATTTTAATATTCGAATTATTGTTTTTGTTACTTATATAAAATCGTCTCGAGTTTTTTCTGTGTCTTCCAACTCGCTCTTCTACAAACTTAAAACCGAGACTACTTTAGTTTCAGAAAACTGAAATCAAAACTGTTCTCATTAAAGGTTTGAGACTTCTAAAAACGATTAAATCAACCGATTTCAATTATTTTAGTTCTTCATCTCTTGGGTGTAGTATCTTATGTCAAAGCTTAAAAACTTTTGAATGTATAAACCAAAGCCTGATATTTTAACCGTAAAATTTCTTTGTTTTGCAGAATAACCTTATGAATAATATGGGAGGAACCGCTGTTACTGGAGGTGGTAACAACAACGCAAACATGACAGCTTTACAAGTGCAAAAGTATTTGAATCAAGGCCAACATGGTGTTGCTGTTGGACCGCAAGCCGTTGGTAATTCGTCAGCCGTATCTGTCGGATTTGGTCAAAACACATCTAACGCATCAGTGGCAGCAGCAGCCTCTGTGAATATAGCAGCAAATACAAACAACCAACCGTCGGGTCAGCAAATTCGAATGCTTGGCCAACAAATTCAATTGGCCATTCATAGTGGTTTCATATCTAGTCAGATATTGACTCAACCGCTAACTCAAACAACCCTTAATCTTTTAAACCAACTTCTTAGCAATATTAAGGTAATTTTATATTTTTAAAAATCAGCCCATGTTACGGGATAAAACTGTAACATGATAAAATTACCTTAATGGGAACCAAAAAGTATTTGTTGATTGCAATACACAGACTCGGAATCTGGTCCCTGTAGCATGTAATCAGCCAACATTTTTTTTGATCTCGTCAATTTACTAAAGATATCATTTATAACACTATGTCATTCCTGTGATGTTTATAGCAAATAGAGTAATATTAAAACATCATCTACAAATTATATTTTTCAAGAGCAGGAAAAGCCATTCGTAAAATATTTGTCGAGTTAAGCATTCTTGTCTTTAAATTTAATGATGATCAAAAGAAAAGATTTGTAAAAGACATTGCGGAGCGCAAGGAACTAAATCGCCAAACCCATGTTTACCTTGAAAACAATTACACTACTTTAAGATAAAAACATACCAGCTGTCACTGTATTTAAAATGTGTTATTTCAGCATCTCCAGGCAGCGCAGCAATCCCTTGCCCGCGGGGGAAACGCCAATCCAATGGCAGTGAATGTGGCTATATCTAAATACAAGCAGCAAATTCAGAATTTACAGAACCAGATAAATGCACAACAGGCTGTATATGTAAAACAGCAAAATATGCAACCAACTTCACAACAACAACAACAACAACAACAACAGCCCCAACAACAGCAACATCCTTCTGTTCATCTGAGTAACTCAGGCAACGACTATTTAAGAGGTCACGATGCAATAAATAATTTGCAAAGCAATTTTTCTGAGCTCAATATTAATAAGGTAAGCTTTAGCACATCTTATGTGTTTCCTATCTCGGCCTGATTCTTGAAGGAATAATTATTATCCTATGTAAAAGGGTTACTTTTTTAAGCGTAGAATTATCCAATAAGGAAAATGGTAACGTTGGAGTATTTGGGTTTATTTGGTTTTTTTTGTATTGATAATTTACTATGCTGCGCCCAAAGCACACCTGGCTTAGATAGTAAAAGAGAAAGAGATTTCCCGCTTGAAATTGATCAGCACCTGAATCCATCTAGCTATGACTTACTGACTTTTCTGGAGCTACAGAAAGGGCTTAGGTGTCTATCGAGTTTTAATATAAAAACAAACCTGAACAAATTCAGTTTATTAAATTTATATGTTTATAAACTTAAATCACTACAATTTCTTCAGCCAAGTGGATATCAAGGAGCGTCCAATCAACAATCACGATTAAATCAGTGGAAGCTTCCAGTATTAGATAAGGAGATCAACTCTGACAGTGCGGAATTTTCTCGTGCCCCAGGTGCAACTAAACAAAATTTGACCGGAAACTCAAGCAACATTAGCTCTTTGGGTCTTCAAAACGATAGGTAAGTTATTTAGTTTATTCTCTTAGTTAATACATATACATAAATAGAAATCATATATAAACAGATCTGAAAAACATTCAATGAATTGCAAAACACATACGAATTAAAATTTGTGAAAGATGCCGGATTCGTACAAAATAATCTTACCATAACTTTCAAAGGCATACTGAGCTATTGCTTATTGCGTGTTGATATTGCAAATTTTAGGTTTTAAAAATGTAACAAAATTTAATAGTTTGTGTGGGTTTATATTATTATATCTACTCGTAAAGTAAAGTAAAGTAAGTATATCAAATTCATTGAAAAGTACAAGCCGACACGTTCCTAACCATAAAAACAAAATATATTCTTGAAATATCTGTCTGACCGTCCGTCTGTGTCTAAAACAGCTAGTCACTCTCTAGTGAATCTATAGACTACGATGTAGTCGATATAGCCATGTCCTTCTGTCCATCCGTGCGTGGAAACTAGTTTTTTAATATATACAAGTTTTAATTTGATTGAAATCGGACCACAATATCATATAGTTACAATTTAAACAGTTGAAAATTACTAATGAAAAAGAAACCATAGCTTCGCTTTTTTTTTATAATTCAGTATGACCAAAGACACTAGAATAATAAGATGCGTAACGGCCATACATTTGTTTTGCCAAAGACACTAGAATAATAAGATGCGTAACGGACATACATTGGTTTTGCACTATGCAGCCACTTTTTTGGTGACGGCAATAAATGCTCTCTTCCCGCTCGCGTAAAATTGAGAGCATAAAAATCTAAAAATAGAATTCACTTGCTCGTGTGAGTAAGCAAAAAAGTGTGCATGTGTGCGTAGTTGTGCTAGAAGACGATTTTCGGTCCGAAATCAATTTTGATCTAAGAAACAAATTTGATTAATGTTTTGGTCAATTTCGTTGTAATATGAGCTAATAAAATAATATTTAAAAATTGATGCCGTGACTATTATTTTTTTTTTAAAAGTTGTTTTAATATTCTTTAGTTAAAATCGCCGCTCGAATTAGCTACCATTTACATATAAATATTTTTATTATTAATTATCTGTAATAAATGTAATTTTTGGTACCCAGGGAATGGGGTCGTATATTTATATGACCTTCGAGTCGACTTGAAATAATAAATGTTAAACATTAAAATATTTCCATGTTCCCCAAATAAGCTAGTTTTCTAACTATTGCTTTTCGATATAATTTGCTCCTTTATTTTTAATTAATTTTATTAAATTTTTGTACTATATATTTATATATTATATATATATTTATTTTTAGTAGTCACTAATTTTTCATTTATGAGATATAATGCTGAGTGAATATTTTTTTTGAAACATTTTTAATGTGTTTTTATGTCACTGACGTCAAACTTCACCAGGGGACTGTGAACGACATCTCTTTTGTGGAGGCGATCTTACAGCATTGAAATCAATATCATCATTTTTGCGACTCTCATATTTAATTAGGTTGCGATCTGCCATTGTTCCTATCCTTAGATATTTTACGCTAATATCATCTGGCGAGAAATGATCTTGGAATAAAAACAGTGATAATCGCTGCACTTGTTCCCACTGATATTTTATCTTTTTTTGTCGGCCATAGCCAATTTTTTTACATAAAACAATTAATGTTAAATTCAAAAGTTCAAATCTTTATCGAAAAGCAGCAGTACCAGCACAACGTAATATAGGCGCGACAAATTATGAAAATATGTACACTTCTAAAATTTTTTTTTATTTTGTACTACTTAGGACAATAACTTATCGCACTTTATCGCAATTGTGCTTTAATAAATCAGAAAATCAATTTTTTTTAATTTAAAAATGCGTTTATATTATTAAAATTTCGAGAAACAGGAGCACTATGTATTTGTCAGCTTTAAGCAAACGAATTAAGAGGAACTAAAAGAAGAAAGAATACATTTGGCGCGCTTTTTTACCCACCCAAAATTTCGCGGTTTTTACAAATATCAAATTAGAATATAACAAAAACAAATACTGAAAATAGATAATTTACAGAAGTATGCATATTTTTTTACTTGTATACTAGTAATTTGTTCTAATAAATATACTAAATAGTTAAAAAACATCGTATGCAACCTGTGCAATGCAAAATTGAATTCCTGAGGCAGGATCAGCGCACCTAAGAATCACTAAGATCAATTAAATTTCCACGTCGTAAGCTAATTGCTAATAAGCTAACGACATTTATTCTAGTATAAAGTAATTTATTAAAATAATTCGGTATTATTATGTACATTTATTCACATATTATTTCTATGATGTAATTAAATAATTATCATGTAAAGGCAATGCAAAATTAGAGTTTTTACTTTTTACTTACGAGTACTTTGTACTCCATTGACAGAGTACAAATAATATAGATTGAAAGTTTATAAACTTCTGAAGTGAAGGGCATATTTTGTCAAATTTACAATATATGAGCATACGTGTGCACACATACAGTGCTCGGCTGTCACTGCATGCGTACAAGAGAGCTGCTGGCTCTAGAGCGCTCTCTATTTGACTCTTGAAGAAAAATTCAAGAGAGCCTGGAGCCAGCTCTAGAGCTAGCCCGAAAAAATCGTGTGCAAAAAAGTCGTATGGCGTTACGCATCTTATTATTCTAGTGTCTTTGGTATGACTATATCATATGAACACCAATGTATATTCTTTTAAAGCGGTACATCTTTGTTTTCATTCTTATCATTGCTTTCTGGATATTCCTGTTTATCGTTTTGAGCTTAAAATGTCTTTAGTGTAGGGTATTTTTCTTTATATTCACCCCCGACGCTCCAGAATCTAAATTATCGTCTTCTTAAGGAAGTGCATTGACAACCTATTCTGCAATGTATGCGCCACCTGAACCAATATGAAGATTTGGATTGTTGTTTTACAGACGTTTCATCTCGTTGCTCCACAACGTAACTCTGCCCTAAGTCTAAGAATATACCACAAAAATATATATTGGTAATATTTATATTTTCATATGGGTCTGCGAACATTGTAATTTGTCGAGAGCAAACACTAGTGATACAAAGATGTTTGGAGAGGTTTTTTGCCTTTTAGTACCTGTAAGCTATTCCGAAAATAGGCCTCATCATTGCATAACGTAACAATTCTTGCGCAGCAATGCCGTTTTGCAGCGGGGTATATACTTATACAGAAAAGTCTGTTTTCTTTTTATTCCACAATTTGATCCAACAAATGAAAATGGATCGAAATGTTCCGACTGTTTTATTACTTATCATGCCAAAAAGTAAAACAGCATGTAACATTTTATTTTTTAAGCATCATTCCATCATTGTCACAATTGACAATTGATTCCTATTATATTTAGCTAAATAGCATAATGCATTTTTTAATGTGATTATCGAATTTCATAGTACATGGTCAACTGGTCGCAATATTGGAGACGGTTGGCCTGACCCCTCATCTGATAACGAGAATAAAGACTGGTCAGTTGCTCAGCCAACTTCAGCAGCAACTGCTTACACTGACCTGGTCCAAGAGTTTGAGCCAGGCAAGCCATGGAAGGTAAAATTGTTAATTTACATAAAATGTAAACATATCCAAGCAGAAGTTTGTTTTTAAGGGTTCACAGATCAAAAGCATAGAAGACGATCCCAGCATTACCCCAGGAAGCGTTGCTAGATCTCCATTATCTATTAATTCGACGCCAAAAGATGCTGACATATTTGCTACCGGTAAAAACTCACCGACTGATTTACCGCCACTAAGTTTATCGTCGTCTACATGGAGTTTTAATCCAAACCAAAATTTTCCGAGGTAAAATTAATATTTTATTTATATATATTATTTATATATATATTATTTATATATATATTATTTATAAATATATATATATATATATATATATATATATATATATATATATATCCCAAATATTTGAATCGATTATATTTCAAACCATCGCAGTTGGTCTGACAATAGTCAACAATGTGCCGCCACTTCAGAGCTATGGACAAGTCCCCTAAATAAATCATCGTCTCGAGGTCCCCCGCCAGGATTGACTGCCAATTCAAATAAATCTGGAAATGGAGGAAATAGTTGTACGTCAACGCCAACGACCATTACCGGAGGTGCTAATGGATGGTTACAGGCTCGAGGTGGCGGTGTTCAGACCACAAACCCGACTTGGACAGGTGGTAACACCTCTTGGGGCTCCAGTTGGTTGCTTCTAAGAAATCTTACAGCGCAGGTATGTTTAAAATATTCATTTTTTGACCATAACTAAGGTTGTATATATGTAAGTTATTATTTTTGGAAGTTATTCCTTTTTGATGAAACGTATAGAAAAGATAACTGGTTGAACAAAAAACAAAAGTCTCTGGCTATTAAAAAGTAATTCAACAAACAAATACAAAATTTTAACTTTTTTGCTAAATTTCTCACAAACGAGTCTTCCAAATTCAAAGCTGTATGGAACTTGAATTTTTCGTACTTAATAGTAAAAATACACGATTTTAAGTAATTACAAATAAAAATGCTTAGAACAAATGCCAGCTAAGAACTCTTATTCACTAAATAAATTTAGTATGAGTAAAGACATTAGAATACCAATATGCGTACCGCTATACGATTTTTAACACACAATTATTTTTTTGTGTTTATATGTTGGCTTTCAATCTATTTTATTTTTGATCGATTGCCACCATGGAAAAACTCTAACTTTGCTAGGGCGTCGCTTCTAATGTACCAATCCGCATTTGCAATGGGGAACACTTTGCTCTTTCATAAAATTCAAGTCTGAAGCAGTGTCCCGTCTTTGGATGCAGTAGTCCATTGAGGGGAGCAGAATCGATTGGAATAGCAACACTTTATTGCCAAGGCTGACCTTGCTCCTTGCACCTTTTTTCCCTACACTTTCACACGTATTAATTAACTAAAATCAGGAACAATGTATTTTTCTAACGCCAATTTTTTTTCTAATTCTAAAAGTTGTTTATTACGAAATGGATTTTTTAATGACTATTATAGTTGTAAGACATCATACTTTTTTTATGTCGTAACTTTACGTAACTTTGTCTTAATTTTTTTTCAGATTGATGGTCCTACTTTGCGTACATTGTGTATGCAGCATGGCCCCCTTGTCAGCTTTCACCCGTATTTGAACCAAGGAATTGCCTTATGTAAATATACAACTCGAGAAGAGGCGAACAAAGCGCAAATGGCGTTAAACAACTGTGTGCTTGCCAACACCACAATATTTGCTGAATCTCCCAGCGAGAACGAGGTGCAAAACATAATGCAGCACTTACCGCAAACATCTTCCTCAACAAGCTCTAGTGGAACTGGTGCTGGGAACGGCGTAGGCATCGGCACTTCAGCCAATAATGTAAACAGTGGCTCTGGAGCTTGTCTATCCGGAAACAGTAGCGGCAACGGTAACGGAAACAGCAGCGCGAGTGGCGCCTGTAGCGGCAACAATGGCAATAGCAGTGGCAACAACAGTGGTGGCGGGGGGGGCAGCAGCTGCAGCAACAACACGATTACCACTGTAGCAAATTCAAGTCTGCTTGGTTCTAGTGGAGGCTCTGTCTCAAATTCTTCTGGCGGTTCTGCTAGCTCTAGTACAGGTATTGTAGTTAGTGGTACAGCGAGTGGTAATTCCATAAATGGGGCAGGGACTGCAAACAGTTCTGTTTCAAAAAGTAGTGCAAACAATTTACCTAGTGGCCAGTCTAACGCCTCTAACTTAACTAATAGCACCAATTCAACCTGGCGTCAAACTAGCCAAAACCAAGCAAATCAAAGTAGGCCATCAGGCAGAGAAGCTGACTTTGATTATATATCTCTCGTTTATTCCATTGTTGATGATTAAAAGATCAATTACCAGTTCCATTGGTCATTGGCCATTGACTATCGCATTCTGTGACTCAAGACACACACACACACACCCAAAAGCTTCAAATGATATGATACTAAGTATGTATGGAATGCAAGACCATGTTGTGGGGAATACAAAAGTGGATCGACTGATAGACGAATGGACTTAGAATTTTGTATGCCTGTAGATTTATTTTTCTTCATCGTTCATAGATATAAACTTGTAAATGTAAGCTTAAATTTTACCAATATAAAAAAAACATCCGACATATATATGATGTTAAAAAAATGGCATGCTTGGTGGTTTGCTACAACCAAAAAGCAAACCTTCCTATTTAAGTAAAGTGTTTTGATTCTGGCTCCCATAGCTTACTTTGGGAAACGGGAAAACTTCTCTGCAGTGTATATGTGCGCATGCAAACTCATATGGTAAATTACACATTAATAAATTATGTATTGCAACACCTATACATATGTTTATGGAAAATAAAAATTTTCAGTAACGACTGAAGTCGAGTGTCGGTAGCATTAAGGGACAAAGTCTAATGTAATTATCTAATTTGCAGCCTGCATTGTCCAAGATACAACATATAATAGATGCATTGTATATCTTTTGTGTACATAGATATATGTTAGGGCCACGTCCTATTTTGCTGCTTGTGCATATCGACCAAATTCCTACTATTCATGAGTGTTTTTGTGTTTCCAGTATGGAAAAAAATACCTGTGTTATATTCATTATAGGAAGTTATAATCGTATTACGGTTTTGCTTTCATTAAAGCATTCCCACCGAAAAAGTTCGGTTATACATTAAAAAATCACAATAAAAATATCTAAGAAGTTATTTGTTGCCTTTGAATATTGAGCCAGTATTGTTGTGCTTGGGAATGAATTCCATTAATGTCTGTTTAGTAAAAGTAAGTGATTCGAAATGAACATTAATCCGATGTTATAAGATGAGAGGGGCTTCAATATACAAAAATAAATACGCAATAATAACTCGTACGCTTGAAGTGTGTATAAACTTGCAGCTGCGGTCAAAATAATATTAGTGTCGGTCAAGCAAGCAGTTATTTCTCACTATTTTCTCCATTCCTTCACATAGAGAGAGCTTAGGTCCTTGCTTCGGAGGACAGTCAAGGATTCTGCCTTTCGGGCCTGCTCCATCGTAGCTCCAAATCTTGTAACTCAAATGCAAGTTTTAAAACAATTTGAACACAAGCACAAGACGACTCAAAAATAATAGCTTCATTTCAAAAAGCCCCCGCTGTTTTTTGAAGACACTGAAATTTCCATCGCTATTTCATCACCTTTAGTAGTTTTTCATGATCTATTTACATCGCCCTTTTATCAATAAAACATTAACTTTATTTCATCCTTATTCCTACAAATTTATTTTTTTCCATTTGACTTATATAAATTATGCATGGGATTTAAATGTAAGCGTACAAATACATACATATATAATTTCGGAGTTTTCTGTGTCTTGTCCTACGGAGTTTGGCCCATAGTACCATAGTGCGTTGGAAAATGGCCCCATGTTCAATTAACCTTAAAATAAAAAATAATAAAAAAATCATGTGTACAAAAATGTATTAAAACAAATTATCTTAAATTATCTCCTTATGTGAGTTGTATTTGTTGCTCTTATAAAATAATCCATTACTTTAAATAATTCATGAATTAAATACGAAAAAATTTAATTAATTTAAAATAATTTTCTTACAATTTTTTTTTGAAACTGGCACTCAATAAAAATCGCGTTTGCTACTCACAAAAATCAAATCGCAAGTGATTTCGCGAAAAAGGGCATGTGCCCTTTATAAAAAAGGAATCCTATAGTCTATTTCATTCTCTTAGTATTATTTTCCTTTTGCTCGTCACTTTTACCTATGTACGTGCATAATTTGTCTCTGCATGTCACAAATTTAAAGTTGCCTTCGCCGACTGAGAGCGTCGGCTTAGCAGTTGGCAAATATTTGATGAATTTCCTTTAAAAATCATCACCATTTCATCCCTTGCACATTATCATTGAATTTTTATCGGCCTAAATTATTGGGAGTTATCGCGCGCGAGAGAGTCCGGAGATCGTCGACTTTGCAGCCGAAGCAGTTTGCTTTGCTGGCGTATCCGATGATTTTGTTATGTTTTTCAGTAGCGAATTGTGGAACTGCAGATCCACAGGGTAGATCGCGTTCTCATTTGGTATGTACCAATGTTAGTTTGATCAAAAACGGAACGACTATATCTTCTATGCTGCACATGTATCTGTCATAAAAGAGCCGGAAATGACGTTATAATACCAGGTCATTTTCTATTAGGCGTAAATTTTAATAAAACTGAAAAGTTGCTAATCTGCCCTCAATGGGATCGGTTGTGTCGTGGATAAACGAAATTCTGTTGATCTAAGCTTCTTTGATCTGCTGTGCACTCTTCGTGTGCTAAAAGTAGCACACTTACTTTTTGGACGCTGTCTCGTGCAGTGTCGTCAGCTGGACTACAACACCAAAATATAACTGTATTGTTAAAGAAGACTGCATTGCCTGCCCGTTAGGGCACAGCTTTACCCCTCACTGCGCGCGCAGTCGCACAATGGGGGTAATAAGCAACGCGAATATCAGAAAAATAGACCGGAATTATAGCTGTAAAATGTATATAAGCAACCAAACTTCTAACTCTCTTAGTAATAAGCGGATTGATTATGAAGAAATGCGACGAGAAGCTGGTAAATCTCCACTGGATATCCGGATAGAGTTATTGAATAATCAACGCTTTTCGCGCAATGAATCTGTTAACCTAAGCACAATAACTACGACGATATCATTTACAAGTGCTACTTGTAATACTGCATCTACAACAACTGCTCTAAAAGAGCTGTCAAAGTCGCGAAGCTGGAGCCATATTCAGCCAAAATTAGTAAGGCAAACTCAAATAATAGGTTTGCCATGCTAGACATGGAATTGGACATAACCAGTGATGGTATGGAAATTCCACAAGTTTGTAATGACGCCGCTGCTACCTTCTGTGAAGCGGTCGCTCCGAACATTCCCATAGATAACTGCATACCAAATAAGACATCCAACAGCCCACAACGGTATACTGATAAGCAGAATTCTTACAAACAATCAACACCACCGCAAATAGTACTGAGCCTTAACAACCTTAATGATCTCTTTAAGCTCATTACGGAGGTCACTAGCCTAGAAAATTTAACAGTTAAACTAAATCAAGGGAAAGAGTGAGAATATTTCCCAAAGACTCTGATACTTATAGAGCCATTGTTAATCTTTTGGATAGTTCGGGAATGGAATTCCATACGTACCAAATGAAGGAAGAGAAGCCTCACAGAATAGTAGTTAAGGGCCTCCACCATAGCACCCTAACAAACGAAATTACCGCCAACTTTAAAATATATGGCTTTGATGTTCTACAAGTACATAACCCAAGATCCAGGAGTAATAGAGATGAAAAACTTAATATATTCTTCTTTAATATAAAGCCATGTGCAAAAATTAATGACATATACGATATAAGCATACTATGTCGACAGAAAGTGCGGATAGAAAGAATGCGTAAATCATCGGAAATTGCTCAATGCGTACGTTGTCAGGAATTCGGCCATCGTGGTCATCCCAATTGTGCTCGCTGTGGTGAAAATCACTTAACCAAGCTATGCGTGAGTTACCACATCTACATCTACTTCCCCACCCCCTAAACCTCCACGCCACCATTAGTTCGTTGTCCCGCATCTGACCACATCAGCAGTCTACGTCTACTTCCCCTCCCCTAAAAGCCTCCACACAGAGCCGCTAGTTCGTTGTCCTCTCATGTTGCAACAGTGTAGGCGGATACAGCTCAGCAAAACGGAGGCATTCCCCAAATCCGCTGGGTCAGCAGATTCGCGATCACATAGCCAAACATAAAACATTATTCTTCTTTGTAATAAGTCAGTCTTGAGCGACACTCCAAAGGAGTTGGATCGAAATAAAACCATAAAACCTTAAATTGGAAATACTTTTAATTTAACTTGTGAAGAAACAGTAGAGACAAAAGAGGATCAACGGACCACTGAAGGAAGACTGGAAGGCTTCATCTGTTAATTGGCGCAGTCGGAAACTGGACCTAATGCAGCTCCTTTTCATCGCAATTGTACTTAAGTGAGTAGAGTGAGAGACTAAAAAAAATAAAATAAAAATGCCAATACACAAAAATGAATTACAAATGCCACAACAAAACACACAAAATACACAAGAAATAAATAAAAGCGAGTTGAAAAGATGCAATAATATTAAGTGAAAATTACATAACTAAAAAAAAAAAAAAAAAAAAAAAAAAAAAATTTTATATATAAAAGAAGAAATAAAATATCTGATCATGTAAAAGTTCAAATAGAACAATTATAGTGATCAAAAAAAAATAAAAATCTTGGTGAAATGATTTAAACAAATCAGAAAATATAAAAAAAAATATATTTATGTTGTGAATCAAAATGTACAAGTGAGTGATTGAGCTTGTATGTTGGAGCGTAGTTAGTGGACCGCGTCAAACTTGTGTGAAAGTTGGCCTCGACGGTTGGCGGCATGTGAAAAGAGTTCGATCGAACCAAGTTGCAGATTGCCGACGGTCGAGTATAAGTTCGAGGGTAGCTCAGCAGCGACGATACACTGGCGTGTCTAGCGGTTGGGTTGACGTTCGAACAGATCGCTGACGGTTTAATTCAAATTCGAAGGCAACTCAACAGCGACGATACACTGGCGTGTCTAGCGGTTGGGTTGATGTTCGAACAAGTTGCGCTAGTTGTCAATACATGTCGAGACAGCTCAACGGCGACGATACACTGGCGTGTCTAGCAGTTGGGTTGATACTCGGACAAGTTGCGCTAGTTGTCGATTGCATTTCGAAGACAGTTCAGCCAAAGACAATAGAATACTAAGATGCGTAACGGCCATACATTTGTTTTGCACTATGCAGCCACTTTTTTGGTGGCGGCAATAATTGCTCTCTTCCCGCTCGCGTAAAATTGAGAGCATAAAAATCTAAAAATAGAATTCACTTGCTCGTGTGAGTAAGCAAAAAAGTGTGCATGTGTGCGTAGTTGTGCTAGAAGACGATTTTCGGTCCGAAATCAATTTTGATCTAAGAAACGAGTTTGATTAATGTTTTGGTAAATTTCGTTGTAATATGAGCTAATAAAATATTATTTAAAAATTGATGCCGTGACTATTATTTCTTTTAAGAAGTTGTTTTAATATTATTTAGTTAAAATCGCCGCTCGAATTAGCTATCGTTTACATATAAATATTTTTATTATTAATTATCTGTAATATATGTAATTTTTGGTACCCACGGAATGGGGTCGTATATTTATATGACCTTCGAGTCGACTTGAAATAATAAATGTTAAACATTAAAATATTTCCATGTTCCCCAACTAAGCTAGTTTTCTAACTATTGCTTTTCGATATAATTTGCTCGTTTTTTTAAATTCATTTTATTAAATTGTTGTACTATATATTTGTCAGCTTTAAGCAAACGAATTTAGAGGAACTAAAAGAAGAAAGAATACATTTGGCGCGCTTTTTTACCCACCCAAAATTGCGCGGTTTTTACAAATATCAAATTACAATATAACAAAAACATTCAACAAAATAATATTTGCATTTCAAATACTGAAAATTGATCACTTACAGAAGTATGCATATTTTTTTACTTGTTTACTAGTAACTTGTACTAATAAATATACTAAATAGTTAAAAAACATCGTATGCAACCTGTGCATTGCAAAATTGAATTCCTGAGGCAGG
Source organism: Drosophila orena (assembly GCA_005876975.1). Lineage (NCBI taxonomy): Eukaryota > Metazoa > Arthropoda > Insecta > Diptera > Drosophilidae > Drosophila > Drosophila orena. The sequence continues at coordinate 667,912 of VCKV01000094.1, read as the reverse complement.
ACCAGCGCACCTAAGAATCATTAAGATCAATTAAATTTCCACGTCGTAAGCTTATTGCTAATAAGCTAACGACATTTATTCTAGTATAAAGTAATTTATTAAAATAATTCGGTATTATTACGTACATTTATTCACCTGTTATTATTTCTATGATGTAATTAAATAATTATCATGTTAAGGCAATGCAAAATTAAAGTTTTTACTTTTTACTTACGAGTACTTTGTACTCGATTGCCAGAGTACAAATAATATAGATTGGAAGTCCATAAACTTCTGAAGTGAAGGGCATATTTTGTCAAATTTACAATATATGAGCATACGTGTGCACACATACAGTGCTCAGCTGACGCTGTATGCGTACAAGAGAGCTGCTGGGTCTAGAGCGCTCTCTCTCTGGCTCTTGCACAAAAATTCGAGAGAATTTCGTATGGCGTTACGCATCTTATTCTAGTGTCTTTGGTTCAGCAGTGACGATACACTGGCGTGTCTAGTTGTTGGACTGATGTTCGAAGAGGTTGCACTAGTTGTTCATAAGAAACAATTGGTTCGACGGCATTCGTGACGTGGTTGACCCTCAATTATTAGACTGTAGCAAACTGATTCAACCGACATTGGTATTCAGGGCGAATATCCAATGCGGCAACAAAACGATCCATCAAACCTGTATGAGATAAAAACACCGTCGGCCTGATTTAGGCAAACAATCCAACAAATTAAGACAAAAATAATAATACAAGAATATATATATTTTTTTTTTCTTCTTGAATATTGAATATTGAATAATATAATTATTATAATATTGAATATAATAAATAATAATATAGATATTCTCCAAAACCACATACATGATATAGCTGAAAGTATACTATTGGCTAAATTCAAAATAATTCCAAATTTTATTTTACCTATAGAAGAATTGAAAGATATTGCACAGATTTTTAAACTTCAAAATTTTTTTATTAATTCAGAAGAGCATATTTACAGACTACTCAACATAGAGATAGAATCCAAAAAAACAAAAATAATATTTCAGATTCCAATATTTGATAAGTACACTTACACACTTTCTCACCTAATTAAGTTACCAATCAATGGCACAAATTTTCTCACTCTACCCAAATATATATTGTACGATGATAAATTTAATTATATGTTAAGTTTTCAAGAAAAATGTTCAAAGATACATGGCACTTACATCTGCGACCCCGGAACTGCGGAAAATAACATGGACAACAAAGAGTGCGTGAAACAAATACTACAAGGAATGAACCCTATTTGCGAGGCCAAAAATATCAACACAGACGAGACAGTAGTAGAACCGGAACAACAGTGGATTGTCATTATCAGCAAGAATCAACTAAGTGCTGAACCAAGCTGTGCTGAACCGTTCACTATTGAGGGAACGACGATTATAAACTGTTCCATATTTATAGACGGTACCAAATACGATGACAGCGAATTGTTCTACGAAGAAAGGATTAAATTATCACTACCAGTAACGAAGAACATATCTATAAATGCAACACTGGAGGATTTAAGCCTAAGCAAAATAGTACTGCATCTTCAAGAGAATAAAGCTAAAATATTCCAAGTCAAGGAATCTACGATTGACCTTCGATTCCTAACCTACGCATCAAGTATCATCCTGGTCATCTTTATACTGTATGCTTTAGCAGTAAAGAAGAACATTACTTACCTGCCCAACCCTGTTACCTCAGTCAACTACGTTCCGTCTATTCCTTCGTTATGGCCATCACTTCATTCAAGGAGTTACCACATCTACATCTACTTCCCCACCCCCTAAACCTCCACGCCAGAACCATTAGTTCGTTGTCCCGCATCTGACCACATCAGCAGTCTACGTCTACTTCCCCTCCCCCTAAAAGCCTCCACACAGAGCCGCTAGTTCGTTGTCCTCTCATGTTGCAACAGTGTAGGCAGAAACAGCTCAGCAAAACGGAGGCATTCCCCAAATCCGCTGGGTCAGCAGATTCGCGATCACATAGCCAAACATAAAACATTATTCTTCTCTGTAATAAGTCAGTCTTGAGCGACACTCCAAAGGAGTTGGATCGAAATAAAACCACAAAACCTTAAATTGGAAATACTTTTAATTTAACTTGGGAAGAAACAGTAGAGACAAAAGAGGATCAACGGACCACTGAAGGAAGACTGGAAGGCTTCATCTGTTAATTCGTGCGTCCCAATGATCAACAGCCTATCTGTATACACTTTTGAGGAAATCACACGGCAAGTTACAAAGGTTGCCAGTGGTACCAGGAGTATCTTCAACGATCAATGGGCAATATAAAGAGGCAACAACCTAAGCAAGCCAGGTTAGATAAAAGTGCAACAAACCAGCAACGATCTCAGCAAAAACAGCAACATGAAACTAAGCAGCATTCAATAGCTAGCACTCCCAAAGTCCATACTGGGAGCTCCTGCGCAGCTATTGCAAGAAATGGCAATACAACAGCCCAGCCTCGTCTACACAATGTAAAACCCCAATTAAAGGAATATACCATTAAACAGCAACACCCGATAACGTTCAGTCAATATTGGCACAGCACCAGGAACAATTTATGAATTGGCAACAACAGCTTCAACAGCAGCAATTCCTGTCGTAGCTACAACAGCAGCAACAGGAGCAACAACAACAAAAGAAGCTGAATAGTCAACGACTCGAACGGCTGGAAAAAATGGATTCCTCTCCATTTCTCCACCGGGCTGGTAGATATGGAATTTAGCGCGATATACTGTCCACCAACAAATAGAATCGAAGAAAGGCACTTCAGAGACATACTTGTCTCTTGTGGCCAAAGGTATTTAGTGGGTTGGGACCGGAACGCCCGACATTGGCTATGGGGTGATACGTACAATTCACCCAGGGGTCGAGAACTAGCAGAAGCCATTTCAGACAGAGGTGCTTTTACTCTTGCAACAGGTTCACCAACTAGATACCCATATGTGCCCAGTCACAGACCTACCTGCATTGATTTTGCTGTGTACCATGGGATAAACTTAGACAGAACAAGTATTTGCGAAAACTGGGATCTAGACTCCGATCATGTAGCCCTTGTTGCTACTCTACAAACAGAAGGTGCCTATGTTAGGCCATGCTCTCGGTTAATAAACAACCGAACTGATCTTTTTGTTTTCAGACAACATCTTGAAAACTCTTTTCAAGTAAAAATGGTTCTGAGCTCTAAGAAGGACATCGGGAACGCAGTAGACATTCTAACGCAAAATATACATAGAGTCGCTTCTGCGACTATTCTACACCGTCTGAGCCTGAGACATCCCCTAGAAGTTATCGCATTGTACTAACAAGAGAGGCCAGAGAACTAATCAGAACTAAAAGACGTCTTGGAAGAAAATCAATTAGAACTCAGGATCCATGGGGCAGAATCTTGTGGAACCGAGCAGCAAAGCAGTTCAAAACCATCTTAAGGGAACTCAGAAGAGATTTCTTTGAGCAAAAATTTTCTTCAATGGACTACACTATTGATGCAAACTATTCGCTGTGGAAGTGCACAAAAGCGCTAGTTACCGCCTCAGCATACGCCCTCGGCGGTCCCCCGCCGAAACCCCCTCGACAGCCAGAGGCTTAAGTGTCGCCTCAGCAATTACCCTCGGCGGTCCCCGCCGAGACCCCCCTTCGACAATCAAAGATTCAGATGACGTCCACAAGTATTTGGTATCGGAAGGCACTTGAAATGCTGAGCCGCTACAAACATCGCTACAAACATCACCCGATTCCCCTCACCACAGAACTGCATCCGCTCCAATTCCACTTTTCGGCCAGATCAGCACCTTAAGTAAACAAATGTAACAAGCAAAGCTGAGAATAACCAACGAATAAAATATAGATTCATTCTGAAAATCGAAGGCAAACCGAACGGACGTATTGATTCTTACTTAAAATCCCAAATTAAATACCCAAACTTAAGACACTCTGCAACTCCCTGCAACTTAATAAGAACCTACTTATCATAACTGGCGCAGTCGGCAGCCCTTGGCCTAAGGACGGATTCAACAGGAACGAAGGATTCGTGACGACCAAGGATGTGGAAAATTATTTTAACAATAGCATTGTAAGGAAGAAATAAAAACAGTGAGTAGAGTGTTGTGAGTAAAATGCAGTTTTTTAAAAAAAAAAAAAAAAAAAAAAAAAAATAATAAATCGCAAGTAAAACAAAATATGGCAAACGAAATGAATAAAACAAACAAATGCAAGAAGAAATAAAAAATAGTAAGATCACAATTAAAGAAAAATATGTGGAAAAATGTGGAAAAGAATAAAAGCAAAAAACAAATGGAAAAAAATGAGAATTAAATGGAAATAATAAGTTAAAATAACAAGGTGAAAGGAAGTAGAAGAGAAGTAATTTGGAAATTTAAAATCAAGAAGAAATTGAGAAAACGAAATTCATTATGAAAAAAAAAAAAAAAATTGTGGAAGAAATAAATCAATTTAAAGTTACGGTCGACGATAAAATGCACGGGGAAAAAGTTCGGTTCGATCGGACGAATGGTCAGTGGCGGATGTTGGCAGGCGGTTCGCGTCGAACGGCTCAAGCAGACGAACGACCGTCGGCAAGCGACAATGGTTGTCGGCGGTTCGATGCAACGAGAAGTTCGCCGAGCGAACGGTCGTCGGTCGACGTCAGGCCAGACGGTTCGGGCGGTCGGAGTTAGAAGGTTGGTGCAACAAAAGTTCGATGGTACGATGCGGTATGAGAACGGTCGTATGTAACGGTTCGAGGGAATCGAACATTGCATACAAGTACAGGGGCGGATCGAAAAACACCGCGGGTCCTGAATTAGAGAAAATTAAATTAGGGGCTCGTTCGCATGTATTAGGCAGGACGCTGTGAAAACAGGGTGGCTGCTTAGCGTGAGGACGAGACCAAAACAAGATAATTAGGAGTAGGATAGCCATTCACATGTATTAGGCGGCGCACTGTAACGCACAGGGCGGCCGCTTAGCGTAGGAATGGATATTCGTATATTGAGAAAAAATTAAAGGTGCGAAATAAAGAAAAATACAACGGAATAAATAAATTTGGAAAAATATCGAAAAAATAATAATAAAAATTACTGCACATACAAAAATAATAATAATAAAAAAAAAAAAATAAAATAAAAAAAAAAAAATAATAAAAGAAATTAAGCAACCCAGCCATGCACATGTATTGGGCGGCGCACTGTAACGCACAGGGCGGCTGCCTAGCGTAGGTATGGCTGGGGGTTGGAAAAATTACACAGTACGTGAGAGAAAAGGGGAAACACCGAAGTGCAATGACTGTCCGCATTTGGTTCCGAGGCTGTATCGCACAGCCGACGAGCTAGCTTCAGCATGCACGGTGGAATAGACAAGACGGGGATGCCTTAGCAATGACTGTCCGCAATTGGCTGTGAAACTGTATGGCACAGCTGAACAGCTAGCTTCATGCAGGGTATTTTAAAGAATAAAGTATCGAAAAAAAAAAAAAAATAAATAATAAGAAAAATAATAATAATAATAACAAAATAGTACATATTAAACACCACCCAATAAAAAGACAAATAAAGTAAGCGACATTTATTTTGAAACCCCATTTTGTTAAAATAATATTCAATGTTGAAGAGTTATTCATGATAATTAATTACAGAAGCTCCATTGCACACACGGACACGTGAGGACTCACTATTTAAATAATCACATAACTGGCATACATATACATACACGGAGATCCGGTTTTGGCAAATACATTTTATTAACTATTAGTACTATTACTAATTATTAATAAGACAATATTAGATTAGGTAACACATAACACAAACAAACATACTCGAAAATATATAGCCAAGCAGAAAAGGTAGCTAACTTAGCAGAAAATGGCAACTACAGGGGTATTAGAAGCGATCAAGGTGATCGACTTGGTAGAGATTATCCCCAAATATGATGGAGAAGGAGGTAAGCTAGAAGGATTTATAGCTGCGGTAGAACAGGTATTAGGTTTGATCAAAGGAGAGGAAAGGTCGAATGTAGGACTTATAGCGCTCAGAGCAGTTAGGAGCAAGATAGTAGGAGGAGCAAATTAGGGTAAATACATTCATAAATAATTATAGAAACGGAATAAGCAAGACATTTATTGAAGAAGACAAGAGGATTTATAGATTAGAATACATTGATAGAATTTCATTAACGATTGATATGCTAGGGTTAAACTTAAATGATGTTGCCGAGAGCTTATTATTGGCTAAGATAGGTGTAATTTCAAGATTCATATTCGACAGGCAAGAAGCAAGCAAATGTATGCAAGAGCTAGAAGAGCAGGATGTACATTTAATTTCAGAGGGACACATGTATGAATTCTTAGACCTAAGAGCCATAATGAACAGAACGGATATCATATTTTCAATTAGATTACCTATTTTTAAGAAAGAAATATTTTCGCTGCGAAGAATAATCGCACTCCCAATGAATAACACAGAATTTGTAATAACACCAAATTATTTGGCGATTCATGAAGACGAAATGTATTATTATAAGGAAAAATGTCAGTTTATAAGGAATATATATATATGTAAGAACGACAAGATTGTAAACCAAGCTAATGAAAAATGTATAAGAAGGCTGATAGGTGGAAGAGAGGCGGAATGTGAGACGAAGGATGCAGGATTCATCACCGCGATATTCGAACCAGAGGATGGGTACATCGCGATATTTAATGGAGAAAACGTGAAACTACAAACAGATTGCGGACCGGAGAGGACATTGAATGGATCGGCCTTAATAAAATTTAGCCATTGCAAGACAATGGTGAACAACGTCCAATACGAGGCAGTGGAGAAGCTTGGCGCAGCTGAATTAAAGCTGGATATACCACGGATAGAGACGATCAAGAAAAACAGGACAACCCAAGAGTTGGGGATACACGAGTTAAGAATGGAAGATCTCGAAACCAAAATACAGATCAGCAAAATACAATGGGGAACCACGGTCCACGCGACAACTACATACACTATGATTGGCATCTTACTGATAATGGTATCTGCGGTGGCATGTTTCTCAAAGAGGACAACCATCTTCTCATCGGCGGACACACCACTTGCCACCTTCACACCGACCACCGCTCCAGTTGCTACGTTTGCAGCAACTATGCCCCCGCTATGGTCGGTAATTCAGTCTGAGAAGGGAGGAGTTACCGCCTCAGCATACGCCCTCGGCGGTCCCCCGCCGAAACCCCCTCGACAGCCAGAGGCTTAAGTGTCGCCTCAGCAATTACCCTCGGCGGTCCCCGCCGAGACCCCCCTTTGACAATCAAAGACTCAGATGACGTCCACAAGTATTTGGTATCGGAAGGCATCGGGGGGTTCACCCGATACCCCTCACCACAGAACTGCATCCGCTTCAATTCCACTTTTCGGCCAGATCAGCACCTTAAGTAAACAAATGTAACAACCAAAGCTGAGAATAACCAACGAATAAAATATAGATTCATTCTGAAAATCGAAGGCAAACCGAACGGACGTATTGATTCTTACTTAAAATCCCAAATTAAATACCCAAACTTAAGACACTCTGCAACTCCCTGCAACTTAATAAGAACCTACTTATCATAACTCGCTTAAACGACAACCACTTCGATGGGTACCCGTACGTTGTCCAAGTGGGGAAATTGCAAAAACTGAAGTGAAACAGGCTAATGCATTCGGCTACCACCTAGACGATCGCTTCACTCCTTATGACTTCGCCACGACAGAGCACCTATTACCTATAAATGCGATAACCTATATAGCACTAATCTTTAATGCTATTTTAAGGCTTCAAGTATTCCCAAGACAGTGGAAACTGGCTGTTATTTTGATGATCCACAAACCTGGGAAACCAGAAGTTGATCCTGAGTCGTATCGGCCTATAAGCCTCTTACCCTCCCTTTCTAAATTATGGGAGACTTTTTCAAAGACATTATAAGACAAGGTAATATCTTGTCGGATAATTAATTTGGATTTCGAAAAGGACACCGCGCAATAGAACAGGTCCACAGACTGGTTAAACATATATTACAGGCTTTTAACGACTGCGAGTACTCCAACGCTGTCTTTATAGATATGCAAGAAGGCTTCGTCAAAGTATGGCATGCTGGATTATTATGCAAGATAAAAAAATCGGTATTTTGAAGTCATATCTGGAAAGACGAGAATTTAAAATCATGGTGAGAAATAACTACTCTTCTATATATCCAATGAGAGCTGGAGTCCTACAGGGCAGTGTTCTCGGACCGCTTCTGTACTCCTTGTACACTGCTGATATCCCTTGCCCGAATCTTAAACACATGGAAGCACCCAACAAGGCTCTTATGGCAACCTATGCAGATGACATCGCATAGACATCACATTTGGACCACATCTCAAAAACGCAGTAAAGAAATGTGGTCACAGATCACAACAGCTGAGATGGCTCATGAATAGAAGGAGCACTCTCTCGCTGAGGTGCAAAGGAGCTGTGTATGCGCACTGTATTGGGGAATTGCATCCAAATCTAATTATAAACGTATCCAGGTGATGCAAAATCGCACACTACGACAAATAACCAACTGCCCCTGGTATGTACGTAACTCCACACTCCACAAAGACCTCAATCTTGACACAGTTGAGGCACAAATGGGGAGACACACAAGGCGATACAGTGCTTTAATTGTAGTTTGTAATAATGTAAATACAGGTAATTATATGATCAGAGAAATTCCCATAAACTTAGTATCTCCATTTAAATATACATCTATATAAAATGTATGTATTTTGAATTGTATTTTGAATTTTGAATTGTAGTTTTTTATTTGTGGTATTGAAAGCAAAAAGGTGGGTGAAATGACACCTCACAAAACCCGTAAGCCTGCATTTTCCTTAATTTTTATTACACATTCACCGGTGTTTTCTTTACTGAGACACTTACAAAATAGTCGCACTTCTCAGACTTACAAAAATTCTGGAAGCCGTTGAAGTATTTGGTGTTTGAGCCGCTTCATTAGTATTCATAGAAGGTAACGAAATAGAGTGACGATGTTGCCAGCTCTAATAAAAAAAACAATAAAATCGTCTAGTGATACTTTGATTTGAAATCTTGCCGCGATGAAAAAAATTGTTGTTCCCAATTCCACTAGCTGAGTAACGGGTATCTGTCTGGGAACTCGCATATAGTATTCCATCTTGTTTTTAATTTGCCTTACTTTATTTATATTATGAATAACATTTAAATTAATTAAATATAAATTGATTTCATCCCATATTCCACATGTCCATTTAACCTTACATAACAAATATTAGTTTTTGGTTATCAAATACTAAAATATATTATAACCATTTACCCTAAGTAATCGCACTTTTTGACTTTCTAAAATTAATAAATTTCCTGGAATATTAATGAAACAAATTCGGAAATACTTACAATTTTCCAAAATATTGGCACTGAATCAAATTCGCGGTTGTGAAGGGCCCGTCAATCGGATATTAATGAAAGTAAAATGAATTTTGTTGAAATATCAACACTTGTTCCTTAAAGTGCTTTAGTAAATAATCATCTCATATTCTTCGCCTTAAATTTTTAAAATACATACATCAGATATCAGTTGGCTGCTTACATAGCTGCTGATTTTGTGATGGTTTTGGGTAGTGACGATGGGTTGTGGATCTTGCAGGGTATTTGATATTTGATTAAAACAGAATATGCTCGGAACATATTACTGAACATATAATAAATGTTGTAGCTCTCTTTCTGATAAAGCCCAAGTTATGGTATAATCAATGCCAACCCAAATAACGGGTAGTGGTCGGTAAGTAAATGTAAACGCGTATTTCGCATTCAATTTCGTTATAAAAGTTGTTAAAGTATAATGGCAAAATGAAAATGTAATACCACTTTCAAAAATATGCTGATATTGGCAGATCAATAAATATTTATTTAATTTTTCTGAAATTTTGTTTAATTAATAGAAGCCTTTAAGGAATATAATGACAGTGGTATTTTACAGTCGTGACATTCTTTTTTTTTTCTTGTTCCCGTTCTATACTTTTGTGTGGCTTCTGCATTGCCTTCTGTTTTCCAAAACAGACATCATGATTTTAAGCCAGTCGTTTCTTTTGTGCCTAAGGGGTTGAACTGCAATGTTTATAGCAAGCGGCTTATTACTGCTTCAATTTATTTCATACGCTTCGGGAGTTCCACCCTTAGTCAGAGTTGGTAAAACATCCAGAAATTAGTCCAAATCAGCCTTCTAATATTTTTTAAGGCGCTATATTTTCAAATCATCCTGGAATGTATAACTCGGAAATGGCGTTTAGATACGCTATTCATAGACTTAATATGGACAAAAGCCTTTTGCCTGAGACTACCGTTGATTACTATATTGAATATGTAAACCGATTTGACTCTTTCGAGACAGTTCAAAAGGGTAAGATTGTTATGTTATTGGGAAATATTTAGATACAACGTAACCTGTATTCTAGTGTGCAAACTTATACGAGTTGGTGTTCAAGCTGTTTTTAGTCCAACTGACTCTGTTTTGGCGACCCATATAAATTCAATATGCGATGCCCTGGACATCCCAAACATTGGACGGTCTGCCCATGACTTTTCTATTAACGTCTATCCGTCGCAGCAATATGTAAATTATGCCTTTAATGACGTAATACAGTATTTAAATTGGACACGCTTTGGAATCTTGCATGAAAAAGAAAATGGTAGGTCACCAATGTTTTAATCTAATACTAATCACAGATTCCCAATATTGCACACGAACGTCTAGGCTATTTACTGCCAAGAAAAATGCATTAAAGTGTGGCCAATAAAGTTTTGCAAATCATTTGATTTGCCCAACACTCCTGGAGTTGTCGACATCATTCCTATGGCTTTGGGGCATTTTCCGACCATCAAAAAGCCGACTCCAAGTGATGTGGAAACTCCAGAACGCCACGGGCTTCATCGAGCAACGTCACCAAATCCTCATCTTCCAATTTTTTCAGTTGTCCAGGGCGTTTCTTGTCTTTCAAGTAAAAATTTCCAGTTTTAAGCCGCGCAAACCACTTTCTGCATGTTTGCTCACCAAGGGCACATTGAAAAGAAATTTCACATTCTTTTCAAATGTATTTCTTTTAAATACAAGATATTAAAAAATATCACAAAATATTAAGCTTTTACACTTGAAACTATCGATGCACAATGTGTAAATTTCCAATTCTGGGACGTTTAGTAAAAAACTATTATGCCTATTCTACAGATCCCTGGTTTGTGCAAGCTTGCTTTATAGGGTTACTTCGCCTAATCTAACCCCCATACAAAGACCTGAACATTTTTGGAAGTGTATTATATGTGTTTTCATTTTTATACCCGTTACTCGTAGAGTAAAAGGATATACTAGATTTAGGTAAAAGGAAGCTTTTCCGACCCTATAAGGTATTCTTAATCAGGATCAATAGCCGAATAGATCTGGTTATGTCCGTCGGTATGAACGTAAAGATCTCAGGAACTATAGAAGGAAAAAATTTGAGATAAGCCATGCAGATTCCGGAGACATAGACGCAGCGCAAGTTTGCCACGCCTACTCTAAAGCCCACAAACCTCCCAGAACTGACACGCCCACAAAAAAAATTGTGATACTTTTTAATTTTTTTTATATGTATTCCACTGTACTTCCCACTTCCACTGTAGCGCCCACAAACCGCGTAAGATTGTCACGGCCACACATTTGAGAAAATTTTAAATTTTTGGAATTATTTTTTCCAATTTCTACCGATGTTCCAAAAATATGTAAATATTTCTCCTTCGCACTGCCACTAACTGAGTTACGGGTATCTGATGATCAAGAAAGATGACTAGCTTTCGATCTTACTATAAGTAAATATAAAAATGTAATACATAAAATATATAAAAAACTTGTTACAGGAATATTAAACTTGCATCAGCTATCCCGGTCATTTCATGGAGAAGTTCATATGAGACAGGTTTCTCGAGGGTCCTATTTATCCGCATTGAACGAATTTAAAGGAAAGGAAATACATAATATTATTATCGATACAAACTCGAACGGTATTTCCATTTTGTTAAAAAATGTAAGTAACATTTTTATTTTTTGGTAACGTGGGCGTTGCAGTTTTGGGCGGTAGAGTGGGCGTGGCAAAAAGTTTTTCGGCAAATCGATACAAATGTACAAGACTAATAAAAAACTAAAAAATAACATATTTCAAAAATGTGGGCGTTTGTGGGCGTGGCAACATTTGCAAATAAACTTGCACTGCGTCGATGTCTCTGGAAGCTGCGTGCTTAATCTCAACATTCTGGATTTCGTAGTTCCTGAGATCGAGGCGTTCATACGGGCAGACGGACGGACAGACGGACGGACAGACGGACATAGCCAGATCGACTCGCCTAGTGATCCTCATCAAGAATATATATACTTTATATGGTCAAAAATATTTTCTTCTGCCTGTTACATACTTTTCGACGTATAAAATAATTTGTCGATATTTGGACAGAAAAATTAAGATATACATATGTATATAGGCTCTGTATATAGTATTCGATGTATTATCAACAACACTAGTTTTATTGTTAAAGGTCGTGCTACAAAAAGTCCATACGGTTTTAGTTGAAACAGAAATCGGTATATCCGTGTTTAGGAAAACAGACAAAAAGTGTCAAAATGTTGAAATAATTACTTTTAATGTTAAAATAATTATAGTTACTATAGAACTATTTTTCGTATACAGAACTTAAAAATATCGTTTCAAAAATCGATATGTGTATATGTTTGCATAGCGGAATTATATGGCTTAATGGAATTTTTTCATTGTGGTTTTCCGTTAAACAATCGTGATTTTCTAAAGAATTGAAGAATTTGAATCAAACTTTCAATGCGTCCGACCATTTTCCTATTGCAATTAGCTTTGGACGGAGAACTTCGAATATTGTTCTCGTTATCTTGGCATGCAGTCCCGTTTTGCTATCTCAAGATTTATGCTGGGAAGATCCCTGCAGATCTAAAATTTTTAATGAACGTACATATGTATATGTATATTGTAGTCGACTTTGCACACTCACCTAAACTGTCGTCCACAGCGATTATAATTACTGTTTTAAAACCCTGTTTTCGATGAAGGAATTTACTGGGAAAGTGACTATAAGTTTTGTAGGCCACTGAGCTTGAGTAAAATATACTTAATAACTTTATTGTTATTATTTGGGTTATTCATGCTACCCCATGTAGAGGGTATTTTGCAACCCTGCAAATGAGACATTTGGTCCCATAAAGTGTATATATATTCCTGATCAGTATCGACAGCTAAGATTACATCGTCTATATCCAAGTAGTAATTGGTGTGTTATTTGAACCTTGCATATATCAACACTCTTTAAACTCATCTGTTATTATCTTTTTTATAAAAAATACTATAGATACTACAGCAGCAAATGAATGAATACAAGTATCATTATTTGTTTACAAGCTTTGACTTGGAAGCTTACGATCTGGAAGATTTTAAATATAATTTTGTGAACATTACATCGTTTCGATTGGTCGACACTGGGGATGTTGGGGTGAAGCAGATTTTGAAGGATATCGGAGTATACAGTCACCATATGTTAAAGAAACCTTTTTTGAATCAACATGTTCAAAAATCAACTATTCTTGAGGTAAGCTTATTGGAAATAGAAATGTCGCGGAAGGTACACTATATTAAAAGCGTTTCAACAAATTTAGTCAGAGCCAGCCCTAATGTTCGATTCGGTGTACGTGTTTGCGATTGGATTGCAGACATTGGAGCAATCGCACTCTTTAACCTTTTCAAATATAAGCTGCGACGAAGAAATTCCATGGAACGGGGGCCTTAGTCTTATTAACTACTTAAATGCAGTGAGTTTGATTACAATTAAGGAGCGAAACAAGAAACAACATTTCTTTGACAACAGCGAAAATTTGTCAGTTCTGAGTGATTGTTTCTGTGTAAGGATGTACATATGTATATCAATCAAAAATACCTCTACGAGGTAAAGTGTATAATAAAAATAGTTTTGCAAGCTTGTCGAAGTATTCAAATTTCGTTTGTCCATATTACCTACAATTTCAAATTCAAATTTCCAGTACCAAACAAGATAGAATGCTATAACCGAGTTCCCCGACTATCAGATACCTGTTACTCAGCTAGTAGAAGTGCTAACGAGAAATTTTTAAAATTTTCTGGAATATCGGTAGAAATTAGGAAAACAATAATAAAATTAAAAATAATTTTGAAAATTTTGGTTTGTGGGCGTTGGAGTGGGATAAGCAAAACGTTTTTTGGCAAATCTATAGAAATTTACAAGATACATAAAAACTTTTATTTCGGTTCTATATCTTTGCATTGCTATTTTAAATAAAGAAAGTGATGGCTAATTACGGAAAACTTCTTATCAGCTTATCAGTGCAACTCTGATTTGTCCAAAGGTTTTTGCCAATATGCAACATGTATGCAAACAAATATGTTGGCACTACATTATTATGCCAGTTAATCCTACTGTACTAGACTATATATAATTTGTTGAGTTATGGGTATCCTATAGTCGAGAAAATCGACTATAGCGTTACTCTACTTAGAAATAAATTTGTTTGATAATAAGCAGCGATTCGGTTTTGTAATTTTAGTTAGTTGAGTGCAAGACAGTAAGATGTATATAAATTGTTCTTATTTACATTTTTTTAAAATATATTTTGATGAATAAAATGTACTCAATTGTAATACTTCTCAAGGTTGAATGGAAAGGTCTGACAGGTCCGATTCAGTTTAAGGATGGCCAGCGAGTACAGTTCAAGTTGGACTTAATTAAATTGAAGCAACATTCCATTGTAAAAGTCGGGGAGTGGACCCCTCATGGGCATCTAAATATAACAGAACCATCAATGTTTTTCGATGCTGGTTCCATGAATGTGACACTTGTAGTGATAACAATTCTGGTCTGTGAAGACGACGAATATAAAATACTTAAGAGTAATTGTAAAGTTTACTTCCAGGAAACACCATATGTAATGATGCATTATGGCAAGAATTTTACGGGCAACGAGCGGTTTTATGGTTTTTGCGTAGATATATTGGAAACCATTTCTCGGGAAGTTGGGTTTGATTATATACTGGATCTGGTACCGGATAGAAAGTATGGGGCCAAGGACCCCGAAACTGGGGAATGGAACGGAATGGTCGCTCAGCTGATGAAATATGTAAGTTTGTTCCAATTTGCTTGTCTCTTTTAGTGACAATAGCACTTATAAATATACTTAGAAGGCGGACCTGGCCGTTGGATCTATGACTATAACGTATGCAAGAGAAAGCGTTATTGATTTTACTAAACCATTTATGAACTTGGGGATAAGTATTTTATTTAAGGTTTGCATATATTTTATTTTAGTTAAGAAATTGATGGTAGAGATAATACCCTTTTCTTGTTTAAGGTCCCAGCATCAGAGCCAACGAGATTATTTTCTTTTATGAATCCATTAGCGATAGAAATCTGGTTATATGTACTAATTGCATATTTCCTTGTATCTATTTGCATATATATTGTTGGAAAACTTTCGCCTATCGAGTGGAAGTGCATTCACCCCTGCGATCTGGACAATATATCTATTGGCAACCAGTTCTCCCTAACTGACAGTTTTTGGTTTACCATAGAAACTCTTATGCAACAGTCAACTGATATTTATCCAAGAGCAATGTCGACTCGAATAATTAGCAGTATTTGGGGTTTCTTTTCGCTTATTATTGTTGCATCTTATACCGCAAATCTAGCAGCTTTTTTAACAACGGAGCGTATGATTAACCCTATCGAGAACGCAGAGGATTTGGCTTCTCAAACTGAGATATCTTATGGCACTCTAGATAGCGGATCTACAATGACATTTTTTAGGGTATGTAACTAGTATATCGACAAATCTTCATTGGTAACTAAATGTATCTATTAAGTAGGACTCAATGATAGAAACTTACAAAAAAATTTGGAGAAGCATGGATAACAAAAAACCATCGGCCTTTACCACTACTTATGAGGATGGTATTAAGCGAGTAAATCAAGGTAAATATGCGTTCTTGATGGAATCCACAATGCTTGATTACATCGTTCAGCGGGATTGTAATTTGACGCAAATCGGAGGACTTTTAGATACAAAAGGTATGACAGTGATTTTGTTAGTCGGTATAAGGTATTCGGTATAGATGTATGTATAATATAATCGGCTTGTGACTGCAACTATTAAAATTACGGCAAGAGAAGATCTATTTTGCACTATCCAATTTGCGAAACAATCGAAAACGTAAAAGAAAACCTGTTAAGGTAATTGACTGATTTAAACAATTCGGGTGCTAAAAATAAAGTTAAAAAATGTTGATGGTAACTAAAAAACAAACTTAAATATTTAAATTAAATATTTTTATTATAGAAAGTATGTTTGTAAACTTATCAATGTTGCAAATAGTTCCCCACTCTGACACTAAAAGCAAATATTCATTTAAACGTATATTTCCATTTATCACCTCTATAGGGTATGGTATCGCTACACCAAAAGGATCGCCTTGGCGAGATAAAATTTCATTGGCTATACTTGAGCTTCAAGAAAGGGGTGACATTCAAATGTTGTATGATAAATGGTGGAAAAACACTGATGAGACATGTACTCGCAAAAACACAAGCAAACAATCAAAAGCGAATTCACTTGGTCTGGAGAGCATAGGTACGCTTTCATAATCTAATTGGCAAAAATAATTATTTTAAGGTAAATGTCCACTTGGTAATGCATTTTTGTAATGATTTGCTTCAAAATGATAGATATAGATAGCGAAAGGTCTAGAATAACAATATATCTAAAATAACGTTATGGCTGCCGAAAAAACTTCACGAAATTTTACCTCGAAGCATCAAGCTGGTGGATTTGAAACCGCTAACTAGAAAATTCATTTTTGAAACGTACTTTGCGTTGACTTTACAGGAAAACAAGATAGAACGCTATAGTCGATTTCCTCGGCTATTAGCTACTGAAAGTGCGAACGAGAAATTTCAAAATTTTCTGGAATATTTCCTATTTTGAAAGCCATATATATGCCTTTAAACAAATCTATATTGTATGATTTATCTTAATGTTTATAATTTGTAATACACAGGCGGCGTATTTGTGGTGCTAATAACTGGAATTACTGCGGCTGCGATTGTTGCTTTCTTTGAATTTTGGTTTAAATTTCGATACAACCATAAAGCTACACCAACTCAATCGGTTGTTAATAATAAACCCACTAAAGGTGAGATTGTCGAAGGCGAAAGGACCTATTTACAACCTGACCGTTGCTTTTGGATCGAAATTTATGAGGAACTCCGCTATGCATCGTGTTGTATGAACAAGCAAAAGAGGCCTGCACTAAGTCGAACTTGTAGCGAATGTACGATTCCAAAAGGCCAACGAATTGATAAACTATGACAGTTTAATATTTCTTATTTGATGATTTCATTTATAGTGTGTTTGAGTTTTAAATTTTAGACAATAAAAAGGAATGTTTCCTTTATTAGGAACACATACTTTGAACACATTTAATGAGTTAATACCCAACTAAATTGTAATATATTGAGCTTTTGTTAATAAGATTTAGGATTCAGATACGTTATTAAAAAATTATTATTAAAATATAAATGCAATATTTATTTACACTTGTATAATAATAAGACAATATAGAATGCTATAGTCGAGTTCCTCGACTATCAGATACCCGTTACTCAGCTAGTGGAAGTGCAAACGAGAAACTTCAACATTTTCTGGAATACCGGTAAAAAATGGGAAAAAAATAATTAAATGAAAAAAACGTAAAACTTTTTTAAAAACGTGGACGTAAGAGTTAAATATTACTCTACTCTATGTTATATTATACTCCTCTATATTTATAATAGAAATATGAAATTAATAAATAATTGAAGCACGTGACGATCGCACCTTCAACGTACAACGTATCGTATGTCATAATAACGCTCAGTGTGGGCGTTGTGACGATAAGGAGGTTGCCCATTGAGCAGATCCACTGCTCGGTGACTATGACGTTGTGCTTACCACCGTAGCATATCAAGCTCCGGCAATTTCACGTCGCCTGCAAATGGAAGTCGATACACGCCGTCGTAGATGGTGTCCAATTAGAGGACTCCATAGTACAGGACTCCACCAGTGATCAGGTGAGTAAAGACTCCTGGAGCCGACTCGCATTGCACAAAACGTTCGAATGGTAATGCTAATAGACTTTTCTTGTTTAAGGCCTCAACATCAGATAGATACAAATCTATATATATTAATGCAAATTGTTCATCTATTGAGTGGAAGTGGAACTATTTTGCTTAGACTTTGAGCACACCCAGCTTTTGTTAGGTTGAATGAAACAGCTATTACAGCTACCTGCCCTTCATACGTCATGGTGCAGATTATTTGATGTTCAATGGTCAGCTCGTCGGGATTCGGTATAAAAAGCGTCTTTACTTACTTCACCATGTAAGGTCTAGTTCACTGAGCAACACGCCCATATCCATCTTAAGATGACGCATCTGCGCTTTTGTGCAACGGCACTTTTGTTTGCTAACAAAAATATCATTTACGGATTTAGCTCCATTCTTAGCGTTTGTTGACAGTACTACACACGAACACATAAGATTCTACTTTCAAATGTGAATTATTTTAAAGTGCGGAAAGACTGGGGGATCTCAATCACTGTGTACAGTATTGTCGAAGCCAGTCCTAATTGTCATCTATAAAATTTAAAACATAGCGAACTCGCGTTCCTAGAAAAACCGATTTCAAAACGTACGTGAGAGCATGATGTCGTCCAGCCCTCGACCATCAGATACCGAAAACTCTATCCTGTTAATATTCGAGTCAGGCTTGTGTGGATAGATATTCAATTTATTTGACACGTTCAGCAACATATTGACATTTTATAGATAAATTACAGAACAATGCCTGAAGCACCATCAGGACATTGACCAAAATAGTTTTGTATATATACGGTGACAATCTTATCTTATTTCTAAACACAACTACATCTCAAAATTCTTCCAAGTAGAAATACATATTAGTTAAAAAAAAATATTTTGATTCTGATGTTGACATTATTGTAAAACCATGCAGTTCTGGCAGTCATTCTTAATAAGTCATGCAAGAAAAACTTACAAGGGAAGGGTTGTATGTATAAATTTCATTCCTCTCTGTCGCTGGACATGTAAATCTTTTGTAAATCTTTCATTGCACGGATACTTTCATGCGTGATTCACTTATGAGACGTGAGGGTTGAATGGCTTTTAGAACTGCAGGGATTCTCCATATATATGTAGATGTTTCAGAAGCAGAATATTCAGAAATTAAAGAATTTAATTACTCTAGATATTTCTGGCATACCACTTTGAGTAAGTACCACAAAACACTGCAATAACCATTGAAAAACCTCTACCCTTTGCGATTGATTAAAAAGACTAGTTCTTAGTTATAAAGGGAAGATAAATTAAATTATAAAACTGGTACAATGATTCATTGCAAATGTCAAGATAGGAAAATTGATTTTAAAGTAAAAGAAAACTTACAAAATAAGTTGTCCTTTTAAGAAATAATTTCTAAATTATAGAAAATTAATTTAAATACATTTAGCTAAATGAATAGCCAAAGAAAAGGTACCTTAAAACATTATGAGATAAATTAAAAACGTCTATAAAGAATTAAATTCTATCTCCTTGACATAAGCTTCTCTCAGCATTTTCTCGCGTAACCGGGTTACATCCTCGTCTATCCGTACAAGAGCTCGAATTTTCTAAAAAATATTTGGAGAATGTACAAATTCGAACAAAACTCAAAAGACATTTACTATTGAATTACCTCACTAAATTCACCAGGAGTTCGTTTCCACAACCAGAACATATAAATTGGTATATAAAGCATGGATGACAACGCCGTAAACCAACCAAAAGCATGCGCCCACCATGGATAGCTGTAGTCCAAGTACTTAATAGGAGTCCACTGCACTATATTGAAGAAAAACACGCCCTATAAAAAAAATGTTAAGATAACAAATGGTTATTTAATCAAAATACCAAGCATACTAACCAAGCATATAGCGGGTGTTGTGACACACCAGCAGAACTTCCACCAAACAGTAGGATAGTATCCAATCATATCCTTTATTCCGTCATAAAATCGATCCACTCCATAGCACCAAGATATTGAAACGCACTCAAAGAATATGAGCCACAGTAAGCAAAATCCGCTAACTGCATATGAATCCAATATTTGAAAAATATACATGCCACCCTAAAAAAGAATGACGCCCATTGAATAAAGCGTCACAGCGGTGCCGACCTTGAAACATACTTGTGTAATACAGGTTAAGCCCACTAAGTAGCTAAGTGCGCATACAATAGCAATAAAGATTTCTTTCCGCTTCCGCAGCAACTGAGGCCATTCATCAATAATGGCAGTGATGAAACCCTCCATTGTACAAAACTGTGAGTCCAATCCAATCAGCAGAAGCATGAAGAAAAAGAGGCAAGACCACATTGGAGACCCTGGTAACTGCAGAACTGCCGATGGATAAACTAGAAATGCGAGGCCAGGTCCTGATGCAGCTACATCAGCCACTGGTCGCTGTTGCTCGTGAGCCATGAATCCTATTACCGAAAATATTACGAATCCAGCAAACATACTAGTGCTCGAGTTAACTGTGCAGACAATAAGCGCGTCTCTAAAAATAATTTTTATTTTATTATTATTATTATTTGAGTGCAATGACCTACTTGTAGACATTGTTGGTAAACTTGTTGTAACTTCCTAATGCCACTAAAGTACCGAGTCCAAGGCCGTATGAGAAAAATATCTGCGTGACAGCGTCGATCCACACCTAAAACACATTTTTAAAATGATTGAGCTATTGAGCAATGTATATAACTAAGACTATATTTCTATTCCATAGCATACAACTATTTTGATATCTATAAAAACAATAAAAATAAAAATCTTCTTTCACCTCAGAATTAGTTAACTTCGAAAAGTTTGGGATTATATAAAATTTAATGCCTTCCAAAGCGCCAGGTAATGTTATTCCGCGAACCAGCAGAATTGTCAGGAGGACGTAGGGAAATAAGGCAGTAAAATATACTACTTTCCCTGTCCATTTTACTCCCTTCCAAATACAAAAGTAGCAGAGGATCCAAACAAGTAATAAGGTTCCAGCCAACTCCCAGCGAATATTTCCAATCTCCTCAATGCCATGAGATATTTGAAGTGCTCGGCGCCTTGAACGAATGAATGACTTTAATGAATGATTTAATGAGCTCGCAAGCAAATATATTACGTACTCCCAAAATTCTTTCACTGGATCTGTGAGTTCTAAAGATGTTATGTTCGCAGCAGATACGGAGCAAACCTTTTGCGTGGTGCCGTTGATAATCTTATCCCAGCAATGCAAATTTTTTCTTTCATATTGACTGACACAGTTCACTGTGTTCCACCAATTGTTGCATGTTCTCCAAGGAACGTCTGAAAGAGTCGAATATGTATAAGCACAGAATACCAGATTTAAATGTATTTCAAATTAAACCAATTACAAACCCGCTCTCATCGACATGAAGAAGTAAAATACCGCCCAAGCGAGGATGACAATATAGTAAACATTCATCCAACAAGACATTACGGCAGCAGCATACCCAATTCCTTAAAAAGAGATAGGCTAAACAATATACCAATGTTTATGTTTCCTTTGCATAGGCGTTACTTGTAGCAAAATACGTAAATTATTAAAAAAAGAATTATATTTTCCTACCTTTAAATATTGGGGCGATTTTGAATACACCAAGCCCACCAATAGTCAACATTTGACCAAGGGCTAATTCCATGAAAAACATTGGAATACCGGCCAAAAACAGCGTTATAATGTATGGCAATATAAACGCACCGCCTCCATTTTTGTAGCACAAATAGGGAAATCGCCAAACGTTTCCCAAACCGATAGCCAGGCCCACTACTGAGAGTATAAAATCCATTTTGGAAGACCATGATCCACGATCTGGGAGTTGCTCAATCTTTACCAACTGAAAAATGATACAAAAGTCCAATTGTTAGCCCGAGTTAACGGTTAGCGTATTTTGTTGGAAAAAAATAAAAAAATTAGGAAAAAATTTCAAATTTTTGAAAAGTGTGAGCGTGACAGTTCATGAGATTGTAGTTCATGAGATCGAGGCGTTCATACGGACAGACGGACGGACATGGCCAGATCGATTCGGCTATTGATCCTGATCAAGAATATATGTATATACTTTATATGGTCGGAAACATGGTCGGTTACATACTTTCCAACGAATCTAGAATAAGCTTCTAATCTACGAGTAACGAGTATAAAACTGTTATTAATGTTTGTCTTCAGCTGTAGACTACATTTTAAGAGCATTCCATTATAACTATTGGATTTGCTCTTATTATTATTATCATTCCAGAAAACAAACTGTGATTAAATATTTTACATGGTAAAGTTTATTAATAATATAACAATTAGGAATGAGCTGCGTTACAATTTATATACTAACCTGTTGTTTATTGGACGTGTCCGTAGTTGTAGGTGCGTAGGACTGACAATTGGTTGGGTGACCCAATTCTTTACTCATTTCAATGGATTCGTGCTTACGCCCATCTCCTTCTCCGTCACCATCGCTTGCGGAGTTAGTGTACATTTTGAAAATAAGTAATAAGTATTAAGGACGAGAGACGGATAGTCTAGGACAATCAAACACTGCAGTTGAAGGCTAGAATTTTGCTCTCGATTTTGACTAAGTTCAGAGTCACAAAAACAGCACCCTCGCAGGGCAATTGCTGGTATTAAACTGAGTAGCTAAGCTACTGAATACGATGCTCTGTTCCGCAAGCTGAGATTGCCCCATTATACATGATAATAAAAGCGTCGCTTAAATATAAGGGGGCTGGTTAGTTGACGTTTTTACATACAATTTAATTTAATAATGATTTAAGAAGGGGGTTCAGCCATTGCCCGATTTAAGAATGGGCACGTAGGCTCAATGGTAACTTTGTGTAAATACACAGTGTGTTACAAATTTAGTTCCGGATGTTAAAATAAATAAGATTTACTCTACTGAATTGTGGTTTCCCCCACAAAACAATGCTCACCAATTTACTGACCCATTTAAAATATATATTTAAGTCTGCTGTGTGGCCGTGTTGCAAATTGAGAACCTAAGAAAAATGCACTATATTAACTATATGAAGACATTTTAAAATTAAAAAGTACGAAAGAATCTATCATGAGGTATCATTGGTTAACCAAATTATAAAGTTACAAATATATATTTTGATCGAAACTGGGAACAAGAAGGGATCCTCTATTGGATAGCATTGACTAAGTCCGCCACTTGGCTTCTACGTAGGCCATTTACTTTAGGATGCGATTCTCATGTCACCTATTTAAACCGAAGATATGTCTAATTAAAATTAGTTTCTTACAAAAACTTAACGAATGAAGGTCTTCTTATTTGGATCTTTCAACTACATATGTATTTATGTTTCGGCAATGGGTCATTGATTATGGCTTAACTTTAGAAATAATTACTCGATTTTCAAAATTGTTGGCATATTACGTAATTGCAAAAAAATACAATCCTTTTTTAAACAGTATTTAACAGTGGACATTATTTTCCTATGATATCTTGGCGAATTTGGTTGGCACTCCGTGATGTACTGATAGTGATTAGCCAAATTGACGAATTTTCTTGTTGGCACAATTCGGATTCGGAAAAGTATAAACTTTCGATTTAGGAAAATACAGTTTTGTAAATGTTTTATCGTTATTTAGAAAAAAAAGGTATCCCAGATCCGTTGAAAAGTAGAAGGTAGTAGAAGGTAGAAGGACGCCCTTCCGACCCTATAAAGTCGGGTCTTCCTGATCGGGAGAGTCAATTTTATGTGGTGTAATTAATTAATTAAACTCCGATTCCAAATCAAAACAATATAAAACGCTATAGTCGGACACTATCCCATACCCATTAATCACCTAGTGGAAGAGCGAACCAGATCTTTCAACATATTTATGGAATATCGATAGAAATTGGGGGAAAAAAAGTAATAAAATAAAACAAGATATAATGCTATATTCGAAATCCCCGACTATCAGATACCCTTTTACTCAGCTGGTGGAAGTGCAACCGAGAAATTTAAAAATATTCTGAAATATCGGTGGGGAAAAAATGTGGAAAAAAATAATAAAAAAAAAGGAAAATTTTTAGAAGTGTGAAGCTGCATCCTCAGTCTCAACAAAAGTACATTTCCCATTTATAGATAAAAAACGTAGTGCCTGGCTTACTCAAATAAATGGAGGGTTCAGCGAATTGCCTTCTTTTTCAGTGCTCTTATGTACATACACGCCAACCATCTAGGAAACTCTTTGCTAGGAAGTCATAAAGAAGTCTTCACAAAGGGGAAAGTTAAATATTTGTCCAAACGAACGCCTTGGAATAAGCTAACGGTGATTTATTTTCAAAAGGGCTTAAAAAGTTGAATGTGAACCATTTTCGATTCAGCTAGACGAAGGGCTTGGACAATGTCCCATACAAAATTGCACACTTAAACAAATCTAGACATGTTTTTTTCAGTGTTTTTTTGTTACTCAGAAATGTTTGCTTAGGAATGTATTCTAACTAAACAGCAGGAATTGAGCGCCGCGTTCTCAGGAGCTATTAAAGCTAGAAAGTTGAAATTAGACAAAGACACAGCGAAAGTCACACCCCCTCTAACCCCCCAAACAGCCCAAAACTGCCACTTTTGAAAAATATTTTGATATTTTTTCAACTCTTTGTTAGCTAGTAAATTTCTATCTATTTGCCAATAACCTTTTTGCCACGCCCACAAAAAAAAAACTGTCACGCCCAAACTTTTGAAAATATTAAACAAATTTTTTATTTGTATTTTTTTTCCTAACATCTACCAATATTCCAGAAAATGTTCAAATTTCTTGTTTCCATTTCCAATAGCTGAGTAACACGACTATAGCATTCTCTCTTGTTTATTTTCGTTTTGTTTTCCAAAAGAATAGTAAAACACTATAAAAAGCCTTCTATTTCAAATCTGCTAGCCAGCTTCTTTAAACTTCCAACTGAGAACTTACCAACACTGACCGTGTTCCGATCTGAAAGGGACCAAGCACGTTCTCGGAAGGCATGACGGGCAGGGTATAATCGCGCAAGACGTCAGTGATGTTGCATGTACATACATGTCAAAACAGAACGCGCAGAATATCTTGTGTTTGTAAAGACGTGCATGTCTAGCCTGCAGATGTGTGGGTGAATGGTGAGTGTATGGGAGTGTATGGGAGTGTTGTTTGTATTGCTGCTGTTAAGTAAGCATTTGCTGTAGGTATTTTAGTCGAATTTGAAGCAACGCCCGAACAGGTTCCGTATCGATGTGTTCAAGAATGTTAATGAGAGTGCGAACGAGACGAAAATATGTACAAATTTTCGAAGAACTGTGATCATTTATTTACTTTTACCGACAGTTTTTTATTTTCTTTTCCTAAATTAATCAGAGTAAACGAATTCACAAATCTAAGATCAATGGTGCTGAAGAAACTCGTGTACATTGTACATAAATAAGTAATGGTGTGGATGTGAACATTTTTACACTGATTCTGAGCATACATGAATACATGCCAACAAACATATGTATGGACATACATATATATGTATTTATTCGTATATGTATTTTTGAAGACGATTTCACATACTGGAAGATCGAAGAACTGCAGAGATTAATAACATTATAAATAACATTAGCAAACGAAACCCAATGGCCATGCAGAGGAAACATGAAAATTGAACCAAACTTGACGGCAAAAAAGGAAACAGCTGAGTGGTGCGATGCTTTCCAACATATATGTAAAGCTAGTACAATAATAAAATTGCCATCGCATCGTGAGAGGTCCATCTGGATTTTTAAGATTTTTTGGCATATTTATATTTACCGTACACCAACTATAAGAAACACTGAAACACTGGAACCTTCTTTCAAACGTTCGCCTTGTACTGATCATGCTAAGGGTAAACTTACCCAAATTTGTAATAGGTCACTAAAGCTTTACAAAATATGGTTTATATTGGTTTTATTGTTGCCAACTCAGCATCAAGTCAGTGGACATGGTATATTCCGCCAAACGTCAAATTCAAAAGCAGTGTTTTCATACCATCAGCCTAACGAAAATTTAGAAGTTACCGTTTCGCAGCTTCAAAACTTAAAAAATGAAGCTCAGAGACTAAAAACCAATCAAATACATCCAAGAATCCGAGCCAAATCAACTCCGAAAATGGGTCCTAACATTTTATCTAAAAGCATTAGCAAACAAAGCAGAGACTCAACCTACAATGCCAGTTCAAATAAATATAGTCTGATTAATGTAAGCCAGTCAAAAAACTTGTCTCTATTATTCAATAAAAAATTGGCAATTGAGTGGTTAAACATCGTACCAATTCAAAGTAGGCAAACGAGGGAAACCACGGATATTGGCCTAAAACCTAAGAGACATATTAAACAAACAACAAAACTAGATGAAGCCAGGCTTAAACGCCTCGTTTTGAAGGGCCTTGGGATAAAAAAACTACCAGACATGAGAAAGGTAAGAGATAAATAACTGCCACTTCAACGTTCTGTGAAAGAATGTTGTGCAGTTTTATACCAAACAAGTATGGACCACTTAAAGGATATTATTTATTTACAGGTCAATATAAGCCAAGTTGAATATTCCAGCAAATATATAGAATACTTAAGTCGCCTAAAAAGTAACCAGAAAAAAGGCAATAGCTATTTTAACAACTTTATGGGAGCTTCCCATATAAGAGACATACATTTTCTAAGCATTACTACAAACGAATTCAATGACATAAGCAACAAACGATCGCGTCATAGAAGGTCGCTTAAAAAAATGGACAGGTTAAGACAAACCAAAAAGCGCAAAAATTATGAAAACTTACTACGTGGCGAACAGGATACAACAAATATTCTCTTACACTTTCCATTGACAAATGCAAAAGAGGCAAATTTTCATAATGATAAAATTGACGAGGCCAATATTAGACTTATGCTTCTCTATAGCTCATCGCTGGCAACAAATTTCCGTCGTGGACAAGGATCTAGGAAAAGAAAGGTCAGTCACAATGATCAAATCGAAAGGCACTGTAATTCCGGTGATGTCAACTTGAACCAATCCAAAAAAATTCGTAGTCAGCAATTAAATTTGAAAGTATATCAACTTCTTTCAGCGAATAGACGAAGAAAGATATCGTCTCGAAAAATTGAATTTGAAAATGTTGGCTACGAAGAAACTCGAACACAGTGGATAGAATTCGACGTGACCAAAGCTGTTCGTAGTGGGTTGAACAAAAGCCATGAACACTTGGGAATAGAAATTCAATGTGATAAGTGTAAAAGTATAGGTGCTCGTATACTAAGTGACTTCAGCCCGTCGTCATCACCAAACTCGGCAGCTTCAAGCAATGAACACCTCAACCTCATGCCAGTTCTTAATATAATTGGACACAGAACACCTAATTCCCAAGAGCATGGCGACTCGGACGTTCACCACATCATACTGACCAATAATAGAAGCGATCAATACGTGCATCATCGTTCAGACCATGATAGCACCTGGAGAAAGGATAAGTGGAGCAACAGCTGTTACAAATTACACCAACGATGTTGTAGAAATCAATTGAATGTTGCCTTTAAGAATATTAAGGGATTCGAATTCATTTTACAGCCGAAGGTATTCGATGCAGGTTACTGCCACGGACGATGCCCACCACGTCACAATCCCGCCCATCACCACGCCCTACTGCAAAGTCTAATATGGCAAGAAGATCATAACCGAGCCCCCCGTCCATGCTGCGCTCCTTCAAAGCTTGAGATGCTAGAAATATTGCATGTTGACGAAGATCACAGCGACAAGCTAAAAATTTCGACATGGAGTGATATGCAGGTTGTAGAGTGTGCCTGTTCGTAAAAAACTCCCTAACGATTTATTCTTACATACACTCTGTATTTTATTTTTCTTTTTAAGAATTGTGTTAACACTTTGTTAAAATTTAAACATGTAATAAAAAAGCATAATAGAATTTTTTTCTGGTGAAAATACAAAGTAGGAAAAATAAAAAATATTTTTCGTTTGTGCACAGCTTCATTAACTAATTGCGTTTTTATACCCGTTACTTGATGGGTATACTAGATTCATTGAAAAGTATGTAACAGGCAGAAGGATGTGTTTCCGACCATAAAAGTTATATATATTCTTGATCAGGATCAATAGCGGAGTCGATCTGGCCATGTCCGTCTGTCCGTCCGTATAAACGTCGAGATATTGATATTAAGCATGCAGATTTCATAGACATAGCGCAAGTTGACTCATGTTGCCACGCCCATTCTAACCGTTCATGCCACCCAAGACTGCCACGCCCACGCTTTTGAAAAATGTTTTGACATTTTTTCATTTCCTTTTTTGGGTTTTTAATTTCCTATCGGTATGTAAAATATTTTTTCCAATCCACAGTTTTAAAAAATGTGTTGAAATTTGTTCATTTTATTATTTGTTTTTCCAATTTCTATGGATATGCTACTCTAACGCACACAAGTCACCTCTAAACCCCACGTCCACACTTTTAAAAATTTTTTATTTATTTTTAATTTTATTATTTTTATTGCTAATTTTTGCCAGGTCTGCAACAAACCTGCGCTACGCAGGAATCACTAAAATCTACATGATTGCTGCTATTTCGAGCTCGAATCACAAGGTTAGAATGACTCGTCTAACGCAAATATGTTCTTTCTGTCGGAGTTTAGGGAACGCATTGGAAAAACGAATTACTCCGGTTTTTTTCTTCAACTTGAATTAACACCAAATTTCCACAACGAAGATGCTTGCTAGAAACACTGCATTAAGAGGTTTTATATAGTGTTCTACTAAATTCATTCAGTTGTATTCTTTGGAGATATAAGCGAAAATAAGAAAAACCAAAGATTGCCGAATACTTGCCTTATTACAATAGTTTACTGTCAGGTGCAATACCAAACAATATTTTGTTTAAACACAGTTCATGCACAAATATAAACACTTGTTTCTGTATTATTTTAATTATAAAATGCACTCTGTTAATAATTAAGAAAATTTATATAAATGTTCTAACATAGAAATTGATGTAAAATTGTAATTATATACCACCGTGGTACTTTATTTTAGAACATATAAAGTATTATCTGTAAAAGTGTTTAAGTATATTCTTATGTAGCCGGAGCTATATGTTTAGACGCAATATTTTTACAGCTAAGCAAATGGAAAAAACAGTACACAAGAAAATAAAATGACGAAAAGAAACACCTTACTTGGTTTCTCTTTACATGCATTTTTTATTTTGAAGCATCAATATCATCAGTGTTTGTTCTTTTATAATTTCTCCAATACTTGTGTCTAAAAACATCCAGCCCTTCAGAGAATGCTGCGTTGCAGATGCGTTGAACTGGAAGATCTCCGGAATGATAGCATAGATAGAATGGAATGGCCAAATTCCTAAGTGTAGAATTTTAAAGACCATACATAATTCCATTTCCGACTGGGTTACTTCATTTACGAGTATTGAGTATAAAAATCACAAGAAAATTTACTTAAGGAGGAAAGTGTTTTGGCACTTTAATTACCCGTTACTCAGTTTCAGGTAGAAGGAATTTGTTCGACCCTTTAAAATATATACATATATTCCTAATCAGGATTAATAGCCGAGTTGATCTGGCAATGTCCGTATAAACGTCGAGATCTCGGAAACTATAAAAGCTAGTAAGTTGAGCTTTGACTTGCAGCTCTAGTGACATCTCAAAACTGTCACGCCCACACTTTAAAAAAATTAAATATTCTTTTTTTCACCCGTTTCGATTACTAACTTATATATTCGCGCTTGTCGAAGTTTGACAATTGGGGATTCCAAAATACCATTAATATCCTGCCACCTAAACGGAATATAAATAATAAATCAATACGTAAATAAGTTAAAAGTTAAAAGCAAGCAGTAGGCCATGGATGATAGTGCTCATACCAGTAAGTTATATATGAGTTATATGAATAATAAAAATATGCTTATTTAATTCAAATATAAATGTACCGTAGGGCTAGATTAATTTACACCCAGAAGAAGTGATAAATACAAAAAAGTTTTGAAAACGGAATTTTTTAGCAGGCGATCTTATCGCAGCTTTCTATGTGGGTATTACTATTAAATCTGCCCAGTGACGTTCATGAGAGTTGGCCCTGTGGAAACCACTGATATAGACTAATGAATCCATTTTTGTTGAATTCGGGTATAAAACGATTCGAACGTTACACAGTTTAATTGCACGAAGTCTTTGTAGCGCTCAATAGATCGTTTTCCATTGAAAT
Source organism: Drosophila orena (assembly GCA_005876975.1). NCBI lineage: Eukaryota > Metazoa > Arthropoda > Insecta > Diptera > Drosophilidae > Drosophila > Drosophila orena. The sequence goes on along the minus strand of VCKV01000094.1, from coordinate 637,429 downwards.
ACTTACTAGACATAACATATAATAATAATAATACTGAATGGTGATAACACGTTAGTAACATTATTATTTAGGTCGGAATACCGAACCTTACGCACGAGTGTAATTTTATTGAGTTTTTCACTATTTTATGCAAAGTAATTAAAATCTAATAAAATAATGAATAATTTTGTTAATGCCACTTTTATCACAACAAAAAAATTTAAAAATAGCTAGGCAATCTTAGCGCCCCTATACTCTTATAATAAGCTTGATTTCTTGTATGATAAATAATTGATACACATTGGCATGAAAAGAAATATTTTTTAAACAACGTAAAAACAATATTTTTTTCTATCATATATTCTAATGTTCTAGTTAAGAGAACCTATAAAATCCTTATTAAATGTAATGTGTTCTTGTGTTTTTGTATCTCACACGTGTCAATTATGTATATTTGTTAAATATATATATATAACTCGAACTTTCCTAACTGGAAGTCTGTATAAATCGCACCCTTCTGTTACTGGCAACAGAAGGTAAAAATGCACGTGAATATTTTACAACTTGAAAGTAGTATACCTGTCGATTTTTTTTTGCTACAGATGCTGATTCGAAATAAGAAAGTTCGACCATATATTATATTATTTATATAATAAATTATGTATTGTTTATATGTACATCTTACACTACCTTGTAAAAATAAATTGTTTATATTATAGTGTCCAGTTGCCGGGCTTGATGTAAAATCTTTTTCTGATGTCCCACTAAAGTAATTCCCATGTCCGACAGTTGTTGAGCTGTTAACCTAGATATCTTTTTACGAAAATTTAAATTAGTATTTACCTAAAATGGATAAAATTATAATAGTTTACCTGTTGAGCATTTATTAAATTAGCCTCTTTAAAATGTTGACAGTATCTAGACATTTTAATGTGCTCTAACCAAAGGTCGGTACTTATGAAAATATTTTGACCACGCTGTGCATCCAAAATATGATTACCGTCTGATTCTGGTGAGTGTCGGGTTGTCAATAATGACTGTGGTTGTCTTGCCAAATTGTCAAGAGTTGAAACAATACTGGCAAATGTGGGGCGATGAGTACGTTGCTTTTGCCAGCAATCCAACATTAGCTGATAAAGGGCTTCTGGACAGTCCATCGGGGCTGGTAAACGATAGCCCTTCTCAATACTCTTTATGACGTCCTAAAGAATTGATAGGTGTAACAAGTATAAATAATAATATAATAGACTTCCACTTCGGTCATACCTGATTTGACCAGTTCCAATATGGGCGTTCTCCATAGGACATGACCTCCCATAGAACTACTCCATACGACCAAACATCCGATGCTGAAGTAAATTTTCTAAAAGCAATGGCTTCAGGCGCAGTCCAACGTACAGGAATTTTACCGCCCTTTAAATATAAAACAAAAAAAGTTAATATAAAAGTGAAGCCAACTAATAAAACTTCGAAAAACTAACACAAAGTTTTGAATGGTCACGCTGTTTTAATTTAATATTATTCCTGCGGTGTTGAGGTTCTGGTTAAATTTAAACCCTTATATTTTCAGGTTCTCTGGAATATACTTTACTATTGTACTTTAAAATAAAAATACGGAAAACCACAAACAAATCTGCTATCTGTTATCTTTCATTTGCTAGTATTGTATTCTTAAGTAAAAAAGGATACTAAAAAAAACGGTTTGTGAATCTACATAATGTAGTACATAATGTAATCTACATAATGTGTTGAGAAATCGGTTTGTTAATTGTGGTCTTCGTAGAAACATATTAGCTTAGATGCTCTTCTCCTTTCAAACGCCAAAATTTCGTTAGATATAAATTGTATATAATCATATTATATATATTGTATATAATAATAATAATATAATGTATATAATCTGTTCTATTCATAAGAAACCAATCGTAGTCATACTGTTAGAAAATTATTTTTCTTGTATACATGGTATAGTATTATGTGGTGTATGTAATGCTTTGAAAGATTCCATTTATAGCCTACTAAAACGCAGAATAGCTAAAATCATAAGCTATCCGTTCAATTATACTTACACGAGTTGTATATGCATCGCTTGCATTTTCAATTTCACGTGACAATCCGAAGTCAGCGATTTTGCATATTAATTGGGCATTTACGAGAACATTACGTGCCGCCAAGTCTCTGTGTACATAATTCATATCACTTAAATATGCCATCCCGCTAGCAATACCCCGAAGCATAACTATAAGCTGTAATGTTTGAAACTTTCCATCATTCACACGAAGAAATGTGTCTAGGCTGCCATTTTCCATGTACTCAGTAATAATCATAACCGGATTAGACCGAGTAACTACTCCCTGTAGGTAAATAACATTTGGATGATCAAACTGTCCCATAATAGAAGCTTCTGTCAAAAAGTCACAGCGAGCTTTTTCAGAAGATCCTGTCAAGACAAATGTTTAAAATGTTAAAGCAAATAATTAATTTTTAACCCAACTGCAAACTTGCCTGGTTTCAAAGTCTTTATTGCCACATCAATGTCCTGTACAAAGTTTGGGGGTATTTTTAAGCGACCGCGGCAGACATCGCCAAATTCTCCACCACCTTCAAAGTTTTGTTGTTCATAAATATACTAAAGTATTAGTATGAATGTTGAAAAAATCTTACCGATAATAGCTTCTATTGTAATGTAGTTTGCATCGATTTCTCGAGCGAATTCCCTTATAGCTTGATTAGGATCTTCATATGTATGCGGATCTACGTAGCTCCTACTATTTCCAAATAATGGAGTCGTCACTAAAATGGACATCGGAAAATAAGAGGCTTGACAAAATTAGCAGTTATCATAATAAATATTTAAGTATACATACATAATGAATATTAAAGTTATAATTATAGTAGTATGGTTTGAAAATAATTAGCCAAGATTGTCAGCTATGGTAGTCTGTATTACAATTTTGTTTAAATGTTTGAAGCATAGAGAGGTAAAATTTTACACACTCTTATTCAGAGTGTATTAATTAAAACACATTTGCACGTATTGTTGATCTGTCTTTGTATACGCATATGTATGTACAAGCAGCAGAAGAAACTAAGCTAAATTAATATTTGTAAATAATTATAAAAACCGTGTATGTATTGTTGAAGAGGTGTTGCTTTTTCAAAAAATAAAATACTCGTTAGGTCACGCGCAAGCTAGCGGTTAAAAACTGAACTTACTGCCGAGCTATTCCGCAAGCTCGAAAACTGCATGTCAGCTCAATAGAATCTTTTAATTTAAAAGGATTTAAATAGATTTCGAATGCTGGTACTCTCTACATATATCCATTTATCTACTTCTAATGACTGCACCGTCCATTTTATTACTTTCAAACGGTAACCTTTTTTCAATAGTTATACGAATAAGTTTTCGTCAGTAATATATGTCTGCAAATAAGTTAATTGGCGTTGCCGAAAAGTGGCTTTATATAAATTTTTAAAATACTAAAAGCATGCAACCAAAACCACTTAATCAAACTTAGAATGTAGCAAAGATAGAAATTCACAAAAAGTTATACCGTTTAAATGAAGTGTTTTAACAATTGGAGTAGTATCCATAGAATTAACTAAAAATAAAAATAAAAATATGTTGTATTGAATTAATATAACATTTGTATAGTTATCAAATAAAAAGTTCACAATTGAAAATTGTACAAAAAAATTGCCATCCGATGTCCGCTACACAATATTAATTCATCGAATGCGATAAAAACGTTATATCTTCTAATTCGAATAATAACTGAAAAATTTCAAATAATTCAGCCCACAAAATAGATACGAAAAATATGCCTAATATTCTGAATTACATATTTATTTAGTCAAAATACCCAAATATGTCGACCAGCGAATAAATTGACAAATTCAAGTTATACAAATAACTCACTATTTTATAACTATTTGTTTAAGTTATTTATACCCTCTTAGACGGTACTTAACTTGTAGTCAGTAGTTTGGAACATACGTTTTTACTGTTGCCTGTCCGTTATCTCAATTTTAAAGCCTTTTCCTATATATTACATTTGGTTTCGGGACGATCGTGATCGCATAATCATAAACAAATATTTCTATGCTATCTGCGAAAAACATTGTCAAGCTCGTAGATTCTAATGACGCCTATTCTGGACCAGTTGCCGACATAGCAAACGTGATCCCATTTCTAATCAAAAACAAAGCGGATGGGAAAGTCAAAAATGCAAGAACCTCAGAAACGGTACACTCCTAATCAAAATGAGGAACAACTTACAAGCTAATAACTTATGCAGCTTAAAGCCTTTGCTCCCAACATGAACGTTATTATTCACAACCCTCTTCATTCTAGACTACCATCTGCACCCAAATGTACATGGCTGGAAAATGCATTAATTGTAACGAAGAACAATTTTCAGGCAAACACAACTTAGTTAACAGAAGGTGCGCCTTCCCATCAGTACCCGTAAACGCATAATAGTTTCGCTCAAAGTAAATAAAACTTGCAATAAAAAATGTTACACCATCCTGTTATCCTATTCTATATTTCCGTTGCTTTGACGTCTTTTATTTAATTATTGAATACATTAAAAAAAAACCCTTTCTCCCCTTCATCACTCTTTTATAATAAAATCCAAGGGTGCACGTTCTCAGTTGGCTCTCTTTCAATAGATAAAAGCCAAATCCATCACATATGTCGGAAACATAAATGCAAGCCCAACATACAAAACCAATAGCACAAAAATCCTATGTATTACTCTAAACAACAGATACTTGCTTTGATAGTTGCATGTTTAAATTAGGAATGACTTGGCAGTATCCAATTTATTAAAACAACAACATCTTATGTAAAATCGGATCTGGCTCATAGTATTATGTACAAATATTTGCAATAGTGTTCCATACAATAATGTCGTGCGCCCAATTTTTTGTACGTCTAAGTAACGTTTTCAAGTGTGACTAGTTCACATATCGCTTTTATCATAAGGCACGCTAAAAGAACACAAATTGAATTTGAAAAATTAAATGTTACATGCCAACATTAAAAATGATTATTGAAAATATTTATACACGTTACTCGTAGAGTAGAAGGGTTTACTAGATTCGTTGAAAAGTATGTTACAGGCAGAAGGAAGCGTTTCCGACCATATAATGTGTATAAATTCTTGATGAGGATCAAAAGTCGAGTCGAACTGGCCATGTCCATCTGTCCGTCTGTCCCTATGAACGCGTCGATCTCAGGAGCTACAAAAGCTAGAATGTTGGGATGTGCACGCAGCGCAAGTTTATTTCCAAATATTGCAAAAAACTGCCACGTGATATTTTGTGATATTTATTTATGTGATATTTTTTCACTTTTATATATATCGTGTAAATTTCAACAGATTTACTCGCTTCTACGCTCACAAACAGCCCAAACCTCTCACGCCCACACTTTAAAAAAATGTTTAAAATGTTTTTGCCAGAAAATTTTGAAATTTCTCGTTTGGTGAGTAACGGGGACTATAGCATTCTATCTTGTTCTTTGTTTACGTAATTTCTACCGATACTATATAAAATGAAGATATTTATCGTTCGCACTTCCACTAGCGGAGTAACAGGTTTTTTTTTTAATTTTTAGGTCCTCTTTGTCCAAATCCGTGCATTGTTCTTAACTGAATATTTCGAGTCAAATAGATTTTTTTTAATAAATTTTCTATCGCAATATTAGCGATTTTACCTAATTAAGATATGTTTTTCTATAGTTTAAATTTGTAAATGCACAACTAAACAAATTATTTATAAAAATACTCTTACCTTCGTTGCTCGCGTAATCAAGTGGTAAAGGCAAATGATTTGTAGATTTTTTATCAAGTTCATCTTGATGCTTGGATCTCATGAAATATACTGTAGCTATTATAAAAATGACTAGAAATAGTACTCCCGTCACGATGGCTCCAGCAATAAATCGTATTTGCACAGAATCGTCGTACACTGTTATGATGGAATAAATGATTGAATATTACTGGTGCATAAATAAAAGGATGATAATTACCTGAACCAACGGATTGAAGAGTTTGGGCGTAAATCATGTTACTATAAGAACCAAACCCATTAATCGTTTTACAGCGAACTTGAAATCCATACTCCGTATTTTCTAAAAGTCCTACTATATGTGCCTTCGTTTCCTTTGTATTCAAAGCTGATTTATTTATAGCATCCAATTCGACCTTTGGAAACCAACGCACTTCATAAAATTCAAGTGGATAATCACTTTGAACAGGTTTATCCCATTCTAGATCGGCTTCTTTACTAGTTATAGCCAATATACGCAAGTTAAAAACTGTCGAGAGCAAAACCGACTCAGTTGTAAAAACGATTTCAGCATGACCGGTCTTTACTTCGTTCAAATCCAACGGTGTATTTAAGAACGACATATTTAAAAATGTTACGTCATTGACTGCCAGCAGTGAAGACTCGTTGGAGTGCCTCTTAGAATCGGTAATATGGGACACGCTATTTATTGCGTGTATCTGCACAGTGTATGTCGTTACCGGATCAAGATTAGTAAGTGTTATTTTCGTTTCGTTAAATGTGTCAGTTGAGGGATTGTACACTACATTTGGGCTGCACATATTACACCTAATCTTGTACACAATATCACTGTGGTATATTTTATGCTGAGTTTCGGATGGGAGGGATTCATTTTTGGTTGGTGCGCTCCAAGAAATTATGGCACTTGTTTGATCAACGAACAACAACGTGAGATTAGTAGGCGCAGCTGGTGGACTATAGCATGGCATATGTCGACCATCATTTGGATGTCTATAGTATCCGGACATACATTTGCAGAAGGGTGAACCACTTTTTGAAGTATTTGAATTGGGAGGACACGGAGTACATTTTGTTACCTCTGGTGACTTAAATGTACCAAGTGGGCATTCTGAAAAAATAACTTTTTTTTAGCTTATGTGGTAAAAATAAAAACAAACTATCAACAAGCATGGGAACGCCTGGGAAAATTATAAGTAACTTAGCATTGGAATGTTTGAAATAATACCAACCTGTACAGGTTTTATTTATATAATTCGGCTCGTAGCCAGGCTTGCAACGACAGCCACCAGTAAGAATTGTCCATTTCCCATCACCTTTGCATAGGTACGTTGGCGGCTCATACGGTTCTGCGTTTTCGACACAAGTTCCATTTTGTTTCTCAATTATAGTAATTTCTCTTCCCGTAGGTGTTTCGTTGAAGTGCGCAAAGTTTTCGGTAACAGCAGGACACGTAATATAATATACTTTTACTGCCAGAACGCTAATACAAGCGCCCTGATCTCTGAAAGCAAAATATACGCCTTTTTTGTTCACGGCTATGCTTTTCACCTCAGTGTTAATATCTACATCGGAATTCTGATTAAAGCGCCCCTCACCAGCCGCGATGCGAGCAATCAGCCTGTAACTATCTGTTTGCCATGGAGGAGGTTCTCGAGTAGCCGCATCAAACTCGTAAAAAAGTAAGCTAAATGTTTCCTTGCAAGATAAAGCGTTTCCTAAAGAAAAGATAATTAAATGCAATGAATCATTTTCCTCAATTCAAATAATTACGCTAAAGAGTAGCACTGTTAAACAGCACTGCAATAGATAGTCGGTACTGCAAAATTTGTTCGCAAATACAAATTTGTTGCTTAACTTAATTTCATTTCTGTACTATTTTATTTTGCAAAAAACTTTTCAAATACATGTTACTCATTACCCGTTACTCAGCTCAAGAAAGTACAAGTGTCATATGCATTTGGATATATATGCGAATATATCCGAAATCGCAAGCAAGAGCCACTTATGGACGGTTATATTTATTGCTTTCCAGTAACGCATCATGTTACGCATTAAAATTAAATTGTTTATATCTTCTGAAGTAATAAAGGTTTTTGGAATAACTTTCGTATATAATTTGATATAAACCACGTCTGTAAAGGGGTTTGGTGACTTTTGAGAGTTAAATATGGCATAGCCAAATATCGGTAGGAATTGGCTAGAAAAATAATAAAATAAAAACATAACATTTAATTTTTAGAAAATCTTGGTTTTTAAACGGACGGACAGATAGGGTCGGAATCGTTTTCTCCTACTTTTCTACGAACGAAGTACATTTTATAAAGTCCCAGAAATATATCGTATTAATAGTTGAGGTAGTATTACTTTCTTGTTCTTAAAAAACAATTTTATACATTTACCTGGGAATAAAGAACAATCGCGTATTGTGAACTGAATTTCAATGTAAAGTCGGTTTGCTGATCCACGATCGATAAACGGCGACCACAACCAGTTATTGACGTTGTGATATGCCACATCGCAAACCACATAGCTTCTCCAGTTTATGCCCTTAACGAAGTCTGTAAATGACTCTTCCACCCACTAAAATAGTAAAAATTAAGCAGTATATTTATTAGGCAATTAAGCGATATTTCTTATCACTAAATATTTACGAAAATAAAACTTGTATAGAACTTTAACTTTATAGAATCTTATTACATAATAAGCTTTAAACTATGTTCATATTGCAAATCTCATTAAAACAGGAAATCAGATATCGCTTGAACCAATTTGGTGATATTTTATATAAGTATTTATCAGTACAAAAAAGTGACAAGGCGAGCATACCCATATGCCATATCAACTAATAATTGGACTGAGGAAGAATAGAAAACAGTTGACAAGCACACTCCAAAGCGGTTTAATAAGAGCAAGGTCATGCAAGTGTTATTGGTCTAAATTTGACACAAGACGCTGAGACATACTTCCGATTTATGAGCGGAAAATCGCCTAATTTGGTGATAGAGTTACTAGTATTAGCGGCCTCCCAACACGAAGAAACAAATAATTACATCAATCATGTCAGCATGTTTTCATCTATGCAGAGTTCGAAACCCCAAGTTTTTGGTCTTTCCGCCGGATATTGAAAATATAATTGCTTTACGATAAAAAGTACATTTATAAGTCTATGCTTTATTCAAGCTCTACGTTTCTACGACATACTTTTCAGAGTATAACAAAAAACTTTTAAAACTAACTTATTTTGAATTAGAAAAAGAAATGCGAATATATGAATCAATAAAGAAATCTATATAGAATCTTTTCAAATTTGGGTACAGCCGATTTGACATAGATACTCTAAATTGATAATATTAATAATAATAATATAAAATTAATATTAGTTAGTTAATATAATAATAATATTAGTTTACGTACCCCTGGTGTTTGGGCTTGAGGTCCATACGGATACCTGGTCCACTCCAATGTAGCTTCTCTAGTTGTATCCAATAGAACGACTGCAGAAATTCGTGAACATTAGGAAAATGTCATTTACTGTTAAGGCTTAATGCTGTTGAGCAGTACGTACCCTGATCTGCATGTGCCAATTTAAAATGAATTGAAATTATAATAAGCAGTATTGTGCTCAATAGAGACATTCTTGAAAAAAGTTGAGATCTGCTTTGCTCATTAATTGGAGCTTGTACTTTGTAAAACACTAACTTGAGAGTGCTTATAACATCATTTTCTACGGAAGTTTGAATTGTTTCGGAATAAGTATTGCCTTTAATACCAATATATTTCGCTTCTTTGTCATTTGCGTGACACCCGGACACCATTTTCGTTTTGTTGGGATCGTTTTCGAGCACTTTTATTTTTTAATTGGCTTGTACGCACTTTGATGCGGTTTCACCAATATTGAGAGCATTATTCGGTCGGTCCAGTTTATAAGACAAGACTGAAAAAAGAATTTAATTTGCTTTAATGCATATTTTATAACCATAAATGTATTTCTGTAAAATTTTTTGAAGGACTCGTTCATTTTCGAGTCAATATTCACTGTCTTATGTGCATGTGTATATATACATGGAGGCGTATACACATATGGACCTGCATTGATACCTGCATTTTCCGATGCTGATATACACATGCATGGTATATGTACACAAATGGATAGTGTGTATGTATGCTTGTAAAAAGACGCTAGCATTGATTTAAACATTTATTGTCACGTACGGCTTTGGAACACAAGATATTTGAAAGAATTTTCTAATTTTATATATACATTTTGTATTTCAGCACCTCATTGATTAATACCTGCACGGCGGATTCTCGTCTTTATTTTAAAGTGGTTCTTTTACGACAAAAAAACCTCTCGATTTTGTGTGGATACTTGGTAAGGACCGGAATGTCATTTTCAATGTCTTTTCTGTCTCTTTTTTATTATTAAAATCCACTTCTACTTAGATAGCAATTCTGTTAAAACACTTGGTATCGATAACTTTTATAACACATTAAAATCCATCAAAACAAATTTTCTATAAAAAGTGAAGTCAACATAGCAATGACGATATGCCAACAAATTTGGAACAATGAAATATGGCACAAAATGAGATAAAAACATAACTGACATTGTTTTTCAATAATTATTAAGACTTTATAACAATGAACGGGTTTTAATTAATATGTTATCATTACAAAATGCTTGTCCTTCTGTTAAAAATTAAAATGATAGATTAAAATAGGCTTTGAATAACATAATTTTCCTGATGAAAGTATTTATCTGAATTTACATTTATTTGTACACGGTGTATATCAACTTGTTTAGGATCACTAATAGATTCGATCATGTGTAGTCTGAGTAAAGCTAACATAGCTGACAGTTTTTAAAAGTTTTTAAAAGTGTGTGAGCTTTTGTGAAAACTGATATAGAAGTTTAATTTCAAATAACCACCAATTACTTAGACGATTACATAAAAGTACAAGAGTACTATAGTCGAGTTCATCGACTACCAGGTACCCGCAATTGAAAGTGCGAAAGAGAAATTTAAAAATTGTTCTGGTAGATAGATTTTTTGATAGAAATTGGAAAAACAATAATAAAATCTAAAACATTTCAGAAGTGTGGGCGTGGGCAGAAGATGGAGTGGGCGTAAAAAAGAAATGTATGGTAAATTGAGAGAAAGTTACAAGACTAATATAAGAATTAAAAATATAATTCAACATTTTCCAACAGTCTGAGCGTGTCAGCTTTGTGCGTGAACATCATTTTTGGGCAAATCGAATGAAATTTACAATAAAAAAAATCAAGACATTTTCCAGAAGTGTGGGCGTATAAGTTTTAGCCGGTTTGTGGGAGTTAGAGTTGCAACATTTGGAAACAAGTTTGGGCTGCTCTAAGGCTCTGGAATCTGCATGCCTAATCTTTCTAGCCTTTATAGTTCTTGAGATCGAGGCGTTCATACGGAGGTTCATGCTAATGATCCTGATACATACTATTTATACTTCATATATATCGTTTTCCAAAAGGTTATGCCTTATGTTACCGCCCGAATTCTTATTATTATCTGTCCGTCCGCATGAATGTCGAGATCTCGGGATTTGTAAAAGCCAGAAGATTAAAAAGATTAAGTATACATATGTATTATTTATTTTTTTATATTAATTATTGTCTTGCCAATTTCTATCGATTTGCCAAATTAAATTTTTCCCTCGCACTACCACACTCTGCGCAACGAGTAACGAGACTAACATCCATGTAAATGACACTGTGCTAATTACATTGACGGAGGCAAAAAAGTCTATAGATATCGATGCACATACTACTTATGTGCGAGACTTATAGTCGAGTTTCTCGAGTTTACGCAATAGCATAGATTGAGCCTTATCTGGCTTCTTACAAATATACAATACTCTTATATCCTACATAAAAAAGTTATTGAGATCGAGGCGTTCATACGGAGGTTCATGCTAATGATCCTGATACAGACTATACTTCATATATATCGTTTTCCAAAAGGTATATGCCTTATGTTACCGCCCAAATTCTTATTATTATCTGTCCGTCCGCATGAACGTCGAGATCTCGGGATCTGTTTCAGACCGATCTGACCACGCCTTCCGTAGCCGCCCATATGAGATAGGCTTCGTATTATTCATACTTGTACAGTAATTAATAATGCTAGCACTCGTTAAATTCAACAAATGTTTTTAATTAATTTTTACAGTATTTAACCTTAATATTTATATGTAAGAAATAACAATGCATTCAAACTTCAATTTTACATTTCAAAAGCAGATATGCTAAAGCTTCATCCTCCGTTAATCAAACCGTGTAATTTTTTTGAGTAACACGATTCTTTTTACCCTCATTGGGGTCACTCGTAGTAAGAAATGTATTTTTTAACACAAGGGCTGTATCTTTCTCATTCATTTTTTTGCCAAGTTATTTTGTATGTAAAGGTGGAAGCTTCTCACTTTGGTGTTGATTTTATCCTTTTCTCCGTTCTTAAGTCGAATTCTTTCAGTTCATCAAAAATCCAACTCGAAACGGAAGATGCGCTACGCTTTTTATTTTCGCAATTCCCAATCAAACAGTTCACTTTGAAGGGATGACAAAATTTTCTGGTATGCATTAAAACAATTACAATTTTTTTTTTTATTAATTTTAGTCAAAGTATATCACATTCAAATTTTATTATTAAAACAGGTTTACTTTCAATGAATAATTTGAATTTTCGTCGAAAAATCGGCTCGGAAGAATGCATAGTACACAGAAAGACGCGAGTAAGGATCTCTAAACTGCATGGTATTTCTCCTAACGAACCCAAACATTGCATACGCCTATGGAAGAATAAATTTCAAGTGCGCAGAAAACCAGAATCTCCTATAAAAAAGGACTCCCAGATCCTAAATCTCATATAACAAGGACAGCGGTTTATTATTAATGGAGTAACAAGAAGCAACAATTACACGCATTTGCTATATGTAACCATATTGCATACATTTATATTTAAATGCAGATTATTTTAGTGCACCAGTTGCAAATTCTGTCCCAATCAGCCTGAAGCAAGAAACTCACACTAAAAGTGATAATTATCATATAGATTTTGTGATCATCTGCGTACAGCAAATCTATAAAAATAGGCAAAAAAATAATAAAATGAAAAAATTACAAACAAAATGTTAAACAAATGGCAGCGTGGCAGTTGTGGGCTAAAATGTTTTGGTATTCCGATAGGAATTGGCAAGACTAATAATAAATATAAAAAGTATCAAAACATTTTTTAAAAGTGTGGGTGTTTCAGACTTGGGCGGTAGAGAGGGCGTGACAACGTTCTGAAACAAGCTCGTGCAAGCTTTACTAATGTCTGCTTGTCTAAAGTTTTAGTTTCCGAGATCTCGACGTTCATACAGATGGACGGATGGACACACATAGCCATATTGACCCTCAACTATTGACCCTGATTAAGAATATATATACTTTATAGTTTCGGAAACGCCTCCTTCAACTTGTTACATACTTTTCAACGAATCTAGTATACTCTTTGACTCTCCGAGTAACGGGTATAAAAAGGCGTTTCGCCATTTTGAACGCCAAAAGCCAGGAATCAGAATCATGGCCATGGTCAGTCAATTTTCCAAAAAGTGTAAGTGTAACTCGTTATATTTGTGAACATTTATTAAATTTTTGAATTAGTTTTAGGGCCCATTTGTCTCAATGTCCTGTTTTGCATGTTTTTTCTTTTCTATCCCATATCCATTTGCAGTGGCGCCACTATATAGGAAATGTACAAGCAAGGGCTCGACTTTGTCAAAGCTTCGGTGTCCGAAGCCTAATTTCCTTTCTACTGTGAGGTGTCTTTAAAATATAGCAATGCTAGATGCAGGAGAGCAGCGCCTAGTAACAGCGAAGAAGGCTGAAATGCAAGGGCAGCCATGTTAACCGGAAAATAATGAGCCTTGGACTCCTGTAAGGCAGAGAGACCACGAAATAACGGTGAGGCGCTGGACCTTGGTCTATCGCCGCCCAAGGGCAAAGAGGTCGAGCTGCATCTTGGTGGGACACCGTTGGTCCTGGATCGCCTCAATCTATAAATAGATGGCGCAAGCGCAGCCCTTGACCACTCAGAAAGTAATACTCCTTGGCTTTATTAACTAATTAAATGATTTCATTTGGGCGAACCACTAAAATATGTACATCAAGTTTTCCTTTTGATTTATTTTTTTCACTTTTCGGACTAGTTCTGGCCAACTAGTAGGCCAAGAACACGTTTGTAAGCTTTAATAAGCTAATAAAACAATTGCATCAGGTAATTTTGAATCAAATAACCTTAAGTCCCGTCCCGGCTGAGGCCCGGATAAATATACGCTACTTGTAAACCCACCCAAAAAGTAATAAACAATTCAGTTTCAGATTCCAGTTCACGTTCTCGCACTGCGCATGCTCAGACTTTCAGGGTGGGGCTTATGGTTTGTGGTGAACTGTCTGCATATGGCAACCCTTAGCTCAATGGTGGTGCGTTGTGGCCGTTAATTTTATTTCAGTTCAGTTCCGTTCTGTTTGGTTTGGTTCCGTTCAGTTCGAATTGGGTATAATTCGCGTGAGGCTGAGTCTTCATGGAACACGGCGGCCACATAAAAAACTTTCGGAAAAACCACCCACATGTGTGTACATATGTGTATAACCGTGCATGCGTAGAGAATTTTCTAGCCGAAGGTTTCAGTTGTGAAAACAGACGAGGCGCTGTGACGGAGCCTTAAGGTTTTCATCAGTTTGATCCACTTAAAAGCTGCCTTTTCTTAAACATATCCTTTTTAGCAGAGTCCCAAACACATTAATTGGCGTCCTCTGTTTCGAATTAGAGCTTGGCTATAGGAACGATCCAGTCAAGGAACCGAACGAAATTTTCTTCAAAAATCTTCCTTCGGATTTGTGTAATAACTAATACTCTGCATAAATTTGGCTCAAAATGTGCAAAGGAAGACGGATCCGCCTTTATAAAGATCTAGTTTAAAAGTTGTTTAGCTTTTAGGTAAGGTAAACTCTATCATCAACCGGTAGTAGCAGCTTAATTATAGAAATCAACATATAATCCAATTTGTTCCTACTTAAAAATAGGAAAAATATTAGAAAGTGCAAGCCACACATACATGAGTATGTGTTAGTACGACCAAATACTTACGTGTACCTACATATATATTTGTGTGTTGACGAAGCAACCCTTAAGGTCGCGCGACGATGGCAACGACAAAAATATTTTGTACAAATAATAACAAATATACCACTACGTAGCCGATTCATAAAATCAGGGACTTTATTGAAATGTAAAATGTATGGTTTAGGAAAATGTGTTATTATTGTTTTTGTGTTATTTCATTTTAACTTTAAGCTTTTAAAAACTAGTGCAAGTTATGTAAAAAAGACATACCTTTTCGAAAGCTATAAGCTTTTAAAACCTGGTGGAAGTTATATAAAAAAGACATCCCGTTTCGAAAGCTTAAAATAATCTATTGGTTATCATATTTATTCCTATATAGATGCACTTGAATGGTATCGTAACTCAAGCGTCATCTTGTAAGGAATGGATTCCTTAAATGAGATAATTGACCACCAAGCATTTAGGCAGGAGTTAGTTGAAGATGCATCGGAGTTTATCACAGTTGGTCATCATTCGGAGCGCCAGTCGCAGTCCCGTCAGCACCCCAATGCTAGACAGGATCCGGCAATGTCTATGCAAGAAATGATTTCCTGTCCCAGAACAGACGCTTTGAGTGGAGGGGGGAAACAACGCCACGGCTCTGCAGCTGGGTCGGGATCGGCTTCGGGATCCGATTCCGTTGTCATGGTTATAGACGCACTGGGACAAGGTAACAGGCAACCATCATATCAAATTGTGCCTCAGCAGTTGCAGCAAAGAACAATGCCATTGCCATTCGGGCTACTCCAGCAGGATAGTCACCATTTGCAGCATGAGCGGGATGTCAATACCAGCCCAGTGGACTTTGTATCACCCGACATTAATTTGGAGGGTCTGACTGTAGACGCAATCTCCCACACGGTTCACTCCCAGGAAATGGCGATAAAGCAGGAGCAAAAGCTACTTATTGTGCAATCCAAGAGTCAGGATCAAGGCCACAGGCGCGTTCGAATGCTTGTAGACGTTTCGAGTGGCATGCACGTGGACGATATGGATGAGATTTCCTCTGATGACGTTGGCTGCGACGACGAAGGAGTTACGCTGAGCCAGCACCACCAGCATCTTTTGGAACAGGAGGAACAATTTGGCATGACAAGCCACCATCCGCATCACCAAACTCATACTCAGGTCCTCCATGGCTTGCACCAGAGATCAACTCATTCGGAAATGGGCCTGGAAAGTGGACATGGAGAGGTTCTATCGGTTATCGTCCATTCACAGGACAGCGATAAGGAGGACGGCGAGGATAATGGTGATGGGGATGCAGAAGGAGATGCAGAGAATGAAGACGATAATGAACGCGACTCACGGAGTCGTGAGCAGCTACTTAGTCACAGCTCGTATCAGACGTTGACCTCGGTGAATGATCGCCTATCCTCGCCTGGGTTTAGTCAAACATCTTATGCTACACTCACTCCCATTCAACCACTTCCGCCTATATCAACGATGTCCGAGAAGTTCGCGTACTCTGGCCACATCTCGGGAGGAGACAGTGGCGACACGGATGTCAATGGAGATGATGGAGGTAGAGGAGTCGTTGAGGTTGGTGACCTCAACCAATCCAGCGAGGCTGCAGGGACTGTTTCAATATCTAGTGGCAATGCTACCTCCTCTGTGTGCTCCAACAATGATTGCAGTTCTTTTTCTGCCCTCACTATGCCCATGGGAAGTGGCCATTTGGGCCTAGGGGTTTTAAGTGGCGTCCAGTCACCATTTTCCTCATACGAAAAGCTATCTTCGATGATTTCTTCTCCGCCTAATAACTACCTGGTCTCGTGCGATCTACATGCCTCAGTGTCGGGACGCGTTATTACCTCATCGCACTTGCAGCTAAGTCACAGCGGGAATAAAAAGGAGACTGGAATGACCCAAGAACACACACATGGGACTTGTGATGTCAATGGTGGGAAGTTTTCCTATACTGGACACCTCTCCGGAGGTGAAAGCGGAGATACTGATGTCAACGGTGAGAAGTTCTCTTTCTCTGACCATATATCCGGAGGGGATAGCGGAGATGAAGATGTCAATAGAGAAAAGTTTATATATTCAGATCACATCTCTGAAGGAGATAACGGCCCAGACGTCAATGGCGGAACGTAAGTATTTTTTTAAGCTACTCCTGGTCGTCATGGGTATTTTGAATTTGAGTTTACTGATGACGTATATAAAAAGCATTTCAACTCCGTTTGAATGAAACCAAACTTTCTCAACCTATTAAAAATGTTTTGATGATTTTTATAAAGTAAATTTTAAATTTGATAGTAATTGTGAGTTTTTCTTCCTGTCGATAAAATAAAAAGAAAATGTTTTGCTGCTAAAATACTTTTTTTTTCAAAATAAATATTAGCTTCAAAATATGTATATGATTTCATAAAAATTTTAAAAAATGTTAAGATTTGGAAACTATAATAAATATTAGATTCATATTAACATGTATATTCCAGAGAAGAATTTCTTCGAGTTTGTTTAAAAAGACTGTCGCGCGGTTTACACCCTATAAAGAATATATATTCTTGATCAGAATCTTTACCCAAGTCTATCTGATCACTTACGTCCCTCTATCCGTATAAGAAACTCGATAAAGGCTAGAAAGTTGAGATATCCTGATATTTCTACGCTCACTCTAACGCCCACAAACCGCCTAAAACTGCCACGACCACACTTTTAAAAAATTGTTTGATTTTATTTTATTTTATCACTTGCTTTCCCTTCGATTTAAAAAAAAATTTTTTTATTGTGGTTTCCTATTTTTATTGATATGCTGAACCAATTTTAAAATTGGCGGTTCGCACTCTTACATGCGGAGTACCTCGTCAGGAGGTGTTTTTGTTTGATACGTTATTGGCGTGGGTGGTGTTGGCGCGATTACATTGCCTTAAAAGTTTGTTCAATAACATGGCGTGGTGTATATATTAAATATGTTAAGTTGTAGTGCAGTATCTTTAATATTGGACTGTATGCTATGTATTTGGCAATATGGACTATGCAAGAGAAGCACTCCCCCATACTATTAAAAACAATATCTAATTTATTTGAAGGAATTGGCTCCAGATGCACTCTGAGAGGGAAGTGCGACTCCATATGCCCGTGCCGGCTGAGCTGGAAGCGAGGTTTCACATTTCGTCAGAGCGAAGGACTCGATTCAACGTGCCACCTTCGCGTGGATCCTTGAGCCGACATCATACTCCAAACGCACCGATCTGCCCCGCGGATTGGAAGGCGGATGATTGGAAACACAGTAACTCTGGCATTGTTAGTTTGACCACCGATATGCCCGTCGTTGTGTCCCTTACTCCTACACCACCTCCGATAACAGACGACTCGGTGAGCGGAATTAAACTAAACGGGCGAATATCACCAGAGCACAGACAACAGTTCTTCCTGGACAAAAGCCAAGAACCCAGTTCCGTGATAGTAGAACAGTGCAGTCCGGGCATTCATGGCACCCCGCACTCGGTGGGTTCCATTCAACAGCAGTCTCAATCAGCTCTCGGAAACGAGTTTCAAGTCAGCAGCCAGCAGGCCAAGGTTTCAGCATGCGCCTCACCAAAGGCGACTGTGTCCTCTGGAGGAGCAGGTTCCAGCCGGAATGCAAATGCCAGTGACGTGGAGGAGATCAACACTAAGGATCTGGCACAGCGCATCTCAGCCGAGCTCAAGCGATACAGCATTCCACAGGCGATATTCGCACAACGGGTACTCTGCCGATCGCAAGGCACCTTGTCCGATCTGCTGCGCAACCCAAAGCCGTGGTCCAAGCTGAAGTCCGGCCGAGAGACGTTTCGCAGGATGTACAAGTGGCTCCAGGAGCCCGAGTTTCAGCGCATGTCTGCTCTGAGGATGGCCGCTGCCCAAATTCCTCAGCGAGCTCCCTTGAGCTCTGCAGTGACACTTGGGTCAGCAACAGGTTCAAGTGGCTCCACCGGAAATATGCCGACGGACGTTGACTCACATGGTGGCACTACGATGAACTCAAATGGTAAGTAAATTTTGAGTTTCAAGCAGATCGATTTTTCACTGACTCTTTCATTAAGAGTGAAAAGCAATATTTTCATATTTTCTATGCCTTAGACAAAAATATACCTAAAAGATACTTATTGTTATCATCAGGATCGATCGATCTGTCTGTGTCCGTCTGGCTATCCGTCCTTATGAATGTCGAGATCTCAGGAATTATAAAGTCTGGGAAGTGGAGATAAGGCATGCAGATTCCAGAGACTTAGACGCAGCGTAAGTCCCACGGCCACACCTCCCGCGTAACCGAAGGAGGGGCGCTGCCGTGTATCGTTCTACTCGATTCGCGAGAAGATAGACGCGATATAGAAAATAGTAAAGCAACAGGAAATATGTAGTGTTGTATTAATATTAGCATTAGTACTGATCGCTTTAAGAGCGGCAGAGAGTGAGGATTAGAGATAATAGGATAAAGTCTATTATAGTCAGAATAAAATACTCTGTAGGGGTCATGAAACTCATAGTTAGATCTACAATGAATTAAAATTAGGGTTAATAGTTTCTAGTGAATCTGCTTGTAACAGAGAAGTTTAGCTGACTTACCAAGTCGGGACTATCAATGTTCCAAGCATTGTTCTACCGTTAGCTAGGGAAGGTGAATTAATTAACAATAGTCTACTGGAATAAGGAGGTAATATAAGGTTTGCATACCAATTTAGGCGGCATAGGCAAACAGTAAAAATTTTTTTTTGTACTGATTCAATGCGCTCCGAGTGAACTCCGTATTGCGGACTCCAAACGGGTGATCCAAACTCAACAATCGGGCGGACGTGAAAGGATCATTTGACCACCTAGCCTTATTGACAATAGACGAAATATGGTCTGAAAATTTTAGTTTAGGGTGTAGACGAACACCAAGATCATTAACACGTGTATTCTGTCCAAAGAGCACCCACTTAGAGTGTAAGTCGCGTGTCTGGGGTTGACACGACAGCAGTTCATAACTTTACACTTGAAACCATTAAAGCTTAGTACGCTACCACGGCACCATATTTGAAAGCTCGGATTGTAGATCGGATTGTTAGTCTGATTGCAAGAATGTCCTTATATTGCAGGCATCGTCTGCGTACATAAGGACAGGCGAATGTTTTATTACCAGGGGAAGGTCTTTAATAAATAAAGTGAAAAATGTTTTGATAGTTTTTTAATCTTTTAAATTTCTATCGAAAATTTAATTTTTTTAAATTTCAATTCAATTGAATTACTGTAAGTTCATGTGAGCTATGTATGTCTTGCCGCCCATTTCCTGTCCTGTAATAATATATTGTAATCAAAACTACTTTTTGTATTGCAATAATTCATGTGTTAAACTGTACATCTTCATCTGCGTTCTGGGCTAACATCAGTTATGACCAACGAATCGGATTCTTCGCCCGCATCCACACCTGCCACAAGCGTTTTGGTTGGCAGCGTCGTTAGCTGTCGTCGAAAGGAAGAGCCGCAGATCGAACAAATGCCGCAGCCAAAAAAGCCGCGATTGGTGTTCACCGATCTACAGCGACGAACATTACAAGCTATTTTCAAAGTATGTATAAATATTAGCTTATTAAATAGCGCTATCAATGGGGCTTTCTGAATGATTAAAAAATATTTTGTCTTTTTGTTCTGTTTCTGATGAATCCCTTAAAAAACATGTTATTTGATGATTCAACTAAATTTAATGTTTGCTCCTTGTTGACAAGAGTTTAATCTTTCTGACTTTCTTGCTTTAAAAATACCAATAATAGACACTTGTGTGCTATTGGAAGTGAATAATCAATTATTACTTTACAGGAAACTAAAAGGCCTTCGAAAGAGATGCAAGTGACCATCGCGAGACAGCTGGGGCTCGAGCCAACTACGGTGGGAAATTTTTTTATGAACGCCCGAAGAAGGTCGATGGATAAGTGGCGGGATGATGAATCCAAAAGCACTATGCATTTGTCACATAACCGACAGCAACAACAAGACGAGCAGGACAAGGATACTGGCCACACTCATAGTCAATCTCAAAATGGTCATAATCACACTCAAAACCAGGCTATCAATAATAGCATGTCGCATGACCACTACTCAAGTCTCCATACAACAGCTATGTCGCCTCTTGGAGCTTTTGATGAAGAGGCTGATATGGACTTGGAACTGGAAAGTCACGACTTTGATTTAGTGGACGCCGATGATCATGGGGATGCCAATGGCCCAAACAGCGACATGTTGTGACATCATAGCCAAAGCAGACGTCGAACGATCAACAAGTCCAAAGTATTAACTCCGAAGTCTTTGACTCAGTACTTCAACAACACCCGCATTCAGTCTCGTACGCCCATGGTTCCTCTAAGGAGAGCAATGGATGTCAATATTGGTCGCATTGTGAGAAAGAAAAACGAAGGTATTAGCAACTGGAGCTGTGACGATAACCGGGGTGAGATCGCGTCGGAGCATTTGCTTGAGGCCGGACGTATATCAGATGAAAAGATTATACTAAAGCAAAGCTTTCGCCAAGAAGTTCTCGATAAGGAGGCCCATATCTTCATTGATGATATAGCTATTCCAAATTACTTGGATGACCTGAAGGTAATGATTGTCTGTTAAGGGCAGACGTGCAATCTTGCTACGTGCGATCTCATTGCTTACTGATACTTTAATTGTCCAAAAGATTTAGCAAGATTTTTATTTATAGGATAAAAGTTGATTTAAACACATATATTTTCAAAGCAGTAATAGTAAATATATCAAATACTTTTAAACAAATATCTTTCCAATCAATTCTAAATTATGAACTGAGATTTTATTTGTAAAATGTTTGATCCTATTTTTTAATGCATCTCTGTTTATGAATTTCTTGATTAACGCTTTTTAGTAGGGCTAGCAAGGGAAACTTGAGCAGATAAGAATAAATTATACATTCAATAGGAAGAAAAGTTTCTTTTTTTAATGTACGCAATAAAATGTAAAAATATATTCTTAATACGGGCTCGAGTCGAACTACCTATAGCTAGCTGTATCGTCTGTATGAAAGTCAAAGTCTCCGGAACTAAGAGCTTGAAAGATGAGATTAGGCAAGCCAATTCTAGTGATACCTACGCAGTGCCCACATACACACCCTCTCACACCATCACACTTTTTAACAATCTTTTGGTTTTTCATCATGTATATTTACCTTGCCAATACCTACCGATATGCTAATAATATTGTTGTTACTCCCACTCTAAAGCAGAAAAAACGTCTGAGCTAATTATTAAAAAGTTATGAGCAATTAACCGGCAGGTAACCGGCACTATGTGGTGTGTACTCTTGAAAAGAGTCGTTTTGCTGCTGGCTGATCTACACCTCCCTCGCAGGCAGGGACAATATCTGATAGTCGGGGTATTTGGCTATGGCTATTTTTTATTTAATTATGAAACGAAACCAAATTTTATGTGTTAAAGCTGCAGAGTACAAAACTTTTATTTGCTGAATTAAGCTTCTTTGTTATTATAGAGTTTTTTGCTATTTATATTAATCATTTGTTATCCGACTTTAAACCTTTAAATCTTTTTTAAAGTTTAACTGAGTACGCGGATTATTTATAAGTGATTGTAGTTAAGCAGAATAATCGTTACGCACCAAGCTCTACTTTCTCCACTGCAAAATTTTGAAGGACCTCGAGCCGACAATATTTTCGAATATCATTGTGTAACATGAGACAGATAGCCATGTTTTAAGATTTTTCACATCACAGATATAATATTCCCCACTTGCACTGTAGGTACACATCGCACAATATATCCAGACAGTTAGTTAAACTTTGAGGAAGTAACTATGTCATGTTTGTGCGTACCTATTTATATGTTAAAAAAATAATAACTTTAATTTTTTACCTTAATGAAACGGAATGCATTGGCCTTAGGCAAAACGGTAAGATGTCCTTGGTAAAACAGAAAGGTGTATGTATGTAGATATTAGATTGAATAACATTAAATATATGTAAATTGAAGAACGCGATATATAACACACAACTTAATATGTAAAGAAAACTGTAACTAGTCAAATTTATAAGATAACACATTTCATATAAATATATTGTATAATTATCTATTTAACTATCAAATTATATTAAACTCATCCACATTAAAAAGCTTATTTTGTACCTTTTTGTGAAAAAATATTCGGGCCAAAAATGAATTTGAAATGTGAATACTTAAATATGGCTACCAAATTTTACTGTATTATTATTAATGTAAAAAAGTGTACATAAGAAAGATATTCAAAAATCCTTCCAGTTAAGTTTGAGTATAGATTTTCCATAAAAAGCCAGGTGGGCTGCAATATAAAAAACACAATAAATCACAAGTAATTTTGAAACGATACCAAATATTTTTAAAAATACTCAAATGTCATTCATAAGTCACTATGTTACTATCTTTAGGACGTATTATGAATAAGAAAATGCCTCTTGATGTATGCTAGCCAATTTAGTTTAAATAAAATTTACTAAACTACCGCAATACAGAGGTGGGTATGTCTAGGCACATTATTAATTTAGGTATATATGTATAGATCAGGCAATGCAATAATAAATTAAAGGCAAACTTAATTGAGTATTATTACGGGTGAGGATGACCATATCAAAGGATCAACACGCGGAGCAGATGGTGGAAGCACCGAATTTGAAAAACCCGATCAGCTCCAACGAATTAAGAGTCCGGAACTAAAATAAAAGCTCTAGCCACCTGTACAAAAGAGCGCAACTGCTGGAATAGTGGATAAAAGATCGCGACTGAACCGCTAGACTCGCAAACAAAACAAGGACACGCTTTAGTCGATTTCTTCTCGATTTTTGATTCTCGTTTCTAAGCTAGTGGGAGTGCTAGGAAGATATTTCAAAATGCTCTTATGATAGAAATGATAGAATTAGCAAGGCAAATATTAAAATCAAAATAATCTGAAAATGTTCATAATTGTGGGAGTGGCAGCATCGGATAACAGACTAAAACTACGCCTAAGTCTTGGAATAAATGCTTAATAATCGAGGCATTCATACGGACGGACGTGTCTTCCTTCAATCTCTTGCATACTTTTCAAGGAATCTAATAGATTCTTTTACAGTACGAATAGCGGATGTAATTATTATATGAAAAAATTTTAAAAAGTTTGGGGCTGTCGGTTTTGGGCGGGTGCTTGTGGCCATGGCGTGACAAATGACTTTTTGGCAAATCGATAGAAATTTACAAGACCAATAAAAAAATAAAGATATATCAAAATAATTTTCAAAAGTGTGGGCGTTGCAGTTTTGGTCGGTTTGTAGTTGTAAGAGTAGGCGTTGCAACGTTTTAAATTAAACTTGTGCGGCGTAGGCTTCACTAGAATCTGCATGACTCCCAACTTTCTAGTATTAATAGTTCCAGAGATCTCGTCGTTCATAGGAACGGACAAACGGATATGGCTAAATTGACTCGGCTAGTGATCTTAATTAAGAATACGTTTCGTTCACCTCTTACATACTTTTTAATGAATCTGGTATACTCTTGTACTCTACGAGTAAATGAAATTACTAAGTTAAGAAGACATAAATCTTATTTTTTAAAAAGTCTACCTTTCAAATAATTAGTGTTGATAACACAGTAACAATTTATTGTATACAACTTCTGTGTGTGCATTCATACTCATATAAGAACAATCTAACATGTAAGTGCGAATTTTTTAATCCTAAGACTTGAACAATACACAATACGTTACAAGTACTAGTTTTGATAAGGTACTTCAGTAGAGAAACAAGTTAGGATACAAGCATAAGCAGTAGTTTATATGCTAATGTCTCAGTTGCTTATAACAGGCTTAGTAACTTAATCAAAAACTGTTAACTTCTGTGAGCATTTGAAATGCAAGTATCTATATTCGAATTAGTCTATCTATTATAACAAGCGATAAAATCACGATCCTGATAATGCACGAAGACTCGATCCAATTTGTATGTGCTCAAAGTCGACTTGTTTCATTCACACGGATGACGTAACGTTTTGGCCGCTATCGATCGTCAGGCTAGATGCGCGCATACTTAGCGATGCCAATGATAAGTTGCTGTGGTAAATAACTTTGGGAGACAGCAGAGTGCTATTTTCGCTATCTAGAGCTGGATTCTTAACGTTGCAGAACGCAGACGAAGGTAAAAGGATGTCGGAGTTTATCCCTAGGAGGCCGTCGATCGACAAAGCATTCACATTGAAGGTAGAAGCGGTTGCGACGCCTCTGTCGGTGCTTTCACTTTCAGCCGGAACGCTGCTGCAGAGGTGTTGGCGCGAGCTGACCAGTTTGTTGCAGGCGGGGCATGATCGCGGGGCATTTTTCTCCCGCCTTCGTAAGATATTATAGGCACATCTGCAAGGGCCCGCATGGGAGACATTAAAATAAAAATTAATATTGCTTTAAACTGATCCTTTTTCTATTAACAATCCTAAGTATGCGAGAACGACCAGTTGGACAGGAGGGGGGTCTCTTACTGATAGGGCTGCAATAATTAAAAATTATAATCTGTAAATTCGAATTTTGAACAGGCAGACGGACAAGACCATAAAGTCTCGGCTGGAGATCCTGGTCAGGAATAAGTATAGCTGTCACCTACTTTTCAACGTTTATTGGTACGTAGATGTGTATTGACCAGCTAATCAATTTTTTAGACCTTGACGAATTTTATGCTTGTGGACGCCAGACACACTTTAGCGATATGCCATTGGCTTTAAAACAAAAAAAATACTATCAAGAAATTCTATGAAGAATATTTATACTTTGTAGGATCGGAATTGCTGACTTTTAAATAGTCTTCACCGAACCTAATATTAATAAACAGTTTTTTTAAATTCAAAAAATACTTTAGGGCTTACCTTGCATGAAGAATGTGTGCACAGGGTAGAGCTTCTAAGTTTTCTGGACGAAGGCCAAACAACTCCCCACACGCTCCGCAATTTAAGCCTAGCGCTGCATCTGTTTGATTAGCTAGTCTAAAATGGGTGTTGTATTGATCCTCGTCGCCTAGTGCCCGGTAGATCAATGCCAGTCGGCAACGAATTCTGCGAACAAGAAACTAAACAAGCAGCACAATTACAAGATTTGGCAAATATAATACATTTAAACTCTATACCTCTCGGGAAATGTAGTTCTACCGGACGGACAGGAATGCCTAAATATACTATATCAACTTATTCGGTGGGAAACACATCCGTATACCATGGTATAAGCGGATGGTATTTAGTTCATAAATTATGGGTATAAATATAGATAACCATTATCTACTGATCCAACTTTAGAAACAATTTGGAAAATCACATAATATATATAATATAAATAAAATTAATATTATATAATATATAATATAATATAATATAATATATAATATAATATAATATAATATATAATATAATATAATTTATATAATATAATAATATTAATATAATATATAATATAATTTATAATTTATATAAGCATTTATACATATATGAGCATATGTCTTATTTGTATTACCTTAGCCCCAATTGAGCTAGCAACTTCCAGAAGTCTAGTGTTAAATTCTAATGGTCTGCAGTTGCAGATCTTGTTCTGTAGGCGAAGTGTTTCCAAACAACGGGCTGCTCCGTCCATAGCCTCCATTTGGGCCATACGATCTCCTAAGCTGGCTGATGTACCCATAGCCTGTTCATATTGCCGGAATGCACGCTGCAAAAGGGTTTCATTATTGTACTCAGCTAGTGGAAGTGCGAACGAGATTTTTCAAAATTTATCTGAATTTCGATAGAATTTGAGAAACAATAATAAAATGCAAAAATGTTCAAAAGTGTTCATTTTGTGCGGTTTGTAGGCGTTTAAAGGGACGTGGCCAAACAATAAACAATAAAACGAAAAAAAACGAAACCTTATATTATTTTATTATTTGTATTCATACGGACGGACAGACGGACGGACATGGCCAGATCGGGTCTACCTGTTACATACTTTTCAACTAATCTAGTATACCCTTTTACTCTACGAGTAACGGGTATAAACATAGATGTTTATCGATGTTACCTCCATTCAAACAAGTTGAACATGGAAATAACAGGTAAGATAGTGGACTCCTGGTTCAGAGGTTAAATAATACTTACTCGTATGCCAGTGAATGGTTTTTCTATAATTTAAAAATTATTTTGGTCACAGAAGTTGATTTGGCTTACGATGTGGATAGCGTTCAAAGCAAAGCCGCTTTGAAAAAACAATACAAACCAAAAGAACTCCGGCCATAGCTCCGTAATCTAAATTTATTATGCCCTTGCAAAGGTGAAATTGCTTTCAATCAGAAGTCTGCAACACAGTCAAGGAGACATTTGCGACCGTATGAAATATACATATTTTTAAATGTCAAATATATTCATGTGTGTCGCTCCGTCCCTGTTATTTTTGAATGAATTTTAAAAAAATATTATCATTATATTGCGAAGAATATATTATTTAGAACGGGATGGTTTACTTTGTCAGTGCATTCGTTACTTCTGATCAAAGTGTGTTTTTAATTCTGTAAACCCACATTTTTTGACAATATCTTATTTTGTTTTTAAATTTATCAAGATCGCACGACAGTATCTATCATATAGCTGCCATAGGAAAATACTAGGAAAGAACTCAAAGTCTCGCTGTTTTTGAACATAAGGTCTTATTTCTTATTTGGTAAATATAACTTTAATTATATTTCACTAATGCAATGTATGTATATGTAGCTTCAGATATCTTGCACTGGCAACAAAGGAGGCGAAAATGCAGCCAGAACTAGAACTCCCAGCGGTGGCTACATAATTTCTCAGTTTTAAGGAATGGTCGATCCGAACAAAATTCAATTTACGCTTTAAAAAGCACGTTTTCCTCACACAGACTATAGAAATGCACATTCACAGTGCAATACTTACATCCATGTCCATTTTCTTTCGGTAAATGTCGCCCATGACGCGAATACTTCGCGTGTACGTCGCCTGGTCTCCAGAAATAAGTGAAAGCTTTGTGGCCTCCTGAAAAGAAATAATGATGGGGATGAACGGATGAACACATCTAGAGTTCAGTTGATGAACAGGCTCGACAATACCTTACAATAATCTTGTGCATCTCCAAGCTCACCCTGCTTTCGGAGAGACACCGCCATTCGCAATAGAGCTGCTCTATGGTGGCATGAGTTCAGGTCACCGAGCTGCAGGGATCGGGATAAGTCGTAGGCTTTAGAAGCGTATGTTGCACTTTTATCGTTATCCTGAAGCCGCCCGAAAAGCTCAGAGAGCGCGACATATACTTGTAACTCTAGTGATGGATCTCCAATAGCTGTAGCAATTTTGAACGCACCCTGCAAGCCCTCCAAAGCCCTAGAGAACCCACCCATTTCTAGGTATACTCGAGCAACCGTCAAATGGACAAGTCCACTTCTGCATTTAGTGCCGCATTCATTGTAAAGTGAGTGCCTGGCATAACTCAACGATCGCTCCAGGCCTCCCAAGCTGGCGTGTGCCCTGCTGAGGTTTAAGTACGTCTCAGCTCGCATATTTGGCGAATCCAGCTCCTCTGAAATTCTATGAAAATTTAATTACTCAGCTAGCGGGGTGCGGGGGAGAAAATTCCAAAATTATATAAACACATAATAAAATGGAAAAGAACCTGAAAACATTTGTCAATAGAATGGGCGTCTTTGCAAACAGTTTTTAGTAAATCGATAACATTTTACATGACTAAAAAAAATTGGGAAATATAATTTTCAAATAATCATTTTCAAAAAGTGTGGCCGTAGCAGCTTATGGCGACTTGTGCAAACAAACTTGCCCTGCGTCAATGTTTCTAGAAGCATTCGCTTTATCTCAATTTTCTACCTTTAATAGTTCCTGATATCTAGACGTACATACGGACATATGCATATGGCCAGATCGACTCGTCTATTGATTGTGATCAAGAATATATGTATATTCCCACGAATATAGTATACCCCTTTACGAGTAATGGGTATAACAAGGGCTGCGAAAGTTGAAGTGAGCGTGAACAAACCTTATCCATTTCAAAAGGAATTGGCGAGACCCACAGATCTGTGAAATACCCGGTTAGAGAGTATTATAATTATACCCGTTACTCGCAGAGTAAAATGGTAAGCTCAACTCGTTGAAAAGTATGTAACAGGTAGAAGGAAACGTTTCCGACTAGCCCGGTCTGGACAAGAAGACGCAGCACAAGTTTATTTTAGAGCGTCCACGCCCACTCTAACGCCGACAAGCCGCCAAGAGCTGTCACGCTCACACTTAAGAAAATTTTTTTCATTTTTGTTCGTTTTATTATTGGTTTTGCCCATTTGGGTATACCAAAAATATTTACAATTGTATTGTTAAGCTATTTGGATTTATTATTTTTTTATTTTTTCCAAATTTCTAATATTAGAATATATATATAATATTAATTTCTGAAAACTCACCCGAGCTGCTGATGACTAAATTCTATTGCATCACGAAATTTTCCCCAGTCCATATGTGCCTGATATAAGTATCCCAGTAGCTGAAAGCAGTCCTCTCTTTGGCAAGTCCCTTTTAGCGCGCTACGCCAAGTGCGTACGGCCTCCGTTTGATTGTTCTGCTCATATAGACGTCGTCCTCGCTCGATCTGGAAGAAGAATATATGTATATATTGGTAATATTTATATGTGTATTTATATGTGTATTTGTATGTAAGTGCCATACCTTCCGTTTAGCTATGTACTGTCTTAGGCTTTGCTGGCAGGACAAAAAGCAACTGATAATAGAACCTGATCGTAATAGCGCCTGGCTAGCCCATACGGAACGGGTTCCTACGTCAGGGCTGGATCCATATCCCGCCAACCGCGAAAAACTCTCATCTAATTGACACAAGTCTGTAAAATATGTAACAATTGTTAAAACATTGAAATAACTCATGTTCTGTTAAACATTTTCATGAAGCTTCAACAAAAGTTCGAATTACCGGTTTTTAATTAAAAAGTTTTCACTTAAGTTTTGTTTGATTATGGGCAGATTGCATATCTTTTTCACATAGCCTAGTGGAGGAACAAAGTGCCACCTCTTCTATCAATAATTTAATTTAATGTATAAAATATAAGTAATCAATCCGGAATTTTGTAAGCAATGCCCTATCGGCTTAATTTGCCATGTTCGTATTGGCCGTCTGGTATAATCGAGTTCCTTGACTACCAGTACCCAGAGAGCAAACGAGAAATTTAAAAAATTTGTTTATGTATATCGATAGAAACAAGCAAAAAAAATACAACAAATTTTAAAAACAATCAAAAAGATTTTTAAAAGTGTATGCGTGGCAGGTAGGTCATTCGAGTGGGCGTGACCAAATCGATTTTTGTATACCGATAGAAAGAGGACAGGCAAATTGAAACGAAAAATGGGTAAAACATTTTTCAAAAGAATGGGCGTGACAGTTCCTGTTTATGGCTTATGGGCCGGAAACGATTCCTTCTTTTAGAGCTTTTAGAGTTAGAGAGATAGTGGCGGTTCTGACGGATAGACGGCCATGTCCAGTTTGGCTATTGATCCTGATCAATAATATATACGTGTTTGTAATGTATATGGTCGAAATGCTTCCTTTTATTTCTTACATACTTTTCAACGAATCTACTATACCCTTTTACTCTTCGAGTAACGGAATTTTAGCAATATTTGGGAGCTATATTAATTGTAATCCTTTTTTTTTGTAAATTTTTCTATTAATCGTTACAAACAAAGATTTTAAGAAGGTGCGGGCAAAAATAGTGGAATCATAACATTGAGTAACATGCCATATTTTATTTTATTTAAAGTAGAACCAACTGAAATTAAATAATATAGAAGATTCACAAATATTTTAAATTTGACTATTTATTTATAATAAAAAAAAAAAACAAAAAAAGGAATAAAGCCGAAGATTACAACGATGATATGATTCGTGTGCATTAAATAGCTCGTAATTTTCCGACTGTTTCAAGGTATAATAGAATATATAATAATAAAGTCTTTTAACTTGGATTAAATTAGAACCGAAATTAAACCTTAATTACAATACAAAAAAAGCGAATGTAGGTACACACACCATTCACGCACGAAAGTTTTGCCAGAAAATTGGTTTCTATCGCAGTGCATTTTATTGAATACTACGAGTTTTGCATATGTTAAACGATAATATAGACACAGCAAATTTGGTGGTTGGGTTTTTTTGTATATGTATAGCGAATGGAGTTTAAGATTTAAAAGAGATCAACATAACACTCATACCCTAAATAAAACTATACATTTTTATTAAATACTTTTAGAGAAGTAATATTCAAACCGCTAGAATTTTCCAATAGGTAACGAGATCCATCAGGTGATGTAAGTAAACGTGTTGCAGACAGATTCTGGCTTGGTGGGATGCTAGAGGTAACATGAAATGGCGCGTAAGGATATATATAAACATAAGAAAAAATTTTTTTTTAAATGATAAATGTATTTGATTACCTAAGCAGATCCTTAGAATTAATGCTCTCCCATGACATGGCAGGCTCCTTTTTTTCTTAATCTTTTCGGATCGTACTGAAAGTAAAAAAATACAAGACTACATTTTTATAAAATGTCAAGGTTATATGGGCTTACAAATGAAATGCTTTGTATGTAATTTGCTTGATCGCCTGATCAGATTATATTACGTTTAGTTGCATAAGACCTCTCCCCATCAAGGGCCATTCAAGTTAAGATTGCCATTTCTCAATTAATCTTGTCATATGTAAATATTTTACGTTTATATAGAGTCCCAATGTACAACAAAATCAGTTCACTTCACATATAATATAAAACAAGTACATAAATGGAAAGCATATAATTAACTATACTTAAAGTAAATAAATGTCCAGTTTTGACGTCAACCGATGTACCTTGAGACAGCAAAAAATCCTTGTTCTTCACAGAAGTTATCTCTGAGTGACCTTGCTCCAATATTTGCTTATTTCACTGTCACAAATATTTGTGGAATAGTGTGAAATAGCTTGCAAAAATGTAATTACATGCACATTTGTACTGGTTTTACTACTAAAAGATCGTTAATGCTTTTTACGAAAAATCCGAACGTAGTATTACAGCTCTACATTTCTTGAGGATATGCAAAAGCAATTACTTCTTATAACTGTGCGTCCGACAATGTACCAGTCCAGTTGGAGGTCTTGTTCTTGTTCTTCGTGCTCTGCGTGGTGGTGGTATTCTGCAATTTGACGGAGGCTGCGCGGTGAAAAAATGTAATGTTGCAGATGGTTCAGTGGAACCAGTCTCAACCAGTTCACTCTACCACGGTAACGAAACAAACAAAAAAGGAAAAAATAAAAAACACTAAGCTTTCCCGAATAACACACAAAGAAACTAGTATTTTTTTACTTAATACTTAATTATTTTTAATTAATTTTAAGACTGTTTCTAAGGCAGCTACATATGTAAATGATGAAGAAGTCCTATCTGTCCTACTGTGACCTATATAGAAGAGAAGACACTAAGACACTTGTTTGCGTATAAACGCAATGAGGGGGATTATATAAAGTATATATGTATGTTCTTGATAAAAGTTACTAGCCGAGTCGATCTGGCCATGTTAGTTTGTCTGTTCGTATGATTGTCTAGATCTCGGGAACTATAAAAGCTGGAAAGTTGAGACTAATCATGCAGATTCTCGTGACGCCTACGCCATAGGAGTTTGCTTGCGTTGCGTTGTAAGCAGGTTTAGTTCGATACCCGAGTTAGACATACATACATATTCATACAGAATAAGACCCAAGTCGGATTACCAACTCTCCAATACTAAGAGGTGGAAAGTAAGTAGCGCTCTTCCTTTAATTAAACATCGGAATTCATCAAGGTAGCATCATTGGCCAAACTCTATTTACACCTGTTACTCGAAGAGTAAAAGGGTATACTTCAATTCCTTGAAAAGTATGTAATAGGCAGAAAAAAGCGTTTATGACCATATAAAGTATTGATCAGGATCAATAGCGAAGTCGATCTGGCCATGTCCGTCTGTCCATCCGAATGAACGGCGAGTTCTCAGCAACTATAGAAGCTAGAATTTTGAGAATAGGTATGCAGATTTCAGAGACATAGAGGCAAGCTTGTTAAACGACATTACCACACCCACAAACCGTTCAAAACGGCCACGCCCATTTTTTTATTTTCCCATTTTTTTATTAGTTTAAAATGGTTGTCATACCCACCTTAACAGCCAAAACTAAGACACGCACACTTTTGAAAAATGTTTAGATATTTTTTTATTAGTTTCGTAAATTTCGATCGATTTGCATAAAAATTTTTGCGACATCCACTCTTACTACCAAAAAGCGCCAATAACTGTCACGCCCATACTTTCTAAAAAATTTTTAATTTTTATTCCCAATATATACAGATATTTCAGAGTAGCTGAGTAACGGGTATCTGATAGTCGGGTACCTCGACTTTAGCGGTGTTTTACTTTCAATTGCTCTCTGATGACTTTTACAACATCGCTTGGCTGAAACCTTATTAACACCGTCTTAGTTTCTCTTCGACTTGGCGGCAACGGCAAGGCGAATGAATTCATTGCAGGGTTTAGCGCAAGCCGCATTTAGAAGATGTATACGTACACAGATGTAATGTACAGGCTCTGTCCTGGTGCTCTCTGGTCCGTATGCCAGATGTATCTCGGCCGACGCTATTCGAGTCGATGTGGCCATGTCCGTCTCTGCGTCCGTATGAACGTAGAGATCTCAGGAACTATCAAAGCTAGAAAGTTGAGACTAGGTATGCGGATTCCAGAGACATACACGTAGCGCAAGTTAAATAATGTTGCCCCGCTCACTCCAACGCCCATAAGCCGCATAAAACTGTCACGCCCACGCTTTTGAAAAATGTTTTGATATTTTTTAGTTTGCTTATTAGTCTTATAAATTTCTATCGATTTGTTAAAAATCTTTTTGCCACGCCCATTCACAGCCCAAATCTGCCACGCCCACATTTTTAAAAAATGTTTTGATATTTGTTTTTAGTCATATAAATTTGTATCGATTTGCCAAAAAAGTTTTTGCCAAGCCTACAAGCCGCCTAAAACTGTCACGCTACACTTTTGAAAAAAAATGTATTAAAAAAAAATATTTTTTTTGCAATTTCTACCGATAAATCGAAAAATAAAGAAATTTCTCGTTCGTACTTCTACTATCTGAGTAACGGGTATCTAATAGTCGGAAAACTCGACTATAGCATTCTATCTTGCTTTTCCTTTTATTTCTCTTGCTAATTTCTATCGATATACCAAAAGAATTTAAAACTTTCTCGTTCGCAGTCCCACTAGCTGAGTAAAGGGTATCTGATAGTCCAGGAATTCGACTATATCGTTCGGTCTTGATTTAATGTTGCAATCCAAACCCTCTGGATGGACGAGGTCTCTTATTTACTTCCAGTGTTTGTACTGAAGCCTATTTTTAGTGGTTTTGTTCTTTTATTCGATACTAAAATTGTAGTCATTATCGTATTGGTGGTGACGAAGATATAGTGTTACTGGGAGCCTTTGGTTTGGTGCCCTTCTCGAAATACCTACTAACTGTAATTTTAAGGACCTGACCAAATTCACGGTATATTAAACTTATATGTATGTTGATTCAATTTTTTTATGTTTTATTAATATAATTAATCATCTGCTTGCCACAGCTTCATTATTACCTTGGCTATTTTGTATGCTCATACATAGTTTTTTCAATATGCACTTGCTTATGTTACTCCCTAATACATGTATCAATACATATATACATACACATATACATATATATAAATATACATATACATATAAATATATATGTATATATGCTGCGCTACTATTAAAAACTACAATATATTTTTTTTTCGGTAACATACAATTGCATACTAGCGTGGTTGCAGTGTAAGAATTTTTTTTATTCAACCATATCAAATCATATAAGCTAATCGATCGGCATGTATGGTTTTGAATCATTATGTTTACAATTATTTTGTGCATTGCCATAAGCCCCAAAAAATTGAACGAGAATTTAGATAAATGTTGTTTTTAAACGATCTATGGTCGTCAATTTAAGTAGAGTCAAATAAATCAACACAATACGACCAGTTGCTTATTACAATTCAGAATACAAATACTTAATTGCGTGTTTTGTTCCGACTGCACCGCTTACAAAAAACCTATTTACAGTGCAGCTTAATAATCGATATGAAATTGAATTATCAGAGAAAGCTTTGCTCATGAAGAAACTACAGTATGCCCTAATGGTGTTGAAGATGTGCCTGTGTTGAAACGAAATCATTCCTTAAGACAGGAGCGAAGGTAGGTAGGCGTTAAGAGAAAAGGTAGTAAAAGTCTTCGATTCTGTTCATTGACCAAGAAGATTTTTAGAAAGCTGCTCGCTTATAAAGCTGTATTTATGCAATCTGTGTTGAATGAATGTGTTATCTTAACGATTTTTTATATAATTCTGACTCTTGTCTTATTATGTAGATAGTTACGGTTCTATTGTATGAATCTATGTATGTTGTATGTAATGTTCCTTGTAAGTATGATATTAAGTAATTGATTAAGTAACAGTACGGTCCGCATTAATATTATCCTGCCAATGTAATAACAACCTGTAATTCTAAAAAATACATTTTCGTCGTTTTAAAGGCTTAATTTAATACATTGGCAGAAAGTTTTGGATACAGGTCTAAGTAGAGCAATGCATATTTTTAAGGTATTCACTCATAGAATTGGACTGAATCTAGATTTCGGTTTCCACCGTTGGATCGTAATAAATTCGGTTTAGTGTTCAGGTTTTGCTGTGGCAGTATAAGAATATAATTTGTCCGAAAATTTATCAAAATGTATTGAAGTTTAATAAACCTTCAAGGCTATATTGCAGTAAGTAAACCAGCAGCCTAACAAAAATATAAGCAAAACAGGTCAAACAGGACGAAATTTACGCGTAATGCACAATATAGGTGTTACTTTAAAATTAGTCGCGACAAAAGCACAGTTTTAGAACACACCCCACCGATATAATATGAGATGTTTGTTTCTGCCTATCTTCAATTATAATTTGTAAATAGTGAACTCACTGTGGCAAATTTCGTTTTACTCACATGCTTTTACGAGTAAATTATAGACACGCTCACATAATCACGCCCTAAATAATTAAATTGTTTACTATATATAGACTATGTATATAAATTGTAACCTTTTTCACATAAAGGTAGCACAAGATGCCTTAATATATATTTCATAATTTACGGTTTTTTAATAATTCTTATTTTGCGATATTAGTAATTTTTAGTTAAGTTATTTTAAATTTACAAAGTTTATAACGTTTCACCTAAACATTTCTTGTATATAAGTATGTGAATGCTATATGTATATACATATATACTTTATTTAAGGTTAAGAATCACTTCTCTATACTGCTTCGTTCATTTACAAAATAAAATTTTATTATTAAAAGGAATTATAAAATAAAACAAAACAAAAAAGAACATAGAACTTATAGTTGAGTTCTTCAAATTTCACCTTTACCATATTCAAAATACCTACCACGATTTTAAATACACATGAATGTATACGAAACACATATATACGTTTCATTTGAATATACAATTACAATACTTATGCGTGGCAATCCGCAATCTGCAATTAAATTAAATTACTTGTCTTATTTGCTAAGTGTTTTCTTAGTCAGCGATGCTTATTAATTTCAGTCAAAATATCCTTCGTACAGGATAACTTTTTTTCAAACAGTATTGGGATTTGTAATGGGAAACTGTAATTAAATTAATCCATCCAATGCCAAACGATTCTCTTTCTTCTAGAATATTTTAACTATTTCCTTTGACATTTCCTTCAGTATGTCGGTAAAAAACAAGAAAGTCGGAATGATCATTTTAACTGACAGTCACGAAGTCAGGTAAAACTATAGCTGCAATGATTTTGTAATTGCTACAACGCTTTACCATTTTTGGTTATAAATGGGAATATATTATATTTCTGTCCCACACATACCGCTATAAGTAGTTTCGGAAAACCAGAAGGACACAATAAAAGAGAGGACAGAAGACACAGTGGCTAGGCAGTGTCAAATGGCCTTTTGTATTATTCTGTTTCGTAATACCATTCCTCTCATCCGTGTTTTCTTAAGCATTATTAGTTATATCTAAACCACTAAATCTAAGTTTTAATGTACTCGATATATTTAATTTCTTTACTTATTAATTCTATTTCACCTTTCTCCTTTCTTTCTGATCTATTATTTTAAATTGTGAGTCACAGAAACTCGATCAATTGCAATTACATATCCAAATTAATATCAGTAAGCATATCATTTGGTTCCAACCTCTCCAATCCACTACTTGTATCACTGTTTATATAGCAATAGCCGGAGAAGAGTGACAAATAATATTGTGTGATATTGATATTCTTAAAAATAAATTTGAACAGGGGAACACAAAATCGAATGTTCATTAAAAATGTACCGGTCATATTTAAAAATTTTTGCTTTCTGGCAAAACATCCCATTTATAGAGGTCGCAGTGATTTCAACCATTGGCCTATATCGCAAACGTGGTTTGCAACGTGCTTTGAAGAAGATAATGAATGCCAAGGATTGCAAAAACGCTAAAAAAATATGATGAGTTCATCCAATATGCAGACAAATGGCAAGATTGAATAGATGGCAGTGGGAAAATTGATAAGATCCAGATCCATAAAGCGAAAATGTGACCATCCGATGTCGCTGTGCCACTATTATATGTCAGCTCTTCATTTTTTACAGCCTCGTTGGGATGTTTGTTGTTAGGATGGTGGTCATCTGAAAATATTTATTATATATTAAAACAAGATAGTATGCTTAGTCGAGATCCCCGACTATCAGATATCCGTTACTCAGCTAGTTGAAGTGCAAACGAGAATCAGTATATCAGTAAAAATTTGGGAAAAAATAATAGATCCTGATTAATATATATACTTTATATGGCTGGAAACGCTTTCTACTGCCTGTTACATACTTTTCAACGAATCAGTATACTATTTTACTCTACGAGTAACGGGTATAAACACAACTTGAAAAAAAGTACCTAGGAGTACTTTTTGCCTGTATGCTTCAAAATTTCTTTTCTTTTTTGTGCTGAAGGCCATTACGTACCGTTTCCGTTAATATTACTGTTAGCATTACCCTTATGGGATGGATAGCTGTGTTGCGCATTGTTTATCCGTATCCCAGTTTGAATGTGGTGATGTCCGGGGTGTGCTCCATTTATTCCACCTCGTCCTGGTTGCAGCATATTAATGTTGCCATGACCATGGCCAGGAGTTAATATAATCCCTCCACCACCAACAATTGCAGTTCCACCGGCATTAGTCCCTACATGATTACCGATTACGTTTGGCTGGATTGGTATCCGATTAAACTGATCAATGTTTGAATTAATAGTAGTTGGTATGCCATTTAAATTGATATTTCCGTTGAGTGGATTAATTGGTATTCCTGCTGACGGAGGACCCCCTAAAATTAGGCCTCCATTTATACCAATGTTGTTTCCAATAGCTATGTTATTGCCCTGGCTATTAACATGACTATCATCATTTTTCGCTATATTGACATTGATGGCTCCTCCAGTGTCTGTACCAGATTTAGAATTGCTTATCACCGTGGTTTTGTTCTTGTCCTCGGGGCCACAACACACTTTAAAGACTACTTTCATGTTATTCGTAGAGCATCGACCTCCAATTCTTCGATATAAATCATCCTTAGATGAGGTTGCTAAATAAACAGTAAAAATAGTATTATCTTCAAATGGAGGAATAAAAAACGAACTCACAAATAAAGTAATAATCATTTCCAGGTAGGAACTCCAAGCCACCTGGCTGCGGTGTAAATGGCCGGAAAGTTATTGTAAAAAACATTAATTTCTGAGGTTTATCACATATAGCTATTACTCGCGGATCTGCATTTGTTATGCGACAAGTTTCATACTCCACTTTAGACACATTGTAAATTATATATTTTTCAGTTTCGTTCTCAAAAGTCCCTGGCTCATATACTGGGCATATTATATGAACCTGGTCGAACTCAAATGCAAGATTGCCTTTATTAACATCGATAATATGATCTGTGTTATCAATCCGAAATCTGTGGATAAGAAAATGTAATAAAATTCAATTTGTTTTTCAGGGAGACAGATAACGGTTTTCAATTACATAAGTGCACAACGAAATAAGAACTTAGTTTCTGTGCACGATATTCGCATACAATGATTTAAGCAACAGTTCAGTAAGAATTCGAAAATTAACATTTTGAAAATGGGTTAGTATCATCTTTCTATCTAGACTAGACTAAGCTTGTTAACTTTTTTTTAAGTTTCTTAATGCCGTGGCTATGAAAATGTGCTATATGTTGTATCACGGTTTATTTTATACATAATTTGTGGAATTTATAGGTAAAATATAATTTTTATTGGTACTTTTTGTAAATTATTAAAATTTTCGATTCGATTTCTAGTTTAGTCTTAAGCTTATAAAACTTTTGGAATTCAAAATTATATCAAACAATACCTTGCGTTGGGCATATTTTGCGTCTAAGTCTCTTAAATCTTTTCTGGGTTTTATAGTTTTCGAATCCTCTACGTTCATACGCACAGACAGAAGGACATAACCAGATCGAGTCGGCAAGTGATCCGGATCGAGAATATATATACTTTATAGGATCGAAAACACTTCCTCCTACTTATTACCTACTTTTCAACGAGTTTAATATACCCATTTACCCGACAAGCAACAGGTATAAAAACATTCTTAGTTAAAAAAAAATGGTTGAGTGCCCCGACTTTTAAATACCCGTTCCTGAGCTTTAAGAATTGTGAGAGATATATATAAAAGCTGCAAAAAGTGTGCTGTAAAAATGAATCAAATGCTTCAGTATACCAAAAACTTGCTTCAAAGATTGCACGTAAGGTAAACTTAAAACAGCGTTCCTATATTTCGATATTGCAACTTTTTTGTCTTTTATATGGGTTCCAAACGAATCACCGTCCACATACACCATCTAGGAATACTTTAAATATGTGAGAGCCTGTCATTCTTTAGCGTTATTCCAATTGTTGGCGTTAGTTGATTTGAAAACTCACTCTGTGTAGGCCAGAATATACTTGACTACTCCCAACCAAATACATTAGAATAACAAGATGCGTAACGGCCATACATTGGTTTTGCACTATGCAGCCACTTTTTTGGTGACTGCAATAAATCCGCTCGCGTAAAATTGAGAGCATAAAAATGAGCGTATGGGAGTGAAAACAGTAATCAAGAAAGTGTGTATGTGTGCGTACTTGGGCTAGAAGACGATTTTCATTCTGAGATAAATTTTGGCATAAGAAACGAATTTGATGAAAGTTTTGGTACTTGGGCTAGAAGACGATTTTCATTCTGAAATAAATGTTGACATAAGAAACGAATTTGATTAAAGTTTTGGTCAATTTCGTTTTAATATGATCTAATAAAATATTATTTAAAAAGTTGAAGCCGTGCCTATTATTGTATTCTAGTTTTCTAACTATTGTTTTTCGATATATTTTGCTCCTTTTTTTATATATTTACTTTGTATATATATTTATTTTCAGTCTTCAATTATGTAAATATTTTGTAACATGAAGGAATTATCACTCATTTTTTCATTTATGAACTTTAGTTTTTTTTCTATCAGCTATCACAGTCCACTTGGCCACAGTCCACAGTAAAACTTTTATAAGTTTGTTTAAAAGATCAATTTTATGCATATAACATTTGAGTGAACTATTTAACTATTCGAGTGAAACCATAATGAGAAATCGCTACTTTTATTGGTGCACTTAATGCATTGATCTGCGGTTGTTTTTATTATTTTTAAAAATATTTTCAAAAACTTAAATGTGTATTTTAAAGATATAAAAAAAAACAGATTGTATCTTTAGATTTCCAAAGTCCGATTCTATCGTGTAGTTTTTCTCATGTATGAAAAGCTCTGATGGGGCTGTTAAATGCTCGCTTTCTTTTAAAATCAACGATCTGGGACCCTATTTTGTATAGGAAACGCTTTATTGTACCTGCTAAAGACTTCTCAACAAATCTAGTACATTCTGAAAAAAACACAAAATATGTCAATTTAGCCTAATATTTTATATTTAGAATTTGTGTTCCGATTCCGGAAATTATCCTGATAAAATAAAATTCCGCGTTTTAATATTGATTAATATGTTTATATTCACATCAAAAAAGAAAACCATACAGAGAGATTGGGTAGTTTCTGGTTAACATAATAACATATATGGCCTAATGTGAATAACAAAGTTATTATAATTGGGCTATGTGGTGTAGTGCACAATGAACACTGACATATAATTATTCTATTGGAAATGACTCATGTAATCTAATTGCATGTCTATAAGCGAATACATTATTAGCCAGAAGTTTAATTATTGATAAAAATCAGTTTTATTTGAACTGACAAATCCCCTATACGAATAAATGTTACTCTTCATACTTTTCTCCACATGGTACTATTGACTTAAACGCTAAAATATAACTTTGGAAAGCCATAGTTGTAATTTCTTAGAACATAATACATTTATGGGGCAAAATAAAGAACTACACTTGTTAATTTCAATAAAATTATAATACCGTCTGCTTAGGTATACAACTATATTTGTGTACTTACATGCTGTTTGATGTGTTCCAATGCATGTAAAAAGTCTTAGCGCAACTGGACATAGTGGAGAGCAGAACCGTTTCCATACAAATTAAAGTAAGCAACGTAACAAAGGATGTGGCTCCAAATGTTGGAAATGGAATCATCATTTTACATCTCACCGGTGATGGCTGGGCCGAAGATAACAAGCAGTTTCTGTTCTTAATCTTCTTTTTACCAAGAAAATGACGTGATGTCTTTGATTCTATCCCTGCTTCCACCAGTGCAGATGAATGCTTCGCGGATGGTTGACTTTCATTTGATGAATAAAGCGGCGTAAGTTTGTTGAAGGCTTGGAACTTGCTTTTGCTTTTAGACTTTCGATGCATAGCTGGTTGTTGTTTATTCGTCGTCGTAAGCGTCTTATGCCGAATTCTCGGTATACTCTCAATACTTCCTGGCACGTACAGCTTAATGCTTAAAGGTTTTCCAGAGTATAGCTGAACTTTATGTTTCTCCTTGTGTTGCTGCTGCCGATGAGTGTTGCAATTGGGGAAAGCTACTAAGAGCGGTGGATGTGAGTCTTCAAGCACTTTACTGGTAGTTAGGCGCCTCTTACATGACAACATACTCCGACGTTGATAACTGTCATTAATCTGAGACTTTGACTGGGTCCAGGAAACAGTTAGACGTAGCTCTTTTGATCGTTCTTGCATACCGCTGGCAATGTTTTCGATGTTAGATCGTTAGTAGCTTCCTTACTGAATGTCTCGATATAGTATACAATAAGCCTCCGACTTAAGAATATGTTGACTGGCTACAGCTACATCCGTGTCGTTCCAGACCAATGTGTCTTGCTCCATCTGCAACCAATAAACAAATATTTTTTCAAATTCGGGACAGTGCTCGCTTACTTATCAATTAAAACGCTCAAACTACAGTGTAACCTGCAATAAGGTTTTATCACTTTGAACGGCAGTCTAAGTTGTGATAAGGCGCACCAAAAGATGATGCGATTGTACGTATTGCGACTACTATGCGGTACCCTCAAAGTATATACAGTATTCTTGTGAATGAGTCAATTTTATGAAGTGTGTTTATACAGTAAGTTGAAATATAATGTTTTGGCACAAAAGCTAAATATTACAACTTTTGTATGTTATAAAATTATTATTCTGCATTGGTATATAAGAAATGCCTAAGAAAGTTAACAGAAAATGTAACGCAACCTTCGGAAGCTAAATTATCCTTTACGATCCAGTTCATATTTCGGTGAAATATAAAGGTAAAAACCACACTTTAATTGAAATTTTCCCTTTATTTGTCATTCCGTAAGAAATTGTCGTTTTATTCAAAATTCTAAACGACTTAAGCTACAAAAAAGTGCTATATGTCAATGAAAAAATATTGCACAATTGCCTTGCATTTGCCGGCAGTCGAGGAAAGGAGCTGTTGATGCTGATCAAGAATAATTATATTCATCATACGGACGGTGACGCTGGGGATCCCTGCCACGGGGATGTACTATTACGAGATTTTTTGAAGTTCTCCAACTTATTTAACAAGGCCAGCAACCAATTATCAATTCATCGTGGGACAGTAATCATTAATATACGTATGTACATTTCCTATATAGAATGGGGTTGGTAATATTAAAAATATTTATTTACATGCATAGACATAACACGATAAACCTGACTTAAGTACAGCAATATACAGCGGAACGGTAGTTTTTGGCATTCAATTTATAGCCGAACAATCATATTCCTTAAATATTGTATGTTCAACTGATAAAACATCACAATAGCATTATACAATTGCACATGTATGTATACACCAAAGACTTTTCTGTATACATACACAGTGACGACACACTCCCCGAGGAGACGGGATAAACTCTATATATACACCAATCTTACTTTCGGGGAAACATTCTTTTTTAATAAGTTTAACAAACTGGTATAAATATGTTGGTATCATGATAATTGATAAACATAAACACGACCATTTAAATATAAGCACATAACATTGTCTTCCCTTTTTTGGAAAATCTATTTCAAAATTACATTTTCACATGGTTAAAAATGGTTCCAAACAGGTTTTTGTCTGAAGAAATGAAAAACTCGAAAACAGCTCATTTAAATTACAGTTTTTTTTACACTTGGTCTACATACAAGAATTATTTATATAAATAATGGAGAGCTAGAGCTATAATAAAAAAAACTTGTTTAGAGCTGGAAAATAAAACGATGTTTACTCTATCTTTCGATGTATCTATAAATTAAGGCGCATCGATAGTTTTACAAATCAATCGATACCGATTTTGAGCCTAAGGCCCGTATAAGCTTATGATATAAGTTAGGTTTTTGTTTCCGATATACAACAGAGACGTGAACATAGAAGTGTTTTAAATTAAGAAACCGAGAAATAGGAATATAATATTTAATGAATAAAA
Source organism: Drosophila orena (assembly GCA_005876975.1). Lineage (NCBI taxonomy): Eukaryota > Metazoa > Arthropoda > Insecta > Diptera > Drosophilidae > Drosophila > Drosophila orena. Next base: position 593,331 of record VCKV01000094.1, on the reverse strand, counting down.
ACGAATTTATACTACTCACTGTAAAAATGTAGCATATTAATAGACAACTGTCTGACTACGACGAATCAATTATTTAAGGATTTTATTTATATTTTATAGTATCATGACCATTGAGTGAGTTCCTAGTTGATTTAATAATAAAGCAAAAGAAGTAAAAGAAGAAGTGTGAGAAAGAGTGCGTATATATATATTAAGAAATTAATTTGTTTTGGACTTAATATTAATGAAGCAACAACCAGCGATATGTGTTCGGTGTAAATACTATATAAGTTTCATCTGATTCGCTGGCATAAACTGATGTTCGATATAACTTGATAGAATTTCGATTGCGGACAACTCCTCGGTTCTATTAGCTTCCTGAATTATTAATTTAGAAACATATAAAGAGGAATCAGGATGGCCAATATTATGAGGCGGACCTTGATTCCGGGACTTTCCCACTTGAGGGTGCGGCCACAACTTTTTGCTGCAGGATCGGCCGTGTTAACGTAAATATTAGATGCTTACATAATTCGAATATACCAATTATTTTTGTACTATACATATAATATCCTGGGTCCCATTGGAAACTCCGTGTTTAGTTCTCAGGAGACGCGTCGGGGAGCTGCAAAATGGTATCCAGACCCTGAGTTTATGAAGCAGTTTAGCGGCCCGGTGATGTATCCAGACGAGGTCACATCGCTCTGGAAAGTGCCACCATGGAATAGTTAGTTGGTAACCCTATCTTAAGTTGAGCATTGAACTAATCGTTTGATTTACCCTCTCCACTAGGCAAGGTAACGCCTGTCGAGAAGTCGGTGCGTAATCTGACCTTGAACTTCGGCCCGCAACATCCTGCCGCCCACGGAGTCCTTCGTCTTGTGCTGGAGCTGGATGGAGAGGTTTAAGCTGTTCATCGACCACTGGGCTTAACTAAAATAAAACCTCTGTTATTGCAGACCGTTATGCGTGCCGATCCGCATATTGGGCTGCTGCACCGTGGCACCGAAAAGCTCATAGAGTACAAGACATATACCCAGGCATTGCCGTATTTTGACCGGCTTGACTACGTCTCCATGATGTGCAATGAGCAATGCTACTCGCTGGCTGTCGAAAAGCTCCTTAATATCGACGTGCCTCTTCGTGCCAAGTATATTCGAAGTAAGAATACCATGTAATTTGCTCACGCTATAGGCTGTGTAGTCATCAAGTAGTCGGTAAATTCCAGCTTTCTACGACTCGATTTCAATAGTTTTTTCAATATACATAAATATATTTAGAGTATGCTCGTCACCATTTTTATAAAGTAACGCAACAATTTTTTTTTAAGTAGTAGCTACTGCTTTATTACTTAAAAAATATTTAAAATAGTTTACAATTTTTATGTGATTAGATTTTTAATCAAAATGTCTTTATTCCTAAATCAAAGGCAATTGAAAACATTGTAGGATAAGTAAGCGCAAAAAAGTGAAAGGACATTTTTGGCTACTGTTTCTAGCACTAAAAATAGTTTTCTTTTACAAAAATGAAGGAAAGCAAAATGTTCACGTAGGCTTTGCTCTGTCAAAAAGAAACAAAAACCACTGTGAAACCATATTGCACACAATTTCATTAGGAGGGCGAACTTATTATCTTACGGTTTGAAGATCTTTAGCCAGACAAGTGTACCTTAATAAAAATAATACCTTTTGATGTTTTTCTTTTTTAATATTATTTTCCGCAGCTCTTTTTGCCGAGATTACACGGATTTTGAATCACATTATGGCCGTCGGAACACACGCCTTAGATGTTGGTGCTCTAACCCCATTTTTTTGGCTATTCGAGGAGCGAGAGAAAATGATGGAATTTTATGAGCGAGTTTCTGGTGCCAGGATGCATGCTGCCTACATACGTCCTGGTGGAGTGTCATTGGTAATGCATACGCACACATATTGATAAATAATATAATTGTCTTACTTTGTATGACAGGATATGCCTCTTGGCCTGATGGACGATATCTATGAGTTTGCATCAAAGTTTGCCGAGCGGTTGGACGAAGTGGAGGATGTGTTGACTACAAATCGAATCTGGGTGCAGCGGACCGAGGACATTGGGATCGTAACTGCAGAAGAAGCTTTGAACTATGGCTTCAGTGGAGTTATGTTGCGTGGTTCTGGCATAAAATGGGATCTTCGAAAACAGCAGCCGTATGATGCCTATCATTTGGTAGACTTTGATGTTCCCATCGGCACCAAGGGCGACTGTTATGACCGATATCTCTGCCGGGTCGAGGAGATGCGCCAGTCCTTACGAATAATTGATCAATGTCTGAACCAAATGCCTGCTGGAGAAATCAAGACGGACGATGCCAAGGTGGCGCCGCCGTCACGGTCCGAAATGAAGACTTCCATGGAGGCACTTATTCACCACTTCAAGTTATTCACCCAAGGGTATCAGGTTCCACCCGGGGCAACATACACGGCAATAGAAGCTCCGAAGGGCGAGTTTGGCGTTTACCTTATATCAGATGGGTCAAGTCGTCCATACCGCTGTAAAATCAAAGCTCCAGGGTTTGCTCACTTGGCAGCTTTAGAGAAGATTGGAAAGCAGCACATGCTTGCCGACGTCGTTGCAATAATTGGAACTTTGGATGTCGTATTTGGGGAGATAGACCGATAATTATTTTGGAGAATATACACCCTTCTCTGTACGAAACTGCTTATAAGTATAACAATTATAAATACGTTCAAAATCAAATAAATCTTATGTTTTTCAATTACTCGTAGAGTATGTAACAGGTCAAAGTGTGCGTTTCCCCTGTAATCTAGGGAACAAAAAGCAATAAAAATTAACACTAGGCATGCATATTCTAGTAACTCCTAGGATGCGCTTGTGATAGTAGCCAACAGACCCACACACATTTTCGAAAAATGTTTGGATTTATTTCAACTTAAAGAGATTCGGTAGTGTTTTTTTTATGTCAAAGTAAAGGCAATCCTTTTAGTTTTTACATTTCCATCTTATCAGTATGATTAGGAAATACAGCGGATTTAAATTTCGATTTTATATAGAAGTCACCTTCACAAAATTTTCTTGTGTTCTCTCTACGTAGAATGCCATCCACAGTGACAATAAGGTTAAATTATTCGTAATAAAAATTATATTTTGCTTAAGAGACGATGGTCTATTGTTTGACGACAGTCCACATTGTGACGAAGCGTCCGATGAAAACGAGTGATACACCTAACCTATTGAAAGGTAGCGCAAAAGCTAAAGAAAAATTAAATGATCCAGGAGAAACAGCAGTGAAATTTTAAGAGTACCATTTTTAGTAATTGGGGTGATAGGTATGGTGAGCAATATCACACACAACATTTTTTACAAATTCTTGTTTAAAATACACTTTTTTTTAGTTTCAACTGAATAAAAAAAGTTGTTACTCATACAAATTTCGACCTTAATGTACAATATTGGATTCTAATTTTCTTAGGGCGTAATTTTGCGTCTCTAAATTGACTGCTAAGATGAATTACAATCCAATAAATGTTATATGCCTTCGAATAAAGAGCGCCAATTGTATCGATCGGGATATTTCTACAGATCCGTTCCAACACTCTCGGTGGTGGTGGTATAGTATGCAATTAAAAATAAAATACAAAATTGTAAATTTGTTAAAATTCAACTTTATTTTAATGTTATATTCACAAAACTCTTAAAATACTTGTATTCTGGCCAAACAACATTTAAGATAAACCCACGTTTTATATTTAACTATTATGTTGAATCTTCTGTAACATATTGCCGCTTACATTTGCCCGATAATTATTAAGATTTTGTGTTTATAGTCAGATTAATATCGACTCTAGTAAGGAAATTTGTAGGACTTCTTCGGATGCTTTAGTTTCAATAATATTATAATAAATTATTTTTTATTTCATCTAGTGAATTAGCTCTCGTTTATATTAATAGAAACATAAATAGTGAGAGCGAATACATTTCATTGAACCCAAATTCTGATAGCTTTCAATACTAAATAATTAGTAGCACTAATTTATTACTTAGTATACCCAATCTGTACACGATATTCCTTTAGGGAAATTTATCCGGTAGGTGCTTGTGTTGCGCTTTCGATCTATGTTGTAATTTTGCTATGCATGTTCATCGTACTTAGTAAGTTTTTATTCTACGTGATCACATGAAACTTTTGTTTTAAAAACGCGTTTAGCAGTTACGTTAATTTCTATTATAATATATAACATATTATTTCTAGAAGTTTTAACAATTTCGTAAACTTGTTAAAGATGCTTCAAAGTACATCAACATGAATTCATTTTGGCATAACCCATCAACTTTAGGAATACATATAATTAAAAGTACTTTACGTGGCACAAATAATCAATTTTAATTTGAAAGTAAGTTCCAGTTGTATTTAAACTAACATAATAACAATGTAATGTTCAACTGAAAATTATTAAAGTGTGAGTAATTTATTACTTACTGGGATTCTCCTGTTTTTCCGTTTACTCCGTGTAAATCGGTAATAGCCTTTTTAATTTTGATTTTAATTTTAAATGAAAAAAGAGGTCACTGCATACAAAATTTAGAAAAGGAAAATTAATTTTGTTTCTCATTTCAGTTAAATTAAAATTATATTACATTAAAAAAGCTGTGTCAAAGAAAAATCTGTTGACGTGAATATTTTGCGAGCTCCGAAGGTAGAGAAGCTAAAATAGGCTGTTCCAATTACCACTTGTTAGACAAAGCATACAAGTCAATGAATAAATTAAAAATTACTTGTACTAAGTAAAAGGCGAACATTCAGCCAAAGGAGGATTAATAATAATAGATGTTGGGGTTTAATTTTCTCTAATGTAACTCTAACTAATTTATGTTCTTTCATTACAAAATTATATAATACTAAAACATATGTCGCTAAATGCTACAAAATAAATATATTTGTGTGTCATTTAAGCTTAATTAGTCGCATGATTTTGAGTTTAGTTATGTCAGACATTACAAGCTTTACATATATTGGTTGGTCAATCGACATTTATTATTTTTTTGCGCCTTCTTATATGACTGCATAAATCACGGTATGTTGTTTATTTAAGACTATTTGACGATGTCGGTAAATTAATTTCGGCAGTAATTGAGTCGGACGATTTTTTCATTTTCTCGCAATAATCACTAAAAATATCTCGAAAGCGTATCCAACATTTTTCCGGAATAGTTATTGAAGTGCGGAAGTTATTTTTAACCTTAAAGTTTTAAAATACGTGAAAATAATATAATAAATCAAAATGGATTATATAAATATAGAAATATTTTGGTTATACTTCGCTTATTCGCATGTAAACTCCTCGATTATTTTGTCCGATATCAAAATAAAAATTTTTATTATCCACCTTCATATGGCGTTCTTCAGGTAAATCTCCTTTAAACCTGCTGAAGAATATAGTAATAATTAATATTTGGCACAAAGGCACAACAGTTTTAATAGATTTCCAATCGATCTATTTGGTCACAATACATTCTGCCAATACATTCATGGCAATGGAAATTGACTACATATGTTATCTTAAGTATATAAATAAGGGAAAACGCTATAGTCGGAGTTCTTCAACTATCAGATAAGCTTTACTCAGCGAGTTTGAGCGAAAGGCGTCCAAGAGAGTGTGTAGTACCTTTTTGCATGTTTGCGTTATTATAATTTTATGGTACGGGTTTCAGAATTTCAGCTTCGGGCTTTTATATTTATTTTTTTTATATTTTTTTCTATCTTGAATGTTATATGAACCTTTGATCTTCTCTATGCTTAAATCTAATCAGTTTTATGACCCTTTAATTAATATATGTGTTTAATATATGTATGAATAGTTTGCTCTACGTCTTTTTGAGAAATCCGTAATTTTACGGGAACTACCTTTCAAACTTAAATACCTCTTAACAGGGTAAAAACAAGAAAACCTGCTATAGTCCAGTTCTTCGACTATCAGATACCCGTAACTCAACTAGTCGAAGTGTTAACGAGGAATTTTTAAATTTTCTGGAATATCGGTAGAAATTTGGGAAAAAATAATAAAATGAAAAGAAATTAAAAATTTTTTTTAAATGTGTGGGCGTGAAAAAATATCACATTTTTCAAAAGTGTGGCCGTGACAGTTGTGTGCGGTTTGTGGGCGTTAGAGTGGGCGTGGCAACAATAAACTTGCGCTGCTTCTAAGTCTCTGGAAGCTGCATGCTTAGTCACAACATTCTAGCATTTGTAAGTCCTGAGATCGAGGCGTTTATACGGACAGACGGGCGGACAGACGGACATGGCCAGATCGAATCGGCTATTGATCCTGATCAAGAATATATATACCCTATATGGTCGGAAACGTTTCCTTCTGCCTGTTACATACTTTTCAACAAATCTAGTAAGCCCTTTTACTTTACGAGTAACGGGTATAATAATATTACTTTAGCACCACTAACACTTAATTGTTTGATTTCGAAAAAATAAAAGAGTATTTAATGAACTACTTTTATTCCATTATAAAAAAAAAATACATTTTTTCAACTATGAGGTTTTTTTATCGAAATCCTAAAGAGACCATTTTCGTGGGAGGATTCTGTTTTCTTTTTTTGCACAGTGTTATATGATATTTAGATATACTTTACCCTCCATCATTTGCTCCAAACTCTTCTAACAAATCTGTAAGAGCATCACGAAACTCGATCATGCCTTGAGCCGGTAAAGCGATTTGAGATCTAGGCCCCCCTCTTGTTATTGTTTGCGATACCTGAAGAAAGAATCAGTTTATAACATTATACAAGAAAAAAGGTAACTGTCAAGATTTTACCCGTAAAAATCGGCCACGCGCATTTTCCTTTAAGTCCAAGTAATATCTTCGATAATCTTTTATCATCATTTCAGATTTAAGTTTACCATCTTCCGGTAAATTGTCAGTGTTTGGTGGACCTGTGTAGTGTCCAAATTATTTACTAAGATATGTATGTATCAAAGTGACCCAAACACTGCACTCGGGTTAAAAAAAAGATATTTTCTCCCGTTTCGTGAAAAGCTTCATTTGGTGGAGAGTAGAAAAATTCAGTGCTTTTCTTCTTGTTAAAATCAAGATACAGCACTACTAATCATATTTTCCATAAATAAAGTTTAATTTATGACAGACCCGCATTAGCATGGTGCCTTTTACTAATTACATGAACAAAAACGCCTCCAAAACAGATCATAATGTTGACAGGAGGAGAGCAAACAAAAAACAGTACACTTTATCAGCTCCTTTTTTTCATAGCGATTGTTGTATTTAAAACTGTTTTTATTTTATGATACTATTATAGATAAATATAGATAAATATCTGCCTGTATATAAGGATCAGATGACTTTCCATCTAAGATTCCGTCGCTGGATCTCCTCGATAAGCTAACAGTTTTGCAAAATTTGTGAGAAGTTTTGGCGATTCCAATTCAATATGTATAAGTTCAATTTTCAACAGCTAATAGCCTTCAGTTAGAGAGTTAAGAAGAAAATAGTCTGTCTGATGCTATTTATTTATTTATTTTTTATTTTATTTTTTGACTACCTCTTAATAAAATAAAACCAAATTTTTTTTTAATTTTTGGAAAGGCTCTGTGGCAGGTTGGTGATTTTCCGCTGGCTACTGCGGTACCACTGTACATATGGGATGAGCTTGATATATGAAAGATAATTACTAAGATTACAATAAATTGTAAATTGCCTACACAACTTGCGGTTAAGCCTTAGCGGCTGTGCTACCACAGCTTAAGAAGAAGGTCTGAAAAATAAAATGTTAAGCTTTTTTAACCTTAAGTTGATTTTTCTAAAAAAAATGTAGTTTTAACTAAATTCCGTAAAAATACCAGTTTGGTTGATTTCAATTTATTAGGCAAAAGGCAGCCACTTATTTGTATAAGAACAATTATCACTATCTGAGCAATGCGCTTAAACAGATCCAGAGAGATTTGGGGACTGTATAATCACGAATGTTGACAATAAGCATACACATTCTAGGGACAATTACGCAGCGCAAGTGTGTGATTGCCATGACCACTCACTGGCAGAGTGACAAACTGTCCCACAAACTGTCAGACCTTTCATTGAACAAATTTTTGGATTTTAACATTGGTCGTGCCATAGAAGAATTTCTTCTGTCGTTATGTCAACATTATTCAGGACATGCCTAAACTATCGTCTATAAATTATAAACACCTGCGCGAAGTGTTAGTGTTGGACTATAGATATGATAACCTAACGTATGTGTGTCTTGACCCCTATATATGGATAAAGCACAAAGGTCGCAAGCACAAATATTTCAAATATTTATTCTGTTTGAACATATGTTGGTGGCAAAGTAATGCAGTGGCAGTAATGCGTAGGCTTCACTAGAATCTGCTTGTCTCGTCCCAGCTTTCTAGATCTTATAGTTCCCGAGATCTCTATGTGCATAAGGATGGACAGACTGACGGACAGTCAGGCATACATCGACAGAACGATACACTTATACACTTTATAAAGTCTAGTATACACACGTTAACTTCTATAGCTTGCTATTCTTTTAAGGAATGTATAAAAACTTTTATTCTACAAGTAGCGGGTTTAACTAACAGACTCTTAACAAATAGAAGAACAATTTAATGTAAATAGAATAGTAGTTTTCTTAATAGATGCGTACTTAAAAAAATATTGATTAAATTAAACAATAATAGAACAGTAAATACCTAGAGAAGCATAGTAATCGCTAAATGAGGACAAATGATCACGAAACTCGGCTGCAGTTGAAAGTGCCAAATAAATTTGGCTTCGTCTACCATCGGCGCCAATCTGCAATTATTAAATCTGTTATACATAAAATTCCAACGTTCTGAAGTGTAATCAGCCAAAATGAATATTTTTCTTTATCAAACGGAAATTACTACAAAATTCTATATTAATTATTTACCTCTGCAACCTTTATAAAACGGCCTCTCCTATTTTGTTTTACATCCAAATAAAATCGTTTAGATTGTATTTGAAGCATTTTCGTTGCCAATTCTTGCTCGACGCCGCTTCCACCTGAAGTCAAAAGAAAGTGATATATTCAGATATTATAAATAATATATGTTTCAATTTATACCTTTTGCCGAAGAATCGAACTCGTTCCTACTTGAGGAACCTTCCATATTTGCAATATTGTATTCTGAAATATTGAGTTGTTATATATATTTATTGATAAGCGGCTCACTTACTTGATCCTGAGATGCCATCATCTCCGCTTCCCAAATCGGACATTACGAGACCACCGATGTATAAAATCTCGAAGCTTGGTAAATAGATACGCTTCTTTCCTCTTCCGCCGTTAAATATGAGTCGCACTACCCTTGTGCCTCAACCTGCCAGCATCTAGTTAAAAGTATAACCATTCATTTTGTCCGGTCAACAACATTCTCCTTTCGAATTAATGGAGTTTAGAAATAATCTAAGAAAAATGTTATTCAGGAGTTAAACTAAATTTTCTTGCAATACGTATCAAAACTTATTTTATAAAAGGCACTACTTAGGCACCGTAAGTAATTATTAATATCGTAGAGTTTTGGTGTTTGTTATATTTTTTATGTATTGGCTCTTGTCTTTTTATTATTAATTAATTACCGAGCTAACAATCTTAGCTATAAGATATTTCTTTATCCGAAAGCTAATTATACCCATTACTCGTAGAGTAAAAGGGTATACTAGATTTGCTGAAAAGTATCTAACAGGTAGAAGGAAGCGTTTCCGATCAGGATTAATAGCGGAGTTAATCTGGCCATGTCCGTCTGTCCGTCCGTATGAACGTTGAGATCTCAGGAACTATAAAAGCTAGAAAGTTTAGATTAAGCATGTAGATGTTGCCGTGGCCCATGTTGCCACGCTCACTCTAAGGCCCACAAACAACCAAAAACTTCCACGCCCACATTTTGAAAAATGTTTTAATTTTTGTAGTTTTGTTTTAGTCTAAAAAACTGTTTGTCATGCCCACCGTAACGCCTACAAACCGCCCACAACTGCCCACAGTTGTAAAAAATGCGTTGGAACATGTTCATTCTCCTTTTTGTCTTTTAAATTTCTATCGGTATGCCAAAAATATTTTGCCCACGCCTACTTTAGCTCACATAAACCGGGCACGTCCACAGTTTTGAAAGATGTGCTGAAATTTTTTTATTTCCAATTTCCATTGATATGCTAAAAAATGTTAGACAGGTCCGCACATTTAACTTTTTTTTAAATTTTATTTTATATTATACTTATATTTTATTTTATTTTGTTCTCCAATTTCTATTAATATGCCAAAAATATTCCTGTTCGCACATTCACAACCTGAGTAACGGGTACCTATAACCGCGAAACTCGACTACAGCGTTCTCTCTTGTTTTAATTTATGTATGTTATACACCGTCCTGCCAAAGACATTAGACTAATGTCTTATTCTAATGGGTTTGGTCCTGCCAAACATATCACTGCTGTAGCTGTCAGATCCTATCGAGTAATATTCCATTGAATTTGAATTTTATTGAAGGTTCGATCATCAGATTTCAAATCGTTAGATGTTTTTGTTTGATCCTGTTTTAATGACCAAATCGACATCTGTGGAAATTCTATGGAACCATACAAACACACATACATATTTTAGATCTAAAGAGTTACAAGTTACATATGTATGTACATTGTACATAAGTATATACATATATATATATATTTACTCGTATATCTGATCAGGATCACTAGCCGAGTCGAACTGGCATTGAACGTACTCGTATGTCCGTCTGTCTATCCGTATGAACGTAGAGACCTCGGGAACTATAAAAGCTTGAAAGTTAATATTAGGCATATGTGTATGTAATTGGAAACGCGTCCTTTAAACCTGACATTAAATAATTTTTACTTTATGTTTTCCTTAATATTTATTAAGACTAATAAAAATTGCCTCAATTTTGACTGACCTTCGGTACTGAAACGTATTGATGTCATTTTCATTAAAATATTCACTTTTAATTTGAAATCGATACTTCTTAACTGAGCTTACAAAGGGTATTGAGTTAAACAACAAGAATCCCTAAATGCATACATACATATGTAGACAAGTGTACGGTCATACATATGTACACACCATATAAGATGTATACTTTTTACCTTATAATGTGCTTATAAATACATTAGGAAATGATTGTTTCAAAGCATAACATTTTTATGCGCTGCGCTGGCAAATGCAAACTACCTTAGTCTACTAATTAAACATTTTTATAAACAAACAAATGACCCGTTAAGTACAGGAATTAGTTGTTTACTTTGTGTGTGTACGTTTTTGAAATATATCAGCTGTTCACCCATCGCATTCGTTGAACTGATTCCACTACCCAAGAAAAGTTTCAAGGTTTTTACATATGTACATACATATGTATGTACGCAAATACGGGTAAGGCCATTTTACACACACAGGATTTGAACTTCACAAGCTGCTTTTAGTGTACATATTTATCTGATACGGGCGAGTAAGGATACGAAGAGAAATTCAAACTTGACTACGACATTGCTTGAAAACAGTTTATGTAATTAATTGGGGGAATATACACCAAATACGAGAGGTGACCATTTTTTTTAATGGAGCTTCCATGTACACTCTCTGCTGCGCCAAGAGCACAACTCGAAAAATGTGTGGATACAGCTCGTGACAGCAGAGCTACGTCCAACTGCGAATAAATGGAAGAGCCCTTACTGCTTCCTAAACCTGACATTCCCGACTCATTGTAGCATCTGCTATTTTCACTCTAACACTTAAATCCAAAATTTAAAATTAATCAAATACGTACATCGACACACACACGTACTGCCCTTACGACTGACATCGACACTCGCTCATTTTATTGTTCTTTGGATGAAACTACAAATTTGTAGGATGAGAACAGATGGAGAATTGAGCCTGAGTGCTAAAATACCTTAACGCGTTTGGAGGAAGACTGATGCAAATCCGAGTTAAAGAGTGTTTCGAGTCACAGCGAAGGCTTGCGCATGTTGTACAGTCGATGTTTATCTGTAGGTTCAGTAATATGCCCCTAGCTGGATTTGATTTGACTAACCATACAAAAGGAACGCTCGATTTATGTACGTGTAGAATCCGGCAGAACGCGTTAGGGGTTTTTTCGGAGCTACGTTGCGAGCACGTAACGAAAGACAACGTAACACATCCAACACGTCGTCTGGCCGAAAAAGCTCAAATAAACTGCACATAAGTCAGCAAAGCTCATTTTTCCTAGTCTTTCTATTTGCGGCGTTAGTGGTGTTGGTTGCTGTTCGTGGTTCGTCGTGCACGAGCAGCAGAAAGTGGAAAATTATCATAAATCTCATCCAGAGTTCTGTTTTGATTCCGATACAGCGCGATTTTAACCACTGAACTGCGAATCATTGTGCAACGGTGCTGTGAAGCTAATCAAATTCATTCTGCGGCAAACTTCTGTACTGCGGCTGTGTGTGTATTCATACGCGACATGTGTGCACATACATATGTCTGCATGTACATTCAAAATTGAAATTATGCAAAATGTGCATCATACTGCGAACGCCTGTTAAGGAGCAGTGCTTCAATGGCGACTTCGATGGAAATGTAACTGTTACGTACTGTGTGCGCGAATTCCCCCGTACTTATCCTGTGCCTAAACCGTCGAGTGAAACGTGAGTATATGAGCACTCATATACTTGCACATTTTCTACATAAATACAAATACACGCAAACTTATTTTTGTTGGTCGTCTCTCAGTTCTCTCCTCGTTTGTGCACATTCTCCTTCTTCTCCTCTCGCTGCCATCTGCCACATCCACTGTGGAAAGCGAAAACAGAAACAGCATCTCTAGTGAACCCACAGAAAATACATATGAAAAGCAGATACATATGTGTATATATATATACGTATATGTGCATATATTGTTCACATAACAAAAAACGAGAAGAGTAGCGACTAGTCTTTTATCTTTTATTTTGGTATCGGGCCTGTATTTTGTATCCGTGGATGCGAATACAAATTGTCGGGCACAGAACAGCGTAGCATATAAAGAATAGTATAAGTAAAAATAAATTGATGCATACACTCGCATATGTGCGCACATGTACAATACACCCTGCCAGTGCTTTTAATTCGTATTCGTACATATTTGTCTATATGCATCTTTTGACTAATATGAAAAAATATCACAATGCCCTTGTAGTCGGAACTCCGACTAATCGGTCTCAAAATTAACTGATCCCTGACTGATTCAGAGGAATATCCCACAATTTTGAAAACTGCTGTTATCTGCCATTTGTTAAAGCCAGTCTTATGTTAACTAGAGGGCACGATATAATCGAGTTCCTCGACTAACAGATACCCGTTATTCAGCTAATGGGAGTGCTAAAAAGAAATATAGAAATTAGCATTCTGAAAACGACAGCTGTTGGGGCTGGTGAAGCAAAATTCAATCTGTTTACTACCATTTATTCGGTTTACTCTTTTAACCGGCCGTTGTCTTTTAAAGCATTCCAAATGAGTAAATTTTATAAAATTATTTAAAAAGTCAAGGGCAAAATCAATTTTCGTCACTTTTGTATGTTGAGGGTGCGATCGTTACTAGATTTTTTTTTAAGTCGTCAAGAGGTATTTTTGTTTAAAAGAAGTTAGAGTTGGTTGCTTAAGCTTACCTAAATACTACGACCAGAAGTATAAACTAGCATAAACTTTTGTGGTACTTTCTGTGTTCAAAGGCAACGACACCGTAAAATTTGGGTTGTTATAGCTGCTTACACGTTTTGTTGGAGACAGGCAAACCACATGACAAAAGTTAAATTAAAAAAAAAAAATTTCCTTATTAATTAAAATTAGCTTTTAAAGATATTAATCTTTAAAACTAGTGATTTGAACAAATTTGTCAATATTTTTGTGGCTATTTTTATACCCGTTACTCGTAAAGTAAAAGGATATACTTGACTCGTTGAAAAGTATGTAATAGGCAGAAGGAAACGTTTCGGACCATATATATATTCGGACAAGTATATATATTCTGGATCAGGATCAATAGCCGGATCTGTCCGTCCGTACGAACGCCTCGATCTCAGGAACTACAAAAGCAAGAATGTTGAGAGTGAGCATGCAGCTTCCAGAGACATACATAGACGCAGCGCAGGTTTGTTTCCAAATTTTGCCACAAACCCACGGCCACAGTTTTGAAAAATCTGATATTTTTTCATTTTTTTTTATATATCTTGTAAATTTCTATAGATTTGCCATACAAAGTTTTGCCACGCCCACTCTAACGCCCGCAAACTTTTACATATTTTTTTTTTTCATTTTATTATTTTTTTTCCCACTTTTTTACCGATATTTCAGAAAATTTTGAAATTTCACGTTTGCACTTCCACTAGCTGAGTAACGGGTATCTGATAGTCGGGAAACTCGGCTAGGCTCGAGGTGGGCTTAGATGAAAAGCCTTTTCAGCTGAACGACCTTTTTTAAAATATTCTAGATCAATATGTATAGTTCCCGAAATTAGAGCGTTTATATATCGGTAGATTGACGAAACAACGTGAGGATACATTGGCATAGCTAGATCGACTCGGTTAGTAAGCCCGATCAATAAGATGAACTTGGAAACACTTCCTTCAAACTGTTACACACTTTCCCACGAATCTAGTATACCCATCCAGTCCAGAAGTATCTTTTACATATAATGCAACACCTTACCAATCATCACATAAGCATAGCTAAATAATAAGATATAGAAAATCATAAAGTTTTAATCAAAACAAGAGTGATCGCTATAGTTGATTATCTTTTATATATAGTAATATAGTAATATAGTAATATATAGTATATAATATATAATATATAATATATAATATTTAATATATAATAAATAATATATAATATATAATATATAATATATAATATATAATATATAATATATAATATATAATATATAATATATAATATATAATATATAATATATAATATATAATATATAATATATAATATATAATATATAATATATAATATATAATATATAATATATAATATATAATATATAATATATAATATATAATATATAATATATAATATATAATATATAATATATAATATATAATATATAATATATAATATATAATATATAATATATAATATATAATATATAATATATAATATATAATATATAATATATAATATATAATATATAATATATAATATATAATATATAATATATAATATATAATATATAATATACAATATACAATATATAATATATAATATATAATATATAATATATAATATATAATATATAATATATAATATATAATATATAATATATAATATATAATATATAATATATAATATATAATATATAATATATAATATATAATATATAATATATAATATATAATATATAATATATAATATATAATATATAATATACAATATATAATATATAATGTATAATATATGGTATGTATGGTTTACATTATCGGCTCGCGGGTGATGAATACATCGAGTAACTACATATTGCCTCTCACAAAACCATCTCTTGAACACATACGAACTCACGGCTTGAGCTTTTTTGAGAGTGCGTACTTATTTGGCTGTTGTTTTTGATTTTACTAAACTTTCTGGTACAGTAGTTTAGACTCACACATATGTAAACTCAACATTGGTGCTTGCGGATTTATACATATGTACGTGCATACAAATGCAAGTACGCATACACACTTAAAACTTGCTACTGCCATTTTTCGCTTCGTTGCATTTTGAGGCTCTGCTAAATATTATGTGTATGCATATTTATTCTATAGGTGTCTCAAATGGAACGTTTATTTACAGAAATGCTATATATATTTAACATATATTTAAAAGTTAACAGTTTTTTAAGTAGAATAGAGTAATGTTTTATATTTGTGGTAAGCAAATAATGTTATTTCTAGTAAGGCTAAAGATCGGCATTATTCTAAGACACTAGGTACTTTACACTTACTTTTATAAAAATATATATTGCAAAGTTAATATGCTTATTATTGATTTATTAATGCAAGTTTAAATGCATCGTACAAATATCACTTTAAATTTATTGCCATATATTTCATATATCTCATTCGCGAATAAGCTATACATGAAACTCTATTTAAATTATAAATATTTCAACAACATAATTCACAATGCAGGGTTAGAATCAAGAAACGCTTGTTTTTTATGTACATTTTTTAATGAATATTTCACCTTTACAATGTCCTATAATATAATTACTTAAATAGACGCTTTGGAAAGCCTTTTAATAATACTTGGAAAATGCGAATCAATAATTCATTAGCATATTTTTATTAGAATTCTTTTCGGGGCAATATGATTCGAAATTAACATATATTAAATTCTTTAATATAAATAATACAGATATCATTTTGTGAAATTTCATTTCCCCAACTATCAGATACCCGTTACTCAGTTAGTGATAGTGTGAACTAGAAATTTCATCATATTTCTGGAATACCGGAATACGTATACAATCAGGTATCTGATAGTCGGGAAACTGACTATGGCGTTTTCTCTTGTTTTATTTAAGAATTATGCTTGCAACTAATTATGGCGTGACAGGTTTGGGCGGCTTGTAACATTTGGAAACTTCCGCTGCGTCTTGTCTCTGTAATCTGCACACTTTATCTCTCTTTTGTAGTTCCTCATACGAACAAACGGATAAGCTTTCTTGTACATGTTACTTACTTTTCCACGAATCTAGTATACTCTTTTACTACATGAGGTATAATAAGGTATAATAATAATATTATATTTGCAGTTTTATGCCTATAGGATATGAAAGGACGAGGCACTGTATATTATATATAATATACATAATATATATACTGTATATTCTTATAATTACATTTGTTACTCCGTGAAGGGGTTCATTGTATTCGATGAAAAGTCTGTAACATAGAACAAAGCGAGTCTGTCAGTGTACAAAAGTATTTAGAAGAAAATTACTTGCGCGGATAATCTAAACATATCCATAAAACAGTCAATATAAAGATGAAATATCGCATTGACAGCTAAACAATAAGTCAATTTACGATGATTATTGTAAACGAGTAACGCGTATTCGGTTGTTGAGGGCCTTGACTATATAATAAGACTTATGGAAGATGGGCAGAAAGGTCTATAAGCATAAGCATGAAGGTTTAAATACGAATTGGAAGTTTGGTAATGAATACTTACAATCATATTATACTCCTGTATTTCTTCTCATTAACTGTTTGCGTTATTTATTTTTAGGCAAGCTTATAGCGCATCTGGCACATAACACGGTATACAAAATAATTTTTCCGAACCTAAGAAATTGTTCATTTGATCGAATAAATATATTTGATGAGCATGCTTCTGGAAGTGATTGAAAGCGACCATAGTTTTCTTCCTAAATGGACGTTTATTAAATAGGATATGCAAGAGGAAAGTGGTAGCATTCCACTGTTAAGTAGTTCCTTCACATATACGCCTACAGTAGCTTCATTAGTCTTACGAATAGCTCTAATACAAGCAGCGAGATCATTTGCAACCTCAAAATTTACCATAAAGGTTCTGCAAGCTTTAAACTTTGTTTTGTCTGAGCAAGCAATAGTTCAGAAGGCAGTAAAACCTATTTGCACAGTAATGGCATCAGAGGTGGATGTAAGTTCGGGACCTGAAGACGGGACCGTACTGACATTGATGCCATTAACACCATACCTAATTAATTTAGAAAATGGCAACGATGAATCAGGCAAGTATGTCTCTGGCCTGCCGAATAATCGCAAACGACTAAAGCTGTCCATTCTTGAACACAACAGCATTCAAAACAATGATGTGGACAGTCCAGAAGACGAGTCCGATATGGACCAGAAATCAAAAATGTCAGACATCAAGTCAAATGAATATCCCGAAATGGAGAAGCATTTGAATGACAACAGTAAGAGTGCCATTGAAGGAAGAATATCTTTAGGCAATTCAAAAAGAAAAAGTCATGAAAAAGTAATGCCATTCGATAACGACTGCTATATGCCCCCAGAGCAGGCACTGGTTACTAGTGTGGAATTAGTCGTTCCAGCACCTCAGACCTCTTCGTCGAGCCCACCGGGCATGCAATCTGAAGAGACCAGGCTTGGCACTCTGGGCGAATCCTCGACTACATCGTCTTCAACTATTGATAACAAATTGCAATACAGTACTGCTGGTCTGTATAACTCTACTAGTTCCACAAGTATATTAGCAAATGATAAAATTGTTGGTTGTGCAAATGACTCTTCCAATTTGAACTTAAGAATTCCTACTAAGTTAGTAGTAACGAGAGCAACAGGTGATATTTTGCTGGATGATCGAAGGGCTTCTTTATGGACGCCTCACCATGACCAGTCCGGCCAAGGGCAACAACACACAGGAACAGAATCGAGCGACACTAAGCAAGAGCCTATGAATGTAAGCTCGGAGCTGTCATACCACCATCAGAATCGTCACTCCGAACTTTTGCTTCAAATCGAGAAGGAACGCCCTAGTTCATTTTTACAAGCTATTCCAATTCCATTACAGGATCACCATAATATTGCTCCTTCGGGCCAATTTGGCCAAACAGAAGCGACTGGACAAGCGAATATGGACAGTCAGTTGCACAATAATTTTTATGCCCAAATGATGCAACCGCAGCACCTTCTTCAAAATCAGCATCAACAAAGCATGCATGAACACAGTCCTCGCCATCAGCAGACCGCAAGTTATGCTGGCTATATAGCTCATTATCAAAATTCTCCGATGTTTGGTGCCCATCAAAGTGAGCATCACCAACGTCATAACCAACAGCAGCCACCTCACCAGCACCTAATGGATCGCCACGGGCATTTACATCAATCTACTCCTATTTCCCAACAACATCATTTGTCACAGCAAATCCATCAGCACCCACATCAACAGACACAACGATTGCCATTGCGCGAAAACTATCATGACCTTATTATGGATGATTTTCATGAGGAACCCAGCCATGCCTTTAAATTGTAAGTAGTTACACAAGTTGAAAAGTATTTGCACATTGTCAGGCAATACAGAATTTCTCTTATTTTTAAATTTCTTGATATTTTGTGCTAGAAGAATTTGGAGGAATCAATTCTGACTACGAAATTAATGTTGGTTATTAAAAGTAATAATGTGATAACTAGTTAGGATTTAAAGGACTTTTTTTAAATTTAATATTATTTTAATACAATGTTTTAAAAATCAATGTAGACTTAAATATATTAAATCGTCAGCCCACGTGCAGAACCACTATGAACCACTAATTTGGCTAAACAAGAATTAACAATGTAGTATTTATAGTCTTAAAGAGCTTTATTATATAAGATTTAACAAAATCAGTTGACAGCTCAAAAACATGTAAAAAATAACGTTATATATCTAATTATATATTTATAACTTAACAATTTGATGAATTTTGTTTTTTTTTTAATATTTATTTTTAATTTCGCAGAACCCTTTCTCCAAGCAACACAAAACCTGAGAATCAAGATGATGGTTATGAGACAAGTGCTGGCGACGTTTTAACACCAAATTCTCACAGTTCTTCAACACACTCCGTTACTCCTCAGCATCAAATGCAACATCCGAATATCGTGCTAATGCCGCAAAACCAGATGAAGCCTGATGATTCGCAATTGACAAAAGTTCCACTCTGCGGTGAATCTCACACTGACCCCAATGCTTGCTCATCGAACGGTAGCCAAGGACAGGTTATTGCCTCCCAGTCTCATCTAGAATTGAGTGGGGGCACTCGATGCTCAAGTCATGCCTCTGTTGTCGATCCCTACAGTTTTATGGGTGAGGAGTTGAACATGCACTCACCATCACATCGCCGTTTGGAGGCTGTCACAACCGGGCCGGGGCGGTATGGGATTTTAGTATCAAATGATACTCCCGAATGTCTGAGCGGAGAAATGTATCGACACAGTCAACAAAGTGCAATTATTTTGGATCAAACTGATAGCTCTCAGCGCGCCATAAATTCCAAGCCAATGCCAAAAAAAAGAGGGCGCAAAAAAAAGTTAGTTGCTGATAGTACTGATACCACACAAATGACAATTCCAGACGAGCAACAAAAGTAAGTCGATAAGTTGATATAACTTTCTTAGCATGTACAAAACCCGACCCCAAGCAACAGTATGATTACTTCCCAGTTTCATACGGAAATTATTCGAGTTTCAAATTAACACAGGCCACAAATGTACATGTATGTCCAGGATGTTTTTACCAAGATGTAAATTTAGTAAAATTAATGGGATTCTCTTAATTGCTAGGAACGAATTCAGCAGCTGAAAGCCATGTAGATCAAATTATCACGCTGAAGCATTATTTGTAAACAAAATAAATGTACAATGCTAGCTTTTAGATATTTATACCCTATAATTTACCTAGAATAAAATCATAGATTTGTTGAACAGTGATGAACAGCTAGAAGGAAGTATTTCCGACCTAATAAAGTATATACAAAATCAAGATCAATAGTCGGTCGAAATGGCTATGTCTCGGACACTATAAAAACTTTATGCCACGCCAAAAACGGCCGCGCCCACACTTTTGAAAAATGTTTTATTTTTTTTCCTTTCAATTTCTATCTTTTAACGCCCACAAACCGCTCAAAACGGCCACGCCAACACATTTGAAAGTTGTTAAAAACTGGTGAAGTTTTTAATACATTAGGATTTTAAGGCGTACCATATAATTGTCTTATATATAATACCAGTGATCTTGGTGGTCAATCTGATTTGCAGGTTAGTTTAAGAGCTTAAAAAAGATTCGACCAAAGTCTAGATAACAGCGTTTCTATTATGTTTTTGTAATAATATAGAAAGGATCGCCAAAAACAAAGCATTGCTGTGTTTGCTTTGTGTTATTACAAAAATATATCAATATTTTATTTTCTAGGGTATCTGGTGGCAGAGCAGGCTGCGAAGATGGTTCTGGCGATCAAGCCGTAAAACCCAAGGAACGCAAAAAACATGACAGATTTAATGGAATGTCCGAGGAAGAAGTGATTAAACGGACAATTCCAGATCATCTATGTGATAACCTTGATATCGTTATAGTGAGTTGTAAATTTCGGGCTTACAAATGGCAAAAAATTAGAATTGACATACAAAGAACAATGTTAATACTTTTTTCCTTTTACGCATTACAGGTCGGAATAAATCCTGGGTTATTTGCGGCATACAAGGGACACCACTACGCAGGTCCAGGCAATCACTTCTGGAAGTGTCTCTACTTAGCGGGACTTACTCAGGAGCAGATGAGTGCTGATGAAGATCACCAGCTGATAAAACAAGGAATAGGATTCACTAATATGGTGGCTCGAGCCACGAAAGGATCTGCTGACCTTACAAGAAAGGAAATAAAAGAGGGAAGCCGCATTTTGCTGGAAAAACTTCAAAGGTTTCGACCAAAAGTAGCCGTTTTTAATGGCAAACTAATATTTGAAGTGTTTTCGGGAAAAAAGGAATTTCACTTTGGTCGCCAACCTGATCGCGTCGATGGCACTGATACAGTAAGTATTTTTGTCGATTAGCGTTAGTTGCAAGGGCTAAAATCAGAATAGCAAGAAAACTACAAATAATTTGTAAGATATTTTGTTATATTAATTTCATACCTTTGGTTCGAACTCGTCGTAATTTGTAATTATAAGATGTTGGAATTAATTCGTAGCGTTTTTCGAAAGATGGGCAACTATTCATAGCCACACATACAACTATAAGTACTCTTCTGGAAGCTGCTGACATAGCGCATACTTTCCAGTATATGACATTTCGTTGTTGTGTTCATAGTAATTGTCAAAAATGTCGAATCTTGTGCTTGAAAAATTGTTTTTGCGTTGATTACGTTCATTACGTTAACATGGAGAAAAGTGCCGCAAAAAGTAATCGTATTTCGGTGTAAGTACACGGTGAATATGCTCTCACTGAGCAAGCATGCAGAAAGTGGTTTGCGTGGCTTAAAGTAGAAATTTTGACTTGGAAGACAAAGAAAGTTCTGGACAACCGAAAAAGTTCGAAGATGAAGATTTGGTGGGATCAACTGGGCGTTCTTTATTATGAACTGCTTCAACTGGGTGAAACCATTACTGCCGACATTTGATGCGTTTGAACAAAGCATAGAAAATGACGAAACTTTGCAAAAAGAAAACGATACGATCTATTTCCAATACCTAGTATACCATTTTCAGAATCATTTTTGATTATATTTACACCAAATTAGTTATTTTTTAATTTTTGGTTAAATGAGCCGTTTTTGTTTCTTATTACTATGCTAATTAATATAATATCACCTACAAAATTTTGTTGTCTCGCAGAGTAAAAGAGCAACCTTAATTCGTTTAAGAGTATGTAACAGGTTGAATGAAACATTCTTTATCATTATGATCATCATGATCATCACATGATCAGAATGAAACGTTTCCGACCATATAAAGTATATATATAGTCTGGATCAGGATCAATAGCCGAGTCGATCTGCTAATGTTCGTCTGTAAGTCCGTCTGTGCGTATGAACGCCTCGATCTTAGGAACTAAAGGAACTGAGGGCAATAGAGTGGGTTTGAAACTTGCAAGAAAAGTAATGAAATCAAAAATTTTTAAAGTGTATTTTTAACTTCACAGAACCGGAAACGCTTCCTTTTACATTTTAGAAACTTACCAACGAATCTAGTAAAGCCTTTTACTCCAAGAGTAACTTATATAATAATAGAAAAGAAATCATTCGTTGTTTTTATTTATAAAGTCATCTTATTCGGAATACAAAAGTGTTTTTAAATACATAATTATTGCAAGGGCATATAGACTTTTGGTATCTAGCTTTGTTTTTGTGAAAATATAGTTACTGCAAGGGTATGTAAGCTTTACATTGTCAAAGCTATGTTCCTTTCTTGTTTGAAATACCTAATATGCTTTCCAAACACTACTAAATATAATTTTTTATATTTCAGTTCATTTGGGTGATGCCATCATCATCAGCACGATGCGCCCAGTTGCCGCGCGCCGCTGACAAAGTGCCGTTTTATGCGGCTTTGAAAAAGTTTCGTGACTTTCTGAACGGGCAGATACCCCATATCGATGAATCAGAGTGCGTGTTTACGGATCAAAGGATCCGTCAATGTACCGAACAGCAACAGGGCGAAATCAGTGGTAAAATCAAGCAAACACTTCAAACTTCTCTTGGCGATCATCTGTCCAGTTTAACATTAGTAAGTAACTGTAGTGGGTCAATCGCAGGGGACACTAAGTGTGGGATTGTCGCCGAGGAGTCAGATCAGGTTCAATCTGATAAAATGATGCCCCAAATGGCTCCCACTGTGTCATCTTCAAGTAATGCAACTGATGGGGAATCGTTTTCCTACACGGGAGAAAAAAGACCCTTACACCCGGTGTCTAATCTCAATCCTTCAATTAATGAAAACAATTACTTATCCGTGTTCGGTTCTCAGCAGACCTTGCCACAGCAACCACTAGAGAAGAAAAAAAGGGGCCGTCCAAAAAAGATAAAGGGACAAGATGGTATTGATCATTCCGTGGGTGGAAAAGTTGCTATGGCCGGACAGCATATACCCCATCCCGAATTTAATAATATTCTTAACCTTTCGGTGATATCTGCCAGTGGCAGCATTGAAACACCAAAAAAGAAGAGAGGTAGGCCTAAGAAACTTAAGCCCGCAATAGACAACATATTGACAGTTAAACAGCTGCAACACGGTAACACCAATATAAACACGACAGCAGGATTGCCGGCAAGTGCAATGCATCCGCTCTCCATGGAGCATATTGCAGCGTCTCCGCAGAGCAGTCATCAAATGCCGCCTAGTTTATACAATACCCCCCCACCGTCGCACTTATTGTACACCGCGTCGGCATCACCGATGGCCTCTCCTGCCCTTAACTGCAATTACACTCAAGTGCATGGACATGGAACTCCACCGGTAGGACAAGTGGCTCAGGGCACGTCGCCCGTCATCGATACGCAAAACGACCATCTTGCTCCACAGAAGCAATCCCAGCATGGAAACCTGGACGGTGGACTAGATATGCCTGAGCATCCGCACTTGGGTGAAACTCCTCCGCCGAGTTCGCCAAATATGTGTTCAGCTGTCGATTTCGATGCACCAGACGAACACTCAGACACGCAAGTGGGCTCACGGGAGCATAATAAAACCGTTGATTTGGATCATCAGCACCCTGAAATAATGGAAAAGGTCCAGTATGATAGCCCCACACCAGATACTGAGGCGAACACAGCTCATCCTCACGAACATTACCAGCACTGGCTTTCGCCGCACCCACACCAAAGTAATCAACCAGCACAAAAACTGACACACCGGCAACATCATCCCCCTATGCAGCATTTCCATCAGGAGCAGGCGGAGAACTGGCAGCGTTACGAAGAACAGAATTCAAATCCTTATATGGTGATCTCTGCTCACCACCAGCAACTGAGTCCACGACTGGGAAATCAAACCCATCATAATTCCTCTCCATCAGGACACATCGGTTCAGATGTCGCTCATAAAAGCTTATGTGGACTCGAATCGCTGGTTGATCAAATACCAGCAATAAGAGAGCAGGATTGCAGCAATATACCCTCAGCGACAGTAGCGGCAGCAGCGGCTGCTGTTGAAAGTCGTCTCTTGAGCTTGCACCAGCATCCACATCAGCAGCATCAGCTTGAACCACATCAACCACAACACCAACAAAATCAACAGCAGCAACTAAAGCAATGCAATCAAGAGAACTCCGCACAGGGAGAATCTTGTAGGGCTACAAGAGAGAATACCAATGTAAGCAATAACAATTTCTCGGTAAAAAGTCTATCCGCTTCTGCTTCGTCTGCAAGAACTGACAACGCAGCTATATATGGTAACGGAGAAACAAAGGGAAACAATGAAAGTAGCCATAATACCAATAATTTTGGCAACAATATTGACTATCCCATTCATAACCAATCGGGTTATCATCATCATGCACCTCAACTGATTGGTAGCGGCCTAGGCACGAATGTGAATAATTCTGATCCTAGTCTTCATACGATTTCCCATCCTCATCCACCTCACTCACATCCGCATCCGATGTATGTGGACCAAGCGCACCACATGGCACATATCTCTTCCGTAAATGTAAATTCAATGTACGGCCCTGCGTATGGATCCCACCCACAGCATAATACAGGAGAATATTCAGGAACACACGGTCACTATAGTCTGGGCGGTAGCGTTCAGACTACTGGGCCAACAAGCACTGCAACTTTACATGTTCCGAGTCCAAATTATCCCTTTGGACACCACCCATATGGTCATACGCCACACCAAGCAAACTACCCAAGCTACACTCATCCACATACTCACCCACATAGTCATCCCTCACACCATTTGACTGTGTTTGATCACTTAAAACCGTCCGACATAAGTGGATACGGCGGTTTTTAATTCAAAGAACAGGAAGAGAAATCACTGCAACTGATTTAATCGCAACGACCCGAATACAGCGACTTGATGTGAATGTAAATCTTTTACGATTTTGCGTCCCGCCGCATCTCAGCAATATTTATCAATCTCCGGCTTTGCCGATTTTACTTTAAGGATTTTTAGATCTTATATATAATAAGATAACCAAAGACTCCGCCTAATCTAATTATTTTAGCTTTACTTTCTAAAATTACAAAATACTTCATATGATAATGGTTACTTAAATTATATACGTAACATACAGGAAAATATGATCCCGAAACAATTGTTTGTACTTAATATAAATCATTTAAGCATACATTATTTTTCTCACACAAATATTGCGAAACTTATTAGTACTTAATAAAGTTTTAAAACCATGCAAAACAGAGTCATACTTGAATCTGTAGCCCACTAGCACTATATTTTACAGTTGTCAACCCAGTTATATTCAAACAGCTGTTTTCACACCAGAATTTTATATGCATTTTTATTGTTTTCATTTATGATGCAATTTCTTATGGAGATATTAGCAACCAAATGGAGAATTCATAACAGACACATAACGTACATATACCATGTAGTTTCATGTATTTATTTGAGAGTAATAAGCATTGCTTCATTGTTTTTTGGGTAATATCAGCTTTAAAAAAATCATAAAATTAATTTGGAACACTTTAAAAAGCTATAAAGTTACACGAACCCACAGATGTAAAATAACAAAGAATTCGCGTTTCAAAATGGTTGGATTAAAATTTTTTGTGAACTCATTTAGAATTCGGGTATTGTAATCAAATTAAATTAATTAAATTTTGCGTCCCATAAATTTTATTTAACAAATGTATCATTTTGTAATGCAGACAAACGGAAGGAAGTAATTATCTTTAACGCTAACAAATCAAAGTAATCTCCAACATAAAATATTGCGTATTTTATATTTGTACGCATAATGAGACTTGTATATCTATTTTGTTAATATTCATTTTGTGCCAATGGTTATTTATATTTCTATATTGAAATTTCCACATACTTTCAAATGCGTTTACGATAGCCTGGGCATGTGGGTATAATTCTTCTAAATATGGTCAATTCTTTTTTGAAAATTAATATTTTTGCAATAGAATATACAATTATTTTGAGTTAACCAGATAACCAAGTAAGTCTTTCGACATAAGTCTTATCGGTGTTGTAATTAAAAAACAAACATCGATATAAGTTTTAAGCATAGGCTATTAAAGAAATTTAATGTATATAAATACATAAAAATGTTTCTTTAAATTTAGTTTACTACATCTTCAAAAGTATATGCATAATTGTGCATATTGGGAATTTTAATAATATTACATAACTTTATAGGTTTATAGAATAAATTATTTTATTGTAACTTACATCATTTTTGAGTTTGTACATATTTATCTTAACTACATTTAAATAATTAAAAGAAATCATAATATAACTATCGGTAAAAACAGTTTAAAAGGTGCAATAAATAAACGGAAATATTTCTCAATTTTAATGTGACCAAATGAACTCTCGATATAATATAAATTTAAATATTTTGTTATTAAACTTTCGTTGTACGACCAATTAACACTTTTTTATTTCGTGCCCTAAACTTATTTACGCGTAAAACTATTGTAAACTCCGGTTTTTGTGGAAGACTTAAAATAAATAGTAATAAACAACATTAAAGTAATAAAGATTTTTGTTTTTATAAATTTAACATTTTCAACTCACATCTTACAAATCTGTTTCCTGCGATTTTTATAAGATGCTTCGATTCCATAAGGGGTATATATAACCATATAGTTCGAACGTAATTCGTTTTTCTAGAATGAAAAAAAGTTCAAAGTTCAAATGTGTACAGTGTTTTTCGGACACTTAGAACGGGATTTTAAATACAAGTTTTTTTCAGTGACAAGCTTTATTTTATATCTTTGCAAAGGGAAAATTATATATAGTACAATGGAACAATGGAACATAAAGGGACTTTCGTCGTTTTTGATCATAATTTGTTATAATACACCAGTTTTTTGACAATAAAATCGGCCGACCGTATCATATAGCTGCCATAGGTACAGTCGGAAGATTTCTTGTTTACTCGTTACTTGTAGAATAAAAGGGTGTACGATATTCGATAAAATTAATGTAACATGTAGAAGGAACCGTTCCAAATCATATAAAGTATGTAACGCTGTGGATGGTAGTATATATATTTATAAATCAGTATCAATAGTCGAGTCGAACTGGCCATTTCCGTCTGTGTGTCCGCTAAGCTTATAAGCTATTGCGATACCGTTTGTTGTATTTTTTATTTAAGATTGCATAACAAACATAAGCATAGATATATTGTAACGTGTTATTTTGTTCTCTGATTATTTCTGTTGCTTTATAAATTAACAAATGGGAAGATTTCTACCCGATAATATTACTGCAATAATTTTATTCAAAAGCCCAAAAGAAAACTACCATTATACTTCAAAAGCGTATGCTTGTATGCTATTAATGAGACAAAAATATATACGTATGTTTGTAAGTAATACTGAAGACTGTGACGAATTGTGTATATTTCGTGTAAACAAATATTTAATATAATATGCTGTGGACGGCCAAAGGCTAAAGTCCCCGTAATAAACTTTAAATGATTGTGCGTAGAAAATTGTATTAATTTTTCATTTGTTTTTGGTAAGTCAAATTCTATGTGTGATGGTGTTTCTCACATTTCGGGTTATTTAAATTGACTAAACGTCCAAAACAACTTCCCATTTTGCATTACCTATAACAATGATACTATGTAACCGTCGTATTTTGAAACAAGATAGAATGCAATAGTCGAGTTCCCCGACTATCAGATACCCGTTACTCAGCTAGTTGAAGAGCGAACAAGAAATTTTTTGATTTTCTGGAATATCGGTAGAAATTGCGAAAATAAATTGCGTTAGAGTGGGCGTGGCAACATCATTTTACAAACTTACGCTGCCTATGCCTAATCTCAACTTTCTGGCTTTTGTAGTTCCTGAGATCTCGGCGTTCATACAGACGGACAGACAGACTGACGTGGCCAGATCGACTTGGCTATTGATCCCCATCAAGAATATATATACTTTATACGGTCGGAAACGCTTCCTTCTGTCCGTTACATACTTTTCAACGAACCTACGTGTATAAAAATAGCGAGGAGGGGCAAGAAGTGGTTTTACGCTTGTATAACCGAATTTTAAAACAAAATTTTCACTGATTATTAAGTACGGTAAAATTAAACAAAAAAAAGACTTAAATATTTACAAAAGACAGACTGAAAACCATTATCTTTGGTGGGTCATGGACGTTTAGGAGGAGATACACGATAAGTCAATCGGAACACAAGAATGAAAAATGATTTAATTGCTGATCGACTTTTTTTCGCGCGGTAGACGCGGAATATATATAAATATAAGTAAGATCTAATTATGCGTTTAAAAAGTTGGTTATGATCGCTTAAGACCAGCAAAGTCAGAATTAGATATATAATAGGATACAGTCTATTATAGTCAGGACACATTACTCATAGTTAGATCTACAATGATTTAAAATTAGGGGTACGTAATTTCTAGTGACTGTTCTTGGAACAGACCAGTTTAGCCGACTAAGCAAGTCGCGACTATCAAATACACATAAATACTGTTCCAAGCATCGTTCTAGGGTTACTTACAGAAGGCAAGCTTATTAACATTAGTCTGCATCCCAATTTAGGGGTCGTAAGGCAGACAGTAAGAAGTTTTTTGAACCGATTCAATGCGGTCCGATGGAAATTCGTATTGTGGATCCCAAACCTGTGATCCATACTCAAGAATCGAACGGACCAGCAAAATGAATAAGGCTTTAGTCATGTAAGGATCATCAAATAACGACATTTTTATAAAACCAAGCGCACCCCTGTTTTTATTGACAATAGACGATATATGTATGATGTATTTATGTATGATCTGAACAAGATCATCAACTCAGCATCATCAACAGAGCACTCTCTTAGAGTGTAAGTCTCGTTTATTGGGTTGACACAACAAAAGGTCTTAACTATACACTTGAGCCCATTTAAGTTTATTTCGTTATCACGGCGCCGTATTTGAAAGCTGTCTAGATCATATTGTAAGTCTGATTGGAAAGAAATGTCCTTATACTTTAATACATAATACATAATTTAATATTGTCTCCTTTTTTTATTACTAAGGGAAGGTCATTAAATAAGGCAAAAAGAAGCGGACCAAGGTGGCTCCCTTGTGGGACGCCGGATGTGACTCGGAGAATATAAAAAAAAGGAAATTTTTAAAGAGGTACCGTTGCGTCCTGCTATTGAAATAACTTAAAGCCCAATTTAAAAGATCAACCGTGAAGCCTAATAAATCAAATTTTCTTTCCAAAAGTGAATAATTAAAAGTATCCAATGCTTTACTAAAGTCAGTGTAGACGAAATCTATTGAAAATTATTTTTGAAGCCTACAGATAATATTTTAAAAAAACTTAAAGATAGCCGACAATTGAAAAGTACCTCTGTAATTAGGAACACAAAGGTCTCATTCCACATTAGTTTCCAGAGATAAGGTAAACAGTTTCATAAGCACACATCCAGGAATCGCGGCGGAACCTTGCGGGAACTTTGAACATTAGAATAACAAAATCGTGTGCAAAAAATCGTGGCGTTACGCATCTTGTTATTCTAATGTATTTTCTTTTACTCTGCGACTAGGTTATTTTGTAGTATATTTTGAAAAGCATATATAGCATCTGGAATATTCAACGAGTCTTTAGCTCCAGCGGTTCAGCAATAATGTGCATTGGAAATAAAGCTACTTATGGCTGTTTATAGAATAAGGTTTTACTGCAGAACACATCAGGTTAAAAATTTTAACTTTTTTGCGTTGAAGTAGTCGAAATACTTTGTTTAAGCCCAACTCTTTATATTTGTCTTCTTAGTTCCCGAGATCCTAATGTTAATACGGCCAGGCAGACGACAAGGATACACCGACAATTTTATTGGATCGGTCCACTCTGTTTCATACTTCTCAACGAATCTATTATGCCTGAAATCGGGCAAATATCTGACAGTATCAACTGTTCCTCTGATGTTATACGCACAAGAAAATACAACTGTTTCTGGTTCATATTTTTATTAATTTATAATTTTATAATATATGCACATCTGCCAATTATTAAATATATAGGAACTTTATATTCTTTTGTTTATACTTCCTACTTTTGTATGTTTTACCCAGTATTTGTAGTAACTCTGATTAATTCATAAGTTGACAATAAAATTACTTATACGCTTTTGTTTACTTATACTGAATATAAGAAACATTTTTTGTTGTATAGTGAATATTATTTCAATGAAGAAGTTAAGAACATACAACTGGGCAAAATGTGTTTAGTATTTTCCAACACACAAAATATATGTAAAATTACAAAAAGAAAAAAAAAAAAAATGATGTATTTTAAAAAAAATTGTTCATAGAAACGAAGGAAAAAATTAGTTTCAAGGTTTTTTTTAGTTATATTTGTGATATGTTATATATTTATACGTACATACATCTGTATGTATGGTGGCTATCAATTGAGCAATGAAAGTTCTGATATCATCTTAAAATCTCATATTATTTTGTGTGTCGTTTTTTATAAATTTGAATTAGATTGTTTTTTCGAAAGAAACTCAAGTTGATTATTTCAAAGTCATAATTTTAATGTATTAATGTATATTATATATATGTATATATATTATATATATGTATATATATTATATATATATATATAAAAGTAAATATTATATTATATGTTATACATATATATATATTATATATATAATAATATATATTATATAAATAATATAGAATATATATTTATCTGTGCTTGTTGGCAATTATGAAGGCTTAAGTACGTATGTATGAAAATAATTCTTTTACAAACTGAATTTTGGATTTTAAACATTCACATATTTGCACTATTCTAACATTAGAATGGACATATGTAAATGTTTCTACATAAATTGCCTGTCGTAAATTTAAGGCGAGATGAACAGAAAATAATGTCATATACAGTATTCCTGAACTTACAAGTAAATATATTTGTATTTTTTTTTTGTATTAAATTCTATAGGAACTTCTTAGTAGATTTTCTTATGTTTCGCAACATATGTTTTATTTAATTGCCGTTAACAATAAACTTATACATAAACGAGTACGTATAAATGTACATGATGCAGAATGAAATCAAATAAATATAAGACTGTTTTTCAAATTATTATTTTTTTTTTGTAAAATCAGTCAAATACTATTTTGTTTAAAAATCTTGTTAATGTTTATGGTCTATTCGTTTCCTTTCCAGTTATTTTTAGTTACATCGACAAGGAACATTTAAATTAAAGAAGTAAGTTAACGTACCATACAAGCTGAGATTTTGCTTTAAATTCTAAGTTTTGTATTGGAAGATTTGATAAAAACGTTATACAATTGTGAAATAGTAACTCCTGTCTCTCCTAGAAGTTTACGTTTGTTGTTTTTTCTTAAAAAGTAAATTAAAAACAAATATATGATTGGAAATAAAAACTGATTTAATAATTTTGTAACTGTGAATGAATTGCTTAATACGCCATAATAATTACTTAACAACTGTGACATAGGTTAAAACAAAATTCACGTTTTAACTTTTAACTAAAGCCCGTTTCCTTATTTCTCAGCTCTTCCTTTTTCAAACGGGACATATTTTCTTTTCGTTCGGCAATTGGAATTGGAATTTGTTAAAATTTGAGTATAATATAGGTTTCAATGCAACAAGTATGCATTGCTGAATAAAATATTGGCACGATTTTCTCAGCATAATAGTGACGTAAATAATATACTTTTTGTTTAATCATGTACAGTTTTTCTAAATAAAATAGGAACCACGCATGTATATATTTCAGCTTTTATTTTCGACATACTGAAGCAGATCTTAGTATTCATTGGCTACATTCTAATATAAAAAACAAAGGCATAAAGCAATTAAATGCTAGGAACTCAGTTTACATTTCACTAAATCTAATTCATTATGTATGCATCTATATAATATCATATTTCTGTTTGGAGCTACTTGTTATTTTAACCTATGCTCCATCTTGAATTGTTAAGGATTGCCTCAATTGTGTATACCTTAAGTTTATTGCTAATTTATATTTCGAATAGTTAGGAACACTTCCGTATAATTAAGAGATTCTTAATAATGTTGAAATAGGTTTCCGCAAGAATTTCCTACATATCTATATTATATTCATTTGATTGATGAAATATCAATGTTGTTATAAATTTCTTTAAAATAGGAACTTTTCAGTTTTCGTAGTATGGTTTGTTTCTGTTCGTATTTTTGTAGTGTACGTATCTTTCGCGTCTCATTATGCAAATATTTATCCTTTTGTAGTCTGCAAGGTACAATATATTTAACGGGTTATTTTAAATTTAAGTAGATCAACTTACCTACATTTTAACCACTATCCACGGTTATAAGGCCATATAAACACTCAGATTTACTTTCCACCTATAACTAATAAAATAAGAGTTACTGATTTAGCTATCAGCCATTGAATATATCATTAGATGATTGTGTTACACTACTCCAACTGAAAACTTGTATTCAATATTAAATTTACAAACCAAAGTATTATTAAAACAACAACTAAATAACAATAAAAACGCAAGTCAGTAATAAAAGAATTTGAATAAAATGAAATGTTTATTTTTGTACATTTTTCAGTATACTAATGTGATTCGATTATTGTGTTTATTGGCTTATACATTTATAATATAATGCTATTTAAGCACTAATGAAGTGTCAATATCGGTATGTATTTGTAGCACCAAAAACTTAATTTGCTGTATTTTTTAAATAGGCCTATAATTTTGCTACTGTTGCTTCAAAAACGCATCGGAATAGGTAACTTTGGAGACAAATTGTAAGGGACAGTAACAGTAACAGGTAGTGATTTCTCGACACTTAAAGTGCCATTGAAAATGTACTTGCTAACTGACATTTTCCTGCACTTACTTAAAAAAAACCCTCACACTTCAAGTAATTAGTTCTGTAACTCTACTTTTGTAGTTTTTCACACGCAGGCATACATACATACATACATTACTTGCTTACAAATATTCGTTTTTAGTATAAACTATTTTGTAAAATTTCAATTTGCGAGGCGTAAAGAATATATTCCTACTGCTATTTGTTTTTAAACATTCTGGAAACTATCAATTTGGGTGTGGGCAGCAACCAAAATAAAACTTTTTTAATTACAAAAAATAAGACAGCTAACGTATTAGAAAAATAATAAACAAGGCTTATTGGTATATGTCAATCTGATCAACAGATAAGATCAAATAGATGATTTCGTATCTTCCCGAAACTCTTACCGGTGATATGGTTTCGGTTAAATAGCTGCTGCATAAGTTCCTGATTACTAGCAATTTTACGCGCATCTTCAGGGACGACTTCATTAGGCAAATTATGCTGGATTTGGCTCTTGGAATCCCCACCATTAGTGTCATAGGTAAGCGTACAGTTCCCTTCGGCAATAGCATCTGAATCTTGTCTAGGTGCATGAATAGCGTGGCTTGTCGCGTTTGACACAACATGTTGGAACAAAAATGCCTTTGATAAATTATAAAATCTTTTTTCCCTGTCAGACTCGTTGTCATCGCTTCCACTGCCATTGCTGCCATGTGCATAAAGCTCAGTGGTTTGATCGAGCAGTTTCTTCATTTTGCAAATATGCTCGACACTAAAAGCATGCTTACGGATGTTGACTTGAGTGACTTGACATAGCTGACAGTCCTGTAGATTTGTTTCGTGGTCTGTATCCACGGTTACGCCGTTGGATTTTAGGTCGCTAGCAACGTCCTTCCCGCTAGAGCCATCGTAGCTATTATCGTCAGATATGTGTGCATAATGTCGCTGATTTCTTGATTTTTTGTCTTTGGCCCGTGAATTTTGAAACCAGACCTTAAAGGATAAAATAGTTGTATCGTTGTAATTGCATGTGTGTCCATTTGGGCATTTAAATAAAGCTTAAGATCAGTTCTATTCGTTGAATTATTTACCTTTAGTTCTTTTAAGCAAGCTGGAAAGCACGACTTAAAAAAAATCAGGTGTAACCCAAAAACGGTTTAATTTGATTGCCTATAATTTAATAGGTATGTGTTGCATTTTCACTAAAAAATAAAATTAAAAAATTAATAACAGGGAAATTATAAATCAGTGTATTTGTGTATGGTTAATATCTATAACATAAGAATCAAGAAAGCAAACTAGCTTCGGCAAACCAATGTTTATATACCCTGCAATACTAATTAATTAAATAACAAGGAAGAACAGTATAGTCAAGTTGCTAGACTCTGCTAAAATAAATATTGTAGACAGTCGGACAGAATTGGCCAAAACCACTTGGCTAGTGTTATTTCGTAGACATGGGTCATTTTTTTTTAACGTACAATTGTTGACAGAATATATAAGACTTAGCGTGACGAAAAATCTTCCTTTCTTGCTAGAATACAGCGAAATTATATTTATAAAGAAAATCAGTTTTTTCAAAAGAAATATTTTGACTATTACTTGTATATTTGAATGACTGAATGAATTTTAAAAGACTATAGGCTTCTATGTTACTTCTATGTAGTACGGTACTTACTTGAACTACGCGTTTCTTTAAGTTAACTTTCTTAGATATCTCTTCAAGCATTTTTCGGCTTGGATTTGATTCGGATTGATAACATTCATACAAAAAGTTCAATTGCTCCGGAAGTATGGTTGTTCGTAAGCGCTTATTTTGCTTAGATGAGACGTTAACCGGTGACACTGAGGACCGCTTCTCCATTTCATTGGAATTTTGAATTGGTTCATCTTTTTGGCATGCTTTTTCGTCATCATTAAAAGTTAAAGTCTGTGAGTTGTTCTCTATCATTGTGGCATCCAGAAAGTCTTCAAGATTATGTAAGTACTGCGACTTTTCTTTTTCATCGTTTGGTTTGGATGTTGTGCATAAATACTTGTTATCATCATCAATCGCAATTAAGGAAGATTCCTGCGGAAACTCTTCTTTTATTTCACCCGAAGGGCTACCGTTCGTCTCGGTTGAATCGCTTTGACCCACGTTAATGCTAATGTTGTTATTATTAATATTTTCCACTTTGTTCTTGTTCATAGGTAAGTCGTTTCTTGCGCTTGGCCTGTCTTTGCATAGTTGTTCCTCTCGTTGTAGTTCTGTTGCCTGCTCCAATGATGTTTCTCCAATATTGGGGCCATCATCCGACGCGGGTTTTTGCATTCCCGAAAATGGTTTGTAGCCTGGGAGATCAGGGATTATTTGGGGCGAGGCAACTAACTGAAAAAACTTTTTCGACTCATTAAGTTGGTAGTACTGGAGTAAAAACTCGATAGTGGGCTTTTTACTGGAGCTAAATATTTGCTGTTGGCTGGATTTTGCCTCTTCATGCGTGCGATAGTACTGTAGTAAAAAGTCATAGCTACTGACTTTCTTTAATTCGCTCTGTTGATAGAAGTTAGTTAAGAAATCAAGTTCAAAATCGGACTCATTTCCTTGTTCTAATTTCTTATGTTGTTGTTGCATGAGGAACTGTTGTTTTACTTCTGGGCTCGTTTCATTCTGCATAAAATACTTGTACAGGAATTCGTGCTTTTTATGTGAAACCTCGTGCTCCGACAAAGACTGCATTTCATCTGCATTGGAAGAGCAGTCCGAGTATTTCCGTTTTTTTGTTGGCGGTGGTTGATGGTGTGGCTGCTGCTGTTGAGCCGCCGCTTGTTGTAGACTTTGCAAAATGCTGCCGAACGGTCCAAAATTGGCATCAGGGTTAGAGTTCTGATTGGCATCTGAAAAAATGCTTCCTTGATTCATCAGGTGTAATAGTTGATGCTCTCGCAATTTTTCCAAGTGGTTAAACTTTAGATCGCATTTCTCGCAATCAAACTTGGGAGGTCGTTGAGGGTGATCTAAACTGTTGCTGCGTTCTCGATGTGGCGGCGTGGGAGTCGTGGATGGGCTAAAGTCAGTAAGTGAAGAAGACTTTGCAAACAAATGCTGTGGCGAGGGTAATGCGCCAAATGAATGCTGTGCGTACTGTCCCGGCAGAGGAGCTGCCGAGCCCGGCGTTGACAGAGTTTGCGAAACAACTGCTGACCCTGGTGGACAAATGCCAACATGGTGTATATCAATGGATGAATTGGAATCCTCCGAGCTCAAATTCTGTGCAATTTGAGCAGCAGCGATTTGTGCCTTAGCAGACTTTTTATTGTTTTCCTCTTTGAAGCAGTGATTTTTCTGATGACGTATTAGCTCGTAGTACCTTTGAAATACCAAGTTACACTTTTTGCACGCATAGTTAATGTTTTGTTTTTTCGTCTCCTCATTTTCGAACAGGGAATTGTTTGGCTGGTTTTCATAAATCTTACGTTGCTTTTGTCTGGCGTTTTGAAACCAAACCACTATAACACGTGGAGACAGTAACAAAAGCTTACTTAAATATTCGAGATCGCTGTCTTTTGGATATGAGTTGTTCTCGAAGAACTCCTGCAAAACCTTTATTTGGTAGTCTGTAAAACGTGTTCGATTAGCTCGCTTGCCGCCTGATGTCGATGATGAGGAACTCGATGAGTTCGAAGAGTTGCTTTCAAACTGAGTACTTGCACTGCCTGTGGTCGCCACTGGAGCTACGTTCTTTTCAAAGGTTTTTCCAATAATCTGCAAGTTTTTTGGTGGTCCCATATTACTACCCATGTTCTCCAATTGCTGGTTAATTATATCATTCATGCTGCCATAAATATTTCCGGCAGCACCACAACTCGGAGAAGGGGGGCGTGACATTACATCGGAGCTGCCACTTTCGGATTTAGTTTCAAATATATTTATTTGCTGTTGACTCTGACAATGTGATGCAAGAGCAGAGCCCGCTAGTAAGGATTGGTCCTGGGATGTATCCGCGTTTTGATTTGTCAAGCACTGTTCTGGGGGATCCGCAAGATCCTGTTGGTGTCTTAAAAAGCTAAAATTTGAATGCTGCTTTGTTTGGTATGCAGAATCATTTGCACCAATCATATCATCCTGCGGTTCTGATTTGATTTGCCCATCTACAGAATATGGCAAGACCTGGTCTTTGCCCCCGGCCTGTCCGAAAAATATATTGTTGCCTAAATAGTCCGATATATTGCCGCTCGAGTTCGTTGATTCTGGACGGGATACAGGAGTTGAAACTGGAACAGTCGCAGGAAATGTAACAGGTCCTGTTGCTAGGACTTTTCCCGCCGCAAGTACTTTCGTAGTTGAGCTTTCCTTAGCGATTAAATTGGTATTACCAGATGGTGGTAATGAAATAGTTGATGCAGACATTGGCGCTGTTACTGACCCGCTACAAGAGTCATTTAAAGGTGTAACTTTGGCTTGACCTGTGCGTTCATACTCTTCTAAATTCAGAGTGGTCGATGGTGGATTATTAAAATTGTAAGGAGAGTCCTTATTGCGTTGTCTCTCCTTAAATAGCGTGTTCCGGAACCAGTGCTTAACCACCTGCAAAATACATTTTGTTTATCTGATCTTTCACTCAATCCTGACCATCCTTACCTTCATTGGTAAATTTGCTTTCTGAGACATTTCCATAATGCTCTCTTCGCTTGGCGAATTATTTATATCGAAATGGGCCCGCAATATCTTTAGCTGATCATCTGTAATACGTGTTCGAGCTCGTTTTTGGTTGCTGGCCAGCTGCGAAAAAAATCATAATAAATATGCGATAAAATATAGCTCATAGCCGTTAAAACCGTTTTCTAACGTATAAAAGGAAACTTTTCTGATCCTAGAAATTATTGATCACGATCACCAGCCGTGTTGATCTGGCCATGTCAATCTGTAAGTCCATCAGTCTATATAGGCGCATCATTAGTTTATTTCAGAACAACGCCACGCGCACAAGTTTTAATTTAACCGTTACTCGTAAGTAAAAGGGTATACTAGATTCGTTCAAAAGTATGTAACAGGCAAAAGGAAACGTTTCCCACCATATAAAGTATTTATATTCTTGATCAGGATCAATAGCCGAGTCGACCTGCCTATTTACGTCTGCCCGTACGTCTATCCGTATGAACGCCTCCATCTCAGGAAGTACAAAAGCTAGAAAAGTTGAGATTAAGCTTCCAGAGACTTAGACGCAGCGCAAGTTTGTGTCCAAATGTTGCCACGGCCACGCCCACAAACCGCACAAAGCCCTCCCACACTTTTAAAAAACTTAAGTTTTTTTCATTTTATTCTTTTCCCAATTTCTACCGACATTATTTTAAATTTTTAAGTTTCTCGTTTGCACTTCCACTAGCTGAGTAACGGGTATCAGTTAGTCGGGGAACTCCACTATAGCGATCTGTCACGTTCTTGAGCAGTTTGTGGGCGTTAGAATGGGCGTGGCAAAGTGGGTCAACATGTCTATGTCTCTGGAATTTATAGTTCCTAAGATCTCGACGTTCATACGGACGAAAGGATTGACGGGCATGGCCAGATCGACTCCGCTATTGATCCTTATCAAGAATATATATATTATAGGGTCAGAAACGATCCCTTCTAGTATACTCGTAAAGTAAAAAGGAGTCCGCTTCATCCGATTTTGGTCACAATAAAACCGAAATTGAAACATAATCAAAAATGTATGTAGGTGTATGGCAGCTGTATGATACATATATCGGTCCGATCCAGCCGTTCGTATCCTGACACTAATACGTTTTACGGCTCAATATGTTTTAATTTTATTCAAAATCATTAGTGTCGAATGTTGAGATAACAATTATAATCTTAGTATTGTACCTGAGAATTTGCGTTCACAGTGAGCTGAGTTTGAGCTGGGACTGTGGTAGCTTTAACCGAATCTACCGGTAAGGAGCTGACACCACTGGTAAGGTGAGCATCACCTAGTCCTAAAGAAGATGTTGCGGTGGTGTTTGTAATGCTGTTATTTTGCTCTGATGACGCAGATAATGCATTGCCGGCGGCATTGGCGCCGAATACTAGGGGGGGTGCTAAGTTCATGAAGTTAAGGGACATCAAGTGGTGAAATTGCATTATATTAAGCATATCAACTGGGTTAATTGAAAGTCCTGATGCGGCAGCTACGGCTCCAAATTGCTGTTGCATATGCTGAAGATTTTGTAGGCCCTTAAACAATTATTTTTATTAGCGGTGTGACCTTTATAGATTAAAATAAAAAAAGTTTAGCTACCTGCAAGTGATGGGAAACCTCTCCACCGGACATCGACAGAGCTTCGGGATGAAGGCCTCCGGCATCTGGGTTACACTGCTGTTGTTTGAGCAAAGCCGCGAAAGTAGCGAGGTATTGCTGATGGGACTGGGAATCGAGAGACATTGGAGTAGGTGACAATTGTCTAGTTTCTTTGTTTAGCTGCATCTCCAATTCAAGCGGTGAGACATCATTCACTGCAACTGTTAAAACAAATCCAGATTTTTCTCAATCGGAATTCTTATTTTGTTAGTAATGAATTAGATTTACCTCTTTCTACTCCATGGGAGTCCGATGGAAGATGCTGTTGGGTCTCCTCACTATTTAATATCGGCGTATGCGGACTGTTTGTTCTTGTTGATGGGGTTACCTCCTCAGCGTGTGCTTGGTCCATGTGCTTCTGCAGCGCCTGTGTACTGCGAAAGTTGCGTTGGCAAAGAGAGCACTTTGTAGCATCCCGCATTGTGTGGTAGAGCATATGCGTGGTAAGTTTTTCTTGGGTCTTAAATGCCAAGGAGCACTGTTTGCAGCGATACTTGTAGACATGGCGCTCCGAGATAACCAGGCCCATGTGTGAATCTTGAAAGTGACTGACCATTGCTGCAATGGTCCTGAAGCTCATGAAGCAAGGACGGCTGATGTGGCTGGTTGCAAGACACAAGTACTCCCCGTTTTGCAAAGGAAAATGCTGACTCTGTTGTGCATGCTGAAGTAGCTGTTCCTCGTGCTTGAAGCTCGCCTCGCACTGATGGCAGGAGAGTCCTTGCAAAGCCACTGGGAGGCTTGGGTTAGCTGCGGTCGATTTAATTAGGCTAATATTGCTGGTATTTTCAGTAGGTGTTGGTGATCTCTCTATCGCATTTGTATTTGCGTATGGAGTTTTAGCTGAGAGGCATGGTAGATCTGTGCTCTCACTCTCTTTCTTCCAAGCTTTCTGATCCACCAGAAGTAAGAGCCGAGAAAGGCCATCTTTGGTAACGCTATGAACACTGGTTAAATGGTCCTCCAAGTACTGTTTTTCCCGGAAATGGTTCTCGAGGCACAGCGGACACTGTACGCCAATCTGAGCTTCTAAAGCTTTAGACGATTTTGGAGCTGCAGATTCCGTCGCTTGAGAAGCCAAGTCTTTAGTTTCCTCCGTTGATGTCATACGATCCATTTCCTGTTCGATGCGCTCTTGCTTAATGGCTACAGGACCGTCACTGACATTCGTACCTATGTCCTTATCTTGCTCGACGGTCGGTGGATTTATAGCAGCGCATCTCTGATGCACTGCAGCTAGAGCAGCTGCTGCCACAGCTGTTTGGAAAGCCTGTAGAGCAGCCGTGTTGGTTGGTATACTTATAAATTCATCACCTTCAGCGCATGAGTGCTCAGTCTCAATATGAGACGCAATGTCGGTTTTAGATTGAACAAAGTATTCGCAGAGATTACATTTGAATACTGTTGTAGGGACGCCTGAACCAAGATTATTTACGCTTGGAGAAATAATTTGACTCACATTCTTGTCGCAAGATGTTGCGCAACTTGAGGGAGATGTTGGTGAAAACATATTGACATCCGGAATGGCAGGGGCTCCAGCCGCAGATGATGCCTCAGCATAGCTGGCATCCGACGTGGCATCATTGGTTGTGGCTCTAGCCAAATTTAGGCCAGATGCGAAAGAAACATCTGCAAAAAAAAACACCTTAATGAGATAAGGAATGAAAATGAAATAAATCGCATGCCTAGTGATATACTTAATGGATGTGCTAGAGTTACTCTTACAGTAAGGGGGAGAGGATTCTTTCAAAAGTCTGTATCCACCACGTCCGATTCCAGAGAGACCTACGCATATTTTGACAAAAACAAAACTAGATTCGACAATCCGTTTATTATTTATTAATGATAAAAAAAGAACCTATGTTTCTTATACCCGTTAAACGTAGTAATAGGTAATACTAGATGCGTTGAAAAGTACGTAACAGGTAGAAGGAAGCGTTTCCGACTCTGTTAACTATTCTTGACCAGGAGTTGATCTTGCTTCCAGGCCCACTCTAACGCCCACAAGCCGCCCAAAACTGCCACGCCGACACTTTTGAACAATATATTGATATTTTTTCATTTTTTTATAGGTCATGTAAACTTCTATCGGTTTGCAAATGAACTTTTTAGCAATTCCACTGCCACGTCCACACTTTTAAAGAAATGTTTAAATATTTTTTTGATGTCTTGTAAAATCTATCGATTGCCAAATATCTTTTTGGCAAGCCCACAAACCGCCCAAGCTTTTAAAAAATTTATAATTTTTTTCTCAATTTTAAATATTCCAGAAAATGTTGAATGTTCGCACTTCCACGAGCTTAGTAACGGCTATGTCATAGTCGGGAAACTCGACTATAGCATTCTCTCTTGTTTTATTTGTCTTTATAATTTATATTGTCTTTATAATCTATATTGATATGCCAAAAACCCACAAACCGCCCACAACATTTTTTAAAAGCCTGCAGGTTTTGCTACTCCTACTCCCATGACTTCAGTACCTCGAAGGCTAGAGACTTGTGCTAATTGTCTTAAAAAAGGAGACATAGCATCGGACCCCTATATCAAAACCTTCCATAGGAGCATCCGGAAAATTAATATCATAAAATCCCTGCTGTTAATCATAAAGAACACTTATTCGGTATAAGTCAGTTTTTTAAATATATTTAATATAAGCTTAGATTTGGTAAAGCTAGCTTCCTCTCTTAATTATACCCTTTACTCGTAGAGTAAAAGGGTATACTTGACTCGTTGAAAAGTATGTAACAGGCAGAAGGAAACGTTTCCGATCATATAAAGTATATATATTCTTGATCAGGATTAATAGCCGTCTGTCCATCCGTCTGTCTGTCCGTCCGTATGAACGTTGAGATCTCAAGAACTATAAAGCTAGAAAGTACAGACTAGACATGCAGATTTCAGAGCCATAGACGCACCGCAAGTTTGTTAAATGATGTTGCCACGCCCACTCTAACGCCCACAAACCGCCCAAAGCTGCCACGCCCACACTTTTGAAAAATGTTTTGAAATTTTTCATTTTTTTTGTTGGTTTTGTAAATTTTTTTCGATTTGCCAACAACCTTTTTGAAAAATGTTTTGAAATTTTTCATTTTTTTTGTTGGTTTTGTAAATTTTTTTCGATTTGCCAACAACCTTTTTGTCACGCCCACTCCAACGCCCACAGGCCGCCAAAAACTGTCCCGCCCAAATGGGCCAATATTCCCCCGATATTCCAGATAATGTTAAAATATCTCGTTCGCACTTCTGATAGTATCTGATAGTCGAGAAACTCGACTATAGCCCATATCGGCCCATTTCCGTACGTCTGTCTGTCCGTATGAACGATATGATGTCGTGAACATCTAGCCTATGCTGTGGAAGTTTCAGAATGGTTTCAAAAAAATATTTTGAGTTTTTTCTGTTTGATTATGTGTTTTGACAATTTTTATCTGTAAATCAAAAACATTTTGGCTAAGACCCCTCTAACGCCTACAAATCGAACAAACTGTCACCACCCACACTTTTAAAAATGTAATTTTTTATTATTTTATTATTTTTCTTTGTTCATTTCTATCGATATACCAAAAAAATGTTGAAATTTCTAGTTCGAACTGCCACTAGCTGAGTATCAGGTATCTGATAGTCGAGGAACTCGACTATAGAGTTCTCTCATGTTTACCCTACAGTTTTTAATCTGTTGTACGTACATAAATAACTTTGACGTTTCAGGCGTTCAAAATCTGTGGGCAAAAAAAATGAACCTATATATATAGCTATTTTGCTGCTAAACAAGCTTACCAACTTACGATTTTTGAAATATGTTTTTTGTATATGAATCCATTAATCGTGACAAAACTTGTTTTTGTTTAAGATGTCACTTTGTACTAGATAAGGGAATTAGGGTACTAGTATTAGTTAATGTTAATGTACTTACAAGTGTTAAGGAGACCACTAATAATGGTGCAAAGCTCACTAATCAACAGAGAAATAAATATAATCAAGCGACAAATGGAAACAAAGGGGAAACATCGGCCGGTGATCGCAGGGAAACAGCTTTTCGGATCGCAGGCACAAGGATCTTTAGCCGAAGAGAGCTGGCACTGACGACTGAAATCGTTTGGATCTTATTGTCTACATTCGCAAGTATTTCGTTTTGCATATAGACCCGAGACACCCTACATCAGTGTAGAGCAGCGTGTGCAATTATCAACATCTGAAAATAAGTGGGCGCAGGTGAGGGGCAAGGGCAAGTGCGAATCTGGCCTGGCTTCATATTGATGCGGTGCGGAGTACTGCTATGTATTCTGCCATATCCGTATGTACGCAAAAAGTGGCGGTGGAGCGGCGACTGTTTGTTGTGTCTCTGCGAGGTTCGGCCTCACAGTTCGGGGTTTGGGGTTGGCCGTCGCGTTGGTGTTCTGTGGTTAGGTGCTATGCCTGCGGTTCGGCCCTGCACGACGCCGCGCATCTGATATGGGAATCTCACACTGCGGAGTGGAGTAAATTT
Source organism: Drosophila orena (assembly GCA_005876975.1). NCBI lineage: Eukaryota > Metazoa > Arthropoda > Insecta > Diptera > Drosophilidae > Drosophila > Drosophila orena. The sequence goes on along the minus strand of VCKV01000094.1, from coordinate 549,020 downwards.
GTTTGGCCTTTTAGACTGTGGACTTCGAATACCCATGCCCAAGAAAAGAAAGACTAGCCTGAGTCTGGGCTGCAGACTCAGCCTGAGTCTGAGTCTGAGCCTGAGCCTGAGCCTGAGACTGAGGCTGAGACTGGTGTGGAGCAGAGTGTGCACGTCACTAATTGCAAATTCGATGGATACACATAATCGTTTTTGCATTCTTAAGTAATTTGTAATAATTTCCTTAAGGGTCAGCGTCAGCGTATAAATCTCAGAACGCATATAAGTCGCTAAAGAAAAGAGGGGGCGAAGACGAGAGGAAAGACAGAGAAGAATTTACGTAAACGCGACGATGATTCGGAGCCCAAAACGTGAGGATGTGTATGAGGACGAGGCCAGGGCGCAGTCGCAGGCCAAGACGATAATAATCGAAGAGCGGGAAGAAGAAATTGAACTGAAATCAGCGCCTAATGATGAGTTACGAACGAACGAACCATATTATACAATGCAATATGGTTATGGTTTGTGGAAGGGGAGACTTTTAAAAATCATGAGTAGCGTTCGTATTTATGCTCAGAAGCATTTGATATATGTATGATGAACAAGCATACCTAATATACCTATCCGTTACTGTGTATTATATAAATATATCAATATATTTCGTTTTCGGGCACCTTTAATGTGGAGTAATACGACCTGATACGGTTATTATCAGTAAAATAAACGGAAATACTAGATTCATTGAAATGTGTGTAAAAGAAGGAAGCCTTTCCCACCCTTTCTAGCCATTATGTCTAGGACCTATTAAGTTTAGATTATGCTAGCAGATTCCTAAGACCACAAGTTTGTTTAAAAAGATGTCACGCCTATACTTGTTACAAATATTTTGTTTATACACGTTACTCATAAGGTAAGAGGGTAAGTAGATTCGTTGAAAGGTATGTCTGTGCGTATGAATGTCCGGATCTCGCAGTTTGGATTTTTTTCTTTCGAAAGATTGTTACGCCCACAAACTGTCCCACCCGCACTTTTCTTTTTTTTTCCTTCGATTTTTTTTCATTTTATTATTTAACTTGCACATTTCATATCAATATACCAAAAACACTTTGGACACGCCCGCATACCTGAAAGGGCAGTCATACCCACAATATGAAGAAAAGATTTTTGATTACTTTATTATTTTTTACAAGAATTTTAAAAATTCTAATTTATATTGATCTCAGTCTGAAAATTGCAACGCAGTGAAAGACACATTTTCTTCATTAGTATCAGCCGAATCTGTTTTTCTATGCAAAAAGGTTGTATAGTTGTATATATAGTTGTAAAGCTATCTGTGTGCAACTTTCCGGAAAGTCTTCTTTTTTATTGAATACAGGTTATAAATCGGAATAGAAATAAGTGTCTGAATAAAAGATAAAAAATGTACCTTTGTTGTTTTAAATCATAGTGTTTTATTTCAGTAAATGAACTAAAAGCAAAAAGAGAGTCGAGTTCTCCGACTATCAGATACCCGTTACTCAACTTCAACATTTTCTGGAAAATCGGTAGAAATTTGGGGCAAAAAATAATAAAATGAAAAGTACATAACATTTTGTTTAAAGTGTGGGCGTGACAGTATTTTGCGGTTTGTGGGCGTTACATGTGGAGACATTTGAAAAATGTGTTGAAATTATTTCATTCGATTATAAATGTCTTTCCAATTTCTATCGATATTTTCGGAACGCCTACTCTAACTCCTACAAGCCGGTAATAACCCCACGCCACACTTCAAATTATTGTTGGATTTTTAAAATTTTATTATTTTTTGCGAATTTCTATCGGTATGCCAAAAAGAACGTTTATCTTTCTCGGTCGCACTCCCACTATCCAAGTAACGGGTATCCGATAGTCGAGGAACTCGACTATAGCGTTCCATCTTGCTTTTATATGTATCTATTAACTGCAAGTGTATAAATTTATATTGTCAATTCCGACCGAAAAGCCTACCAATTTTTATTTTTTATTAAGAAATAATAATGTGCTCCACGTACCTTCGTTGTCCATGATCCATTCCGTCACTTTGAAACATTCGTTCAGTGCGGGTATTTCTTGGTTTTCACTGCGACGCTGCAAACAGATAAATTGCTCGACTTGCATGTGTCTCATTCCCTTCACATGCTGGACCATTTCATGCAGGTTCGTAGCGGTAACGTTGCACAGCTGACAGAGGAGAAGTTTCTTGGACGATTGCAATTGCTGATCTTCATCCGGACAGGAGCATTGAGGATCATCTTCCGCCGAGCCCGACGACTTATTGTGCATTTCACTTTGCTGAACAATGTACAGTAAGTGCTGGAATATCATTCGCATTGTGTCGTGACGCATCTGCTGTGTGTGCAAGCCCAGCTTCTGTATAGAATTTGTGTGGAAGTCGCAGCAGTTACACTTAAGTTGCACTACATTTGCGGCAAGCTGTTGTTGATACTGCATTTTATATTCATTTCGGGGACCGCCCTCTCTGATGTGGTTTATAAAGTTAAGCTTCTGCAAGTGCTTGTCGGTCTTGCTGTGTAGTTGAAAATTTGCCTTGAGATTCGTCTTGTAGTTGCACAGCCGGCATATATAGTTGTTATTGTGAATTACCATTACTTCGGAGGATGAGCTGGAGGATTGCCGGGATCGATCTACCAGCAAATGCTGGTTCATATCGTCTAGGTTATTCGTACTGAAGCAATCACAAATTAGGCAGCTGTAGAAAGCCGTGGGCCACTTATCAGTTTTTGTCAGCGGATGAGGATCCCCGGATAAATCGCCAGGCACTTCGTTCGAGTGGCTCATTCCCATTCCCATTGCCATTCCTAACCCCAAGCTAGCTCCAGTTCCATGACTGAGCTTCATTGGCTTGGGAGAAAAGGAAAACTGATCCGTAGTGCTCACGGGCGAAGATGACGGTGATAGTTTGGTATTAGCTATCTGCTGATGTTGTTGTTGCTGTTGGTGAAGGAGCTGGATCATAAGGGCCTGGTTGTACGCGAGATCAGCCAACGCAACCTCGGGCATAAAACTTCCGGAGCTGTGGCCAGCAATATTCCCAGTAACGCTCTGTTGTTGTTGCTGTAAGAAATTAAATGCCTGGATGTGCTTGATGTTATTCTGCAGCACTGCCATGTTGTGGGTGTGCTTCTCGCTGGTCATGTGGATGCGCAGGTTGCGGGCCACGGAAGTCTCATAGCTACAGATGTCGCATCGAAATGATGGCTTTGGCTTTGTGCCGGCGTTGTTCGTACTGCTTCCGGTATTAGCATTGGAACTATTTGCTCCAGTGGCAGCAGGCGTTGCGTTTCCGCTCAGGGATGCGTTGCCGCCGACAATATTGGATGAGCCGCTGCCTGCGCCAGACCCGGTGTTGGATGGACCTGCAGCAGGTACTTGCGGCGAGGAGCTAGAGAGCAGCAGTTTGCCAGTCGCCGCTGCAGCAGCCGCAGCTGCAACCATATTTTGGGAGCTGTTTAGCTCCTGCATATTGTTCAGATGTTTGTCCGATTGCATATGAATGGAAAGATTTCCCTTGGTGGTCGTGGAGTAATTACAGATTTCACAGCGATACGGCTTATACCCGCAAGAGTAGGACTCCCCCCGTGCCAGCCGAGGATGCTGTTGTCCTGTGGCATAAGAAAAGGGTTTAAATAAATTGGTAAATGATTTAAAATAAGTTTACAAATTATATCCAAGCTTAGATCACAACGTTAAATACTCCTTCATAGGAGAATGTTTCCGAGCTAAATACCACATAACAAACTGTAGTGAAAAAAGCAATGTATCGCCGTTCCGTAAGCTAGATAATAAAGAAAAAAGACAACAAAAAACAAAAAAAGCTAGCTCCGACAAGCAGGATTGTCGTTAACCTTGCAATTTAAATTATGTTCGTTTTCATAGAATTATCGAATCCTCCAATATTAAGTGAATAGAAATGTTAATTATTAATTTTATTAATTATTATTATTAATGTTAATGCTCGTATTTTTCCTGTGGGAGCTGTATGATATCATTGATATAAATCAGACCCGTACTACTTGCAACAAAAAGGAGACATTTAAAAAAGTTCCAAACAGATTGCTTCTACACTTAGAGAATATAGTAGTATAGGATGGACGGACGAACAAATGCTGATCTGCTCCGCTTGCAAGGGTTTGTACAGTTTGTACTACAATGTGCTCAATAAACTAGAGCAATCGGTAAAAAATAAAATGTTTTGTTTTCTGCAAAGGCCCTATATTATTTTTTTGTAAAATTAGGAAATATATAATATTTATATAAATATTTAAAATTTTTATATTAAAAGTCTAAGTAGTATTTAGTAAAGTTAATGGACTTAGTACCTGCAAGGCAATAACCACAGGCACTCTCCCCATCAGGATGTTTCTCCCTCATGTGGATCTCCAATGTTTCCTGATATTTATAGTGCCAATTGCATTGGGGACATTTAAGAGTCTTGCAGGAGTTGCGAGTAGACATTTGCACGCCGCTGTTTAATCGAGCTGAGCTTAGAAGCATTTCACAGCTGAGGAAATTTAAAAAAGGCATAGTAATATGATAATCAATAAAAAATGAAACAGAATATGTAACATAAAAGGGAGTTAAAAATGTACAATCGATTTAATTTTATTAGATTCGATTGGACTTAATTAGATTACTATATTTTTTGTTTACTTCTTAATATTCTTTCCGGCTGCGATTCAATTTGAACAACAGCCGGCCTTCTAATGTGGGGAAGGCACCTTAAAATATTTATTAGTTGTAGTATCATGGGTACCTAACAAAGTGACAGAAAAATTATAATGATAGCGAACCGACAGTTTGCCTCGACCCAGGCGACACCATTAAATTGTAACAATTGGGGACCGGACGGACAGGCGGTCAGAAAATTTATTAAGTGAAATCAGCGCAATTGGTTTAATTTTTGTTGGTTCAGCCGCCATCATAAATTTACGCCACTGCAATATTTAACGTGCCCCTCCCTGTAGATCATATGATAATAACAAAGATTCCCAACAAACTGTTAATTGAAATATACAGGCGTATAATATATATCCATGGGATCTGAGACTAAAAGTGGTGTGGACCTTATTAACAAGACCAGATTCCACGAATAGATGCTAACAATTAAATTAACGCAATAATAAATGTAATCCATTTAACAATTGATGATGGTATATTGATGGTATATTCTTATCAACTTGTTCGCTTTCCGTTCGCGTTTTTATATATAAACGTTACCCTTTTAATTATTATATTTAATAAAGGAAGCAACCTAAGGAAGTTTACCTTGATACAAATTTTCAACAACATTAAAATGTAAGAAATTAAAAAGACTGGTACACCTGTTGGGTTGCTGAAATATATTTGCATTTGTTATGGCATGAGTTAGGGCATTCCTTTTTCATTTTCTTTTCCATCATATACAAATTCAACACTGTCCAAATCTCTCCACGAATTCACCAGAAAATATTTTCAGTGTTATTTGACAATGTGACAATGTCGGTTCGGATTTGGAAGTAAACATAATCAAGTGAAGTGTGAAGCAATTAGTGGGATCCATCTAACCGGAGGGCTTTTTATCATTAACCCAATCGTCATTTGCGTATAAATGAACAGCCTGTAATCCTGTCCAGCGGGCACGTAATCAACCTATGACGTTACTTCTGTTGGCCTAATGACTTATTGTTCAACAGTGGCAAAAAGTTTCCGGCTTCAGTCACAAGTTCAAATATCCTTAATATTTACGCATATTACGGCATTATGAACGAACGTACCCCTTTCAAGAGCTCAATACTCGCACCCACCACGTGGTATGTGCGGTCCTCAAGGGCAACCCTTCACCAATCAGCGATTAAATGCCTGCAGCAAGGCCCATGACTTCCCATCCACCATCCACAAAAATTTATCCATCCCCCGGAATCGGACTGAGACCCGAACTACTACTGCATACTAAGTTCAAACTTATTGCTTACCGCGCACAGTCTACTCCTTGGGGACGACCATTGATGTGCTCGGAACAGGCGCCGATTGTAAAGCTGGATGTGGCGCTCGACGCGTTTCCAGCGCTGGCCACCGAGGAGGTGCTGGGTGATATGGCCAGGGTAACACTGTTGCTGCAAGGTGAGCGATGTGGCGCTTGCTGGGGCTGTGACTGAATCTGCAGCTGGGGCAGAGATTGGGAAAACTGGTGATGTGAAGAGGATGGTGACTTTGACCGCTGCTGAATGTCGAGGAGCTCGCAGGTTTTGCAATCCATACCCTTGAGGTCTGGATGATCGGGACATGGGCTTGGAAATAAGGAACTTTGATGGTGATGCTGCTGCAACTGCTGTTGAAGGAACTCCGTGATCAGCTTTACCCGGTTCTCATTTGATTCGTTGGCGGCCAGCGCTGCTAAAGATGCATGGAAGGAACTGACTTGAGGAGTGTATACACCACCAGTTGTCATGTGCTGTAGTTGCAAAAAACCTGAGCAGGGAACATCCGAATCATTTGTTTGAGGTGATGTGGACATAGAGCCAATCTTCATTTCCACCTCTGACGAAGACGACGACGGTGGCTCTGTTTCTTGGTTGCAATGTGTTGACTTATGGTTACTTATATTATCAGTACTGGGTGATAAGACCTCCCCGGATGCGTATGTCGATGAAGGTGAATTGGTTGAGGAAACTTTTGATAGGTTATTAGTCTTTGCTGTTGCTGTGTTTAAGGAACCAAATTTCACAGTTAATTTTCCCGCTATTTTAGGCGATGATAATGGGAGATATGCACTAGGTGCCGCCATTTTACTATTACTAGTGTGCTGATCCGTTTCAGACTCTTGCTCCCGATCCTGGTTAAGGAGCTGATTCTGCTCAGTCTCTTGCTTATTTTCGGGCTCGAGTTCAGAGTCATTGGTGATAACTGGCTGCGGAGATGGAGGCATAGTGGCGTCACTGCCCTCAATTGCTGTTTGAAGCTTCTCGGTGTCATCGCTGTCAGCAGAGGCGTTATTATTAGCCAAGGGCTGTAGAAAGGATATCTGTGGCTTTTCATCCATATTTCTCTGAATAATGGCACTGGAGTACTCGCGATTAAGTAGCTGCTGGTCCAGCTCTTCCAAATTGAGTCGATGTTCAGTGTTTGCATGCAAGCTAAAGGACTTAACGTTGCCAAATGACAACTTGCATATAAAACACATTAAAATTGGTTTCTGGATTTTAAATGCTCGGATTTGATCTTGGCAAGTTGAGTTAGCATCTTGCGCGGACACCACACGAAAGGAATGGATTTTCGGACTCGATTTGTATGAAGCGCCTCCTAAGGATTCGACGCCAGAACTAGTATGCACAGCTTCCTCCTGCCGTTTGTTCTCGCTTTGCTCTAGATGATACTGAGGCGAACACCCGCCTATTTCTTTCTCTCCCTGCCCACGATCTTTAGCCTTTGGCAAGTTGTTTAGTGAATTCGATGTTGAAGCATAACAGATTGGGCCAGACCCTGATCCACATCCATTGGCATTATCTGTGGCGATGATGTATGCGCTGCCATCAAGATTGTAAACTATTTTCCCGTTAAAAGTTTCCACATCAGAACTGGACATTGGAGAGCCGTAGTCATTACCATTATGGGACCTGAAAAATAGTAAAAAATATACATTTGTAGTATAATGACTAAGAGCAAGGAAAAAATGTAAACACGAAAAAAAAAGTTGAATACGATTCCAAGCCTAAAATTATTAATTGATTCTCAATATCTCATTAAAAATTTCACTAAGACAGAAAAAACGCTATATACTACTTTGTCGCACAAAGTAATTATGCTCGTTACTAGTGCTGTGAGAAGGTAACTTCCAGCCAACTTCTATAGATTTTCTAAATTTTTGTTGAAAGTTTTAGTTAAACTCGCTAAGGGGGGTACCTGATAACCGAGGACATTTAAAGGCTTTATATGATCCATTTATTATATGATTAACGTGTAATTCCTTCCACTTTTTTATTTGCTGAGCAGGGTGTCGAAATTAGAAATTTTAGGATAAAGTCTATTAACATAACATAATACATGAACATAATACTCCGTAGGGGTTATTATTTATAAATTTAGTTAAGAGTCCTGAAGAAGCCGAGCTATTCTGTCCAAACAGCAGTAAAAGGAAGCGGACCAAGGTGGGTCCCTTGTGGGACGCCGGAGAATACAAAAAAGATAATTTGTAAAAAGGTTCCTTTGCGTCCTGACATTCAAATAACTTAAAATCCAATTTTAAAGATAAACCGGGAAACCTAATAAATCAAATTTTCTTAACAAATTTTCTAAGGCTTAACACGGTGAACATCGGAAAGCACTGAGCATTTCTTTAGAGTGGGACAAAATATTAAAGTGGACTTTTAATACTGCGTAAGAATAAGGATGTTCAGAACTTACATATGTTGTTTTAAAACATTGGGCAATAGATCGGCTATCGCCTAATCCGATGCTACTGTAGTATTTTTAAAAGAATAGCGAGGAAGGGTAAGAAGTGGTTTTGCGCTCAGTATAAACGAAATTATTAAATTGATTTGCATCCTGTGGGAACTGTAGCTTGCAATTAAGCACGGTAAAATTTGATTTTTAGAAAATATAGATTGAGAACCGGTATAGAGTCTGGACCTTACATTTCTTAAGTGTACCAAGGAGATTAAATAAACGGATAGTACATCGGAACACAAGAGTTAAAAACGGAGCTAATGGCCGTACACAAAATATTTATGGCATCCGCCTTAATGTTGCAAGCGTAAAGATCGGACCAATAAAATTAAAAGTTAAACAGGACGATGGTGCAGTAGTCTGGCCACGTGAGGGAAGTTTAATTTCCACTGGCCCTTTTTCGTGCCATAATTCCTAGACCATCTATGTCATTAAAATGTTGCTTTTAATTTTTTTTTTTTGATATTAAAATTATTATTATTATTATTAAAAATTTGCAGATTTCAAACATTTTTTTACGTTCAATAGTGCAACATATCTTTTTTAGGAATTATTAATTTCAAATTAAATGAATCTGATTAATTTGTGATTAAAAATGATTATGAAAAGCATGGGTTGGTGATGACTTTCGTATGAAGATAAAATTAGTTTAGCGGAGTAACGGGTATCTGATAGTCGATGCAAAGGCAGCTTTTTAATATCCGTCATCCTGCGAGGGGAGGAGATGATATCCCGTCACAGCTTATACGCATACTTTACAAAATTATTGTCTCGTTTGTACTGGTGTAGGCACAAATAGAAAAGTTCACTGCCTTGTGGCTGTGCACAACACAAAGGAAGTCAAGGTTTCGCTGCTGTCATCCCCACCCATCCCGTTCCTTTTCAGACTCGTTCGGACTATTCGCGCGTGCCTTTTTGTTGTATGTCTTTATTTCTCTGGAGTCGTTGTTATCTGTTCTTCATATTCCTCAACTGGTTTCACACAGTCGCTCTTGCAGGCTTAGTTTGCGTATGCCTATATAGCCAATACACCCACATACAAATTCCGTGATATATCAACCACCACCATCAAGTGGCATACAGCCCGGTGGTGTTTCGTTTTGAATTTGCTCGCGAGTTTGAATGCAGCTTTCAGTTTCAACTGTGGTTTTGGCTGTGCTTCCAGTTGAGGTTGCAGTTGAGCTCGTATGCAAACAACTCTTGACGTACTTTGAACCCAGGACGGCAGCCAGGTTTAAGCTTTGCCTGAACAGTGCGTTTTTTCATCGCACCTTTAGCGTACAGTATCGTTTTGAGCACTTTTTCATCAGGAAGGCCAATTCCGTGGTGGTAAGGGTGACTTGTCAAAATTCGTACTTTTTGTAATGCTTTTTCTTGCCACTAGGGAATTGGTTTTTAAGAAGACCCCGTCGATTTTGATTTCAGCAGTCCTATCAAAAAAAAAATCAAGAGAGAACGCTATATTAGAGTTCCTCGACTATTATATGATAGGAGTGCGAACGAGAAATTTTTAACATTCTTTTTGACATATCGGTAGAAATACCGATAGAAATTGGCAACACAAATGAGAGTTTTGTGCGGTTCGTGGGCGTGACAACATCAGGAAACAAACATGCGCTGCGTCTATGTCTCTGGAATCTGCTTGTCTAATCTCAACTTTCCAGCTTTATAGTTCCTAATATCTCGACGTTCATATGGACAAACAGGCTGACGGACATGGCCAGATCGATCCGGCTAGTGATTTTTATTAAAAAATATATATACAATATAGCGTCTAAAACGCTTTCTACAACCTTATACATACTTCTCAACGAATCTAGTATAGACTTTTACTTAACAAGTAAAGACTCAGAGATTGGTTTGCGTAGAAACGGACGGAAAGACGAGCATCAACTCGGCTGTTGATACTGATCAAAAATATATATACTTTATATGCTCATTAATGCTCATAAAAATTCCAATTAATGTGAATTAAACTTTATCAAAGTATATAATTATGTAGAGTTTATAAAATTAAAGGTCTTACTAACAATAACGCTTTGATTTAATCGGATTAATTATTACTTAAGACATATACATACATACATATATGTTTACCATTTTCTATTTCCACATACGCTCATAAAAGTTAATTTTATGAAACCTAATCCGTTTGATCAGTACTTGCCTATCAATGCAAAATTTTTATTTAAATTACCTCCTTAATGACTGCTCATTATAATAACTAGGATGCTGAACTGTGCCCCATTTGATGTGTGATTATAAATATGTGAAGAAATAAAACCCCATAGTTCAAATTCACTGTTCATTAACTACAAAATATTTGGGACACTAAAAAAGTATCCTCTACTTTTTCTAATGTTTTGTTCAACAATGTAAATAAAATTACCCAAAAAGCACCTCTTAGCAAAGTTAAAACTGATAAACATACAAAAGTTTTCTGACGAAAAATTATTTACATTCGACTACATTTTACATTATACTATACACATTATGTTGTATATAGTATACATAGGCAATGTTTACTTAACCGGCGTACTCCATCATATTATTTATTTGTCCAGACAGCCTTTATCTCTACAATCTACAATCATTTGGGGATTGCTTTGATATGTTATGGTATTTAGCAAAGTTAATAATACACGAACTGCATAGAATTTCCATCTATCATTTAAACAAAATATTTTAGCAAAATCGGATCTTAGCGGGGTAAGATGAAATTGACGATGGCACCTGCAACTCCAAAAATACAGGATACCATTTTCGGACGAATAATAAGCACATAACAAATAATTTAAAAGCACCATTTCAACGACAAATAGACCGCTTCCGTGGGTTAGGACGCTTTCTGTTGCGCGAAAATACGGCAAAAATGGTGACTTTTCAAAAAAGTAGCAGATCGAAAAATGTCCAGCTTAAGCTGCTTAATAATATAAAAGTTCTTCCAACACTTCAAAACGAAGATTTCATTCAGAATGACGGACAGGCAGAAAGACAGCCGAATAAACAATGAAATAAAGGGACAAACGCTTTAATTTCAAAGCGGCCTTTAAAATCTTGTTTCATGAATATCTTTTTAAACGGAGTATCATATTATCATGCTTATTTTGAGCCAGAATTCAATGGTTATCAAAACTAGTAATGGGGCACCAGCCATTGTTGGGGCCAACAGCTCCAATTTTCGAAATGTTAAGTTTCTTTCTCCGAACAAATGTGGAATATTTTTAGCAAATCAGTAATACGTACCTCCAATTTTAAAATCCAACTATGACTTGCATGACCCCTACAGAGAATTGTGTTCTGACTATATAATAACATACTTTGTCCTATTATCTTTAATTCTGACTCTTTACTGCTCTTAAAGCGATCATTACTAATATTTGTACCATACAATTGGATTTGACTTATGTGCATATGTTGTCCTCGATATTTACTATTTCCTATACCGCATCTATCTTTACGCGAATGGAGAGTTGTGCCGTGAAACCCGACCCAAGCGCGCAAAAAAAAACACTTAGTTATCGTTTTGTGTTAGAATTTAAATTTATTCATTTTTTTACCCGTTTCTCGTAGATACTAGATTCTATGAAAGGTATGCAACATAACATATATAACATAAAAATATATGTATTCTCAGGATAACTGGCCATGTCTGTCTGCCCGTCCATCTGTCCGTTCGTATAAACGTCGAGATCTCAGGAACTATAAATGCTAAAAGGTTAATATTAAGCATACAAATTCTAGAGAATTTGAAACTGTATTTGAAAAATGAATTGATTTTTCGTTTTCTTTTTTGTATTTGTTTTGTCAATTTCTATCGGTATACCGAAAACATATTGGCCAACCCAGACGGCACAACGTGGCACGCACTTAAAACAAATTTGTAATTGTCTTTTCATTTTCTTAGTTTTTGTCCCAATTTCTATGGATATACCGAATTCGTTGAAGCTTTTCTAACATTTGAAATATATTTATTTTTTAGTAGATTTATTGCCTCGCCGTCAGTCGCAAGTTCCGTTCGAAAGGTGCTGTTAGTCCCGAAGAAAATAAATAATATTAAAGCCGTCCTGTCCTCATTCCTTTTATATTGTTCTTTTATATGATTATTAAAAAAGAATAATAATATTAGACCATTCAGTCCTAATAAAATTGTGATAATCAGTTAAAAAAAAACAAGAATCTATTAATAATATTAATGAAGTGTACTAATATTTCAAAACGAACAATAATATGAAACAAAGTTTTTATATGAACCGGCCAGTCAAGACACATTAATTGTTTCTCTTAAAATAATATATCGATGAATTTAAAAAAAATATAGAAAAGGGCACCAGTATAGTGTGCGAAGGGGACTACTATATGTATATGCACAAAAAAAATTTAAAAAAGAAAAAAATTTAAAATTATAATATAAATGATACACACACAAATAGCATACATATCAGCGTAAAAACTAAAAATAAATTGATACTAGTCTTTAAACAATAAAATGCCTTCAAATAAGAAATAAGTAAAAGGAAAAAATTAAGATAATAAGGTTGGTATACATACATATATACAAGATATACAAAATATATCAATTAGTCTCAAACAAAACGTTACTTTAGCATCCTTGAATAAAATGATCTATGTTATATAGCTGGATATAAGAAACTTCTAGCATTTTAGTTTCTTCTTATACCCGTTTCTCGTTATATTCATTCTATTCCCATTACATTCTTGTTAGGTAACCGGATAGGTAACCGAATCGATCTGGCCTTGTCCATCTTACCGTCCGTATGAATGCCCATATGCAAGCTATAAGGGCTAGTTCAGATTCAGAATGCAAATTCTAGTGATGCCTACGCTGTGCAAGTTTGTTTCAGAACATTTCAACGCCCAGACAGACTATCGCACACACAAGTCGCCCTAAACTGACACGCTCGAGGAACTCGACAAGAGCGTTCTCTCTTGTTATACTATTGAAAAGGGGATTTGGCGTTCAGTTTGAAGCTTGCAAAGTATCGTGCTTCATGCTTTCCAAAAAATGTTGTTTTTTTTATTTCTTATGGCTGTGAATTCTTTTGGTGAATTCTGTTTTGCAACGCTATTAACTTACAATCACACATAGACGATAGTTTACCTTCAAACAATTTTGCATGCGATTTATTGGCTAAGTGTTTTTGACGGTATCAACAATTCTGGTAGCAATCGCCCACATAAACACAAGTGGCATGTGTTAGTGCAGTATGCTCGTGTGCAATTACACGCACACACAGTATTTAAGTTGTCATCGGAGCCAGAGTTACCATTAAATAGGTATAATGCAGTTGGGAAAACTCATTTCAGATAATTGTCCAGTCGAACTGGGCTTAGTAATTACCTGGCTCGTTAGGGCTCTATTTTTTTCTTTTGTTGTCATCGTAGTAATTTGTATACATTCTGAGCGACCGCACGGAATGCCTAATAGGTATAACCTGGGCTTGAGGTTTTTACATACATCTGCAATGTAAATGCATAGCATATGTTCTTCTGTTTTAAATAGAGTTTGAATACAGAAAAGTAAAATATATTTCAAAAACTTTCTTGATTTATAATGAGATATAAAGTTCGAATCTCTCGTATTCTGTAATAAATCCAAATTTCAATTTATGCCATAGCGGTAAAAAACTTGGTGGTTGAGACTCCAGCCAAGGCGGTACACCTTAAGGTGCTCTTTAGCAATACGAGCACAAGGATTCGTCGATAAGGGTGGTGGCAAGGGAAGGTACAATCACCAAGTACAATACACAATCGGTATGTCTGTGATTGTGTTCAGTTTTTTTTACTAAGAAATCGCCTTTTGTTCTCAGAGATCCAGCATAAAAAGTTGCGAATATAAAACAAAAGTGTCACTTGCCGTGGGTCTGGAGGTACCAGACGATGTCCGAGGCTGAGCTTGCATTGTTATTCCCCTTTGTCGCTGGCTTTGTTTGTGTTGATTCGTTTTTAGAAGTATTTATTCATGTATGTATATGTGCATGTACATGTATATGTGCCCATTTGATTCTTTCAGAGTCCCCACAATCATTCATTTCGGTAAGATCAATGAATCGATACGATATACCTGGGGAGGCAAAGGCAAAGGACAGCGACATAAAGGAAACCAGAAGGCGAAAGCTAAGCGGTATGAGTTCCTGGGATCGAGACGAGATCACAAAGTTTCACTTGATGAACTGTTTTCAAAATTTACGAATGGAGTACAGAAAAAGGCCAATAAATTTACTTTTAACGTTCATTAAAATTGTCGCCGATTGTTTTCGCCGCATGAATATGTTAATTGCAGGCCTGCCTGCCATAAAGAGGTAACAACTGCAACCGAAGTTCGAGTGCTAACGTAGTCCTTGTTACTTTTGTCATACATGTCTCCAGCAAAAATATAAAAATATGAAAATTAAATGCTATTAAATTTAAATTAACATTTTTTTCAATTTGTATATCTTCTTCGTGTCTAGTTTTAATGAACCTCAAATATTTGAACTTTGATTTACTTTTTCTATTGAAACCAGTTGCCTTTGATGTATTCACCTCGTATGACCTCGTACATACATATGTATATAAGGACTAGTTATTAGTCGTGTTGATGAAGTGACAGTTAACAATTTGAATCCCTGACCTCATAAATAGCAATGACCAGCACACAGGATGAAGACAAGGATTTCCACGGGAATTGGAATCGGAATTTTGACTCAAAGGGCATCAGAAAAAAGTAATACAGCACAATAATAAAACTGAAAACACACACGCATATATACAATATCAAAAGGGGACAAAAACAAAGATGAAGAAAAATGTATTGTATTTTATTAAAGGAATTGTTTTCTGTGCCTTATTTTTCTCAGAACAAAGTGATGTATGAGCTCCATAGGCTGAACACAATACGGATCTTGTGAGTAGAGACTGGTACTGAAGTCGAAATTGGATTGGGGATTGTGATTCTAGCTGGTTTGAAAAGACAGAAAAGGCGGGACGGTCGCGCTGTTAAGCCGTTAAATCGGCAACTCAGTGTTTGGTAAACACTTTGTAACTATGTGACCACCGTACAACCACACCGTGAGTGGCAAACCAGCGGCCCAATGGTTGAACCTAACCAAATTGGTCTTAAGAAATATTATGATGACAATGATATTTTAAAAGATATTTTCAGACATGCATATGTATACATTTGTGAAAATTCTAAAATCGAATTCTTAAGGCCTAAAATATAATGGTATTATATAATATTAGGTAGAACTTACCAATTTATTGAGTCAATCGCATAGTCACCCCTTAACAGACTAGGAGTTTTCTGAAAAGAAGAAACTAGCATTTTAGAATTTGACATAACTCTACATACTCCTACATAATACCTATGTACATATGCACTAGATCGCAAAAATCTATCTTATAGTAACAACATTTAGCGATTCTTGTTGCGAACAAACTGAAGTGCCCAAAAAAGTCATCGACATATGCTAAGTTATGTAAAAGTGGACACTACGAATTTGGTAGCACTTGCCCACAAAACATAAAAGCTGTTAAGGTATTTTAAATTCACAAAGCATCACTTAGTTTTCGTTAAAATGGGAAAACACGGGTTGGGTAAAAGCGGGGCACGTACATCGCCAGTGACACCCATCGTGACAAACGGATATTTCGGTTATTGAAGCAGCTTTACCGCTTTAAAGTTGTGCTCGCCAACACCAGACACGTACGCATGGACACTAAACACATTATTTCTGTAACATTTTGTATACCCTTTCAGAGGTTATAATAATATTATTCTTACTCTTGTAACAAGAACTGTATTTCATTTAGGAATTTCACTTTATCAGTATCAGTAGCGGTGTAGATTAAATTCAAGGCAGTTTTAGACCAATTGGTCTTCATCGAAATACAAATTTGCTTCAGATGTAAAGCCTCCATATGACAGTATATAAATTATCTTTAAGGTGCGTTGATTTCTAGAGCATGTACACTGTCTTATGAAGCCTACAGAAATGTTATTGGAGAAAATTTTCCAAAAATACTCCATGTATGTTTAAAATCATATGTAAGTATATGTAACTAGTTTCGATTGCGCCACGCTGCCATCAGTTTTTAGTTATAACGCTATATCTTACGCTAGTTAAATTAATTGTAATACTTGTCTTGTTAATGTTACTAACAATGGTCACTAACTTTGTAATCCGAAACTTATGGTTTCGACCGACACTTTTATCATACTTCTCCATTCTCCATAGGCTGTTTTATATCCTTGTAGAGGCTTTATTTTTTTCAGTCAGTGGCTGGCTGGGTACACCGGCTCTCTAATAATATATCATTTTTAATTTCCAAAAAAACTGAGTATTTCATATATGTTGCCGCATAAACAGTCGGACAATTAATAAAAACGAGTGAGATGGCTACAGTCGAGTTCTTCGACTATCAGTTAAGAGTTACTCAGCTAGTGAATGTGCCAGGAAGAGATTTTAATCTTTGGTTGGCATATTTATAGAAATGACATTAAACTTAAGAAAATCAAAAGTCAAAACATTTTTCAAAATGATGAGCGATACACCTTTTTGCGGGTTGTGAGCTAAAATGTTTTTCTCAAAAGTGTGGGCGTGATTGGATTGGCTGGTTTGTGGGTGTTAAATTGGGCAACCGTTCAAAACAAGTACTTATCAACAACCGAGTCGATATACCCACGTCCATATGTCAGTTGGAAGAGAAATCGGTTCTTTTCGAAAACGAGAAGACTTCTTAAAATCGATCGAATAAAAAATCGATAGTCATTTGTAAACTGGGAATTGCTATTTTGTCTAGATTTGAGATCGAAAACAAGAGAGAATGCTATAGTGGAGTTCCCCGACTATCAGATACCTGTTACTTAGCTAGAAAACATTCATAATTTTCTGAAAATTGCAATAAAAAAAAATTGTTTTCAAAAGTTTGGCGGGTCAGTTTTGGCCGGTTTGTGGGCGGTAGAGTGGGCGTGGAAAAAAGATCTTTGGCAAATCGATAGAGATTTATAAGACTAATAAAAAAAACTGTGAAAGTGAAAGTTTTGGGCGTTTTGTGGGGGATAGACTGGACGTGGCAACATCATTTAACATCATTCTGCATATGTCTCTGGAATCAGCATGCCTAAGGTTAACTCTCTTAACTTGTATAGCTACTGGGATCTCGACGTTCATACGGACAGAGAGTCAGACGGACGGCCAGACGGACATGGTCAGATCGACTCGGCTATTGATCCTGATCAAGAATATACTCGTATATACTTTATATAGTCGGAAACGCTTTCTTCTACCTGTTACATACTTTTCAACGAATCTAGTATACCCTTTTTTACTCTGCGAGTAACGGGTATAATAACAAAATCAAGATCGTTGAGAGAAGTTTGTATTCTGGGTGTGTGCATGAAACTCTCCAAAAGTTTTATTTCTATTGCAGGTAGAATATAAGTCGGAACGGAACACCATATCATATAGCTAAAAAAATAATAATCAGAACAAAAAATTTAATCAAAATCGTATGGATATATAAACGTCCTAAACTAAAATTTGCAGGCCATATTTCATTTATTGTCAATAAGACCAGGGGTGTGCTTGGTTTAAAAAAAAAGGGTGGTTAAAGGAATTTAATGATCCTTACATGACCAAAACCTTATTCATTTCGCTAGTCCGTCCGATTCTTGAGTTTGGATCACCCGTTTGGAGTCTGCAGTACGGAGTTCACTTGGACCGCATTGAATCAGTACAAAAAAATTTGTTTACTGTTTGCCTACGTCGCCTAAATTGGAATGCAAACCTTATATTACCTCCTTATTCCAGTAGACTATTGTTAATTAATTCACCTTCCCTAGCTAACGGTAGAACAATGCTTGGAACATTCTTTATTTGTAATTTGAAATGTGGTGAAGTTGATAGTCCCGACTTGGTTAGTCGGATACACTTCTCTGTTCCAAGCAGATTCACTAGAAACTACTTTCTCCTAATTTTAAATCATTGTATAGTTGCATGACGCCTTCAGAGTATTATGATCTGACTATAATAGACTTTATCCTATTATTTCTAATTCGGACTCTCTGCCTGTAACTAAAATTTACATATTTCCTCGTTCCTTTACTATTTCCTATATCGCGGCTATCTTCACGCGAATCGAGTACGATACACGGCAGCGCCAAAAAAATCTCAAGAACTATTAAATTTTATTTTAATCTATAAAAGTTAGTTAAGTTAGGCATGAAAGTTTTTTTCAGAGAAGTGAACACAGCGCGGACGCTTAAGTCAAGTTCTTCGACTTGGTATCCATAGGGTTTTTACATTTCGGGCTTATTGTAGAGCCAAAGTTAGAGCAGAGTTGAAAACTTACTTGATGTCTGGGCGCTCGGAAATTGAATACGTTTTTTTTAATAAATATTTTCCTCCACGTATATATCCGTAGTTGGTGTGGTGGGGAATGCTTTCGATCCTGATCAACAATATATATGTAATATGTAATGTTCTCTCTTTTAAAAAAATAAGGGTATTATTTCATGGGCGAGCATAAATTATTTTTGTATAACTGCATTATAAATATTAAAAAATATATATTCAGTAACCCTAATCAAACAAACAAATTTCGGATATTTTTCGCTGCCTCAACTTGTTTCGACGATTTTTTAAAGTGAACAAGATTTAAACCAAACGAAGATGACTGTAAAGCAATGAAATCGTTATAAACGCAGCGGAAGTTGTGGAGACGTTACTTCACTTATAATTAAGTGTGATTATTGCTGAAGGGAAGGGCTGGGTTATATAAATTAAGGTGAAGCTCTTTACTTTTTCTTAGGCCATGACCAAGTGTTATGTACAGTTAGTTCGTAATGCTATTTGGAAATTGAACACTGTGTGGGAGAGTATTTTAAAGAATTTCAGTCTAGATATAAGAATTATTATAAAATATTGTTGATCGGAACTCTCTTTGATTTTAAATCGTCTGAGACAACTAAATTTGTATTTGCTGGTAAAAGAGAAAATAATCGCGGCCGTACAGGTGTGTCAACATCAGGAAACAAACGTGTGCTAAGTCGGTGTCTCTGGAATCCGCATGTATTATCTCAAATTTCTAGCTCTTATACATAGTTCTTGAAATCTCGACGTTCATACGGACGGACGGACAGGGCCAGATCGACTCGGCTATTGATCCTGAATATGGATATATAAATTTTGTAGGGCTGGAAACACTTTCTTTCTTTCTTCCTACCTGTTATACGATTTTCAACGAATCTAGTTTACTCTTAATTCTACGAGTAACAAGAAAAAAAATAATTAAATTGAATTGGACCCGTATATATTTATTAAATTCTAAATTTATTTCTTGATAAGTTAGCATATACAACGTTTAAAAGAACATTTCGTTTACAAACGTAATAATATAGATTTCATAAAAAAAAATCTGTCGATAAACATTTTCAATGTTTTTATATTTGAAATGAAACAACTTTAACTTTCAGCATTTTCCAAAATTCACAAAGGTTCGGATTCGTTTAACATACATACATACACGTGAACATACCTATCCCAAATGTTATCCAAAATAAATTTAAGAACAACATATCAAGCAGCCTTCCATCCCAGATTATTTTGAGCTTGTGATATAAGGCGAAGAAGATGATGATAATGATTCGCCAATTTAATAATAATTTCTCTAATAATTATACGGTAACTGTAATTATGGGCACATTAAAATACGAATTCGTTGGAAATTTTAGTTTCAACAAAATAGGGTTTGCCTGCCAGAGAGTTCAATCTTCCTTCTCTCTGGTCGTTTTCTTCAGCTGTCGTTAGCAACCGCTCATTGTTCGGTAGCGAGTTTTTGAATTTATATTAATTTCTTCAAAGAGCAAGACTTTAACAATATACATATGTACATACATTTCACTGTGGACGTCCACGTAGTGACGAATCGCACCAGAAGAGTGTGAGAAGGCGAATTTATATATAGACAAAGAAATAATACTGCAGATATGTGTGCATATATGTTATACACCAATCGAAAGGGTACCAAAAACGGAATGGATTGCATAGAAATTATATGGTTTAGGAGGAAAAACGGTGAAAGTGTGAATGTACAAATCTCAAAAATAAGAGAGAAGTCGAGTTCCCAGACTATCCGATAGTGGAATTGCGACCGAGAAATTTAAACATTTTTTAAAATATCGGTAGAAATTGGGAAACAAATAATAAAATGAAAAAAAATGAATTCTCCAAAAATTTTGGCGTGACAGTTTTAAGCGGTTTGTGGCCGTGGCAAAATGTTGTTTTGCAAATCTATAGCAATTTACAAGATATAAAAAAATAAAAATCAAGTGTGGACGTGGCAGTTTTGGGCGGCTTGTGGGCGTCAGAGTGGGAAACGCATATTTCTACCTGTTACATACATATGTGTGTACTTTTCAACGAATCTAGTATATGTATAACGGAAATAAAAATTAAATAATGGATTTTAATGTACGCGTCGAATGACACGCTTCATGAGAGAGCAAATGAATATTTTGATAAAGCGTTCCCAACAGGTAAATTGTAAATATTATATTTCCTTAGTTAAATAAAAAATCATTTTTCGTCACAAAAGCTGATATCAGAACTTATGGGTGTTGAGGTGCGATTGTCACTTTTGTTGCTTTCGTTTTACCTTTTCTCTGATGTAGGCAGTTTTTGAAAGCCGTTCATAAGTAGAAGGTGAACTGCAATTGCTTAAAAGCATTTACTTAGTTCAGCATTCAACAAGCCGAACTACATATGTACATGTGTATATTCAAACGCACACATGTGTTGTTCTTGCTGCAAGTGATATCCTTAAAGTAACATAAACACAAGAACACGACAATATAAACAGCAACAAGACGGGAACTGCCAAAACCTCTATTGACCGTAAAGATAAAAGCCCCACTAACTCAATGAAACGGGAAGTAGGTGCTAAAACACACGCACATGCTCACGGAAACACAAGGCCAGCGAAAGCCAAACAAAAACACAAACCAAGAAGCAATCGACAAGTATACGAAAATACGGATATGTACATATCTTGACCCACTCTCAACTATCGACTGGCACTTGCCCCTCACTGAGGCAGTGTGGGTTTGGCTAACCAACCGTTGGGAGTTTTGAGCGCAGGGGGAAATCTTGTTTTTGAATGACTTAATTGCGTGTAATAAATATAAAGAGAGTAATATTATTTTAGTAAATAATGATCGATGTATTAATGGTTTCTTACTCCAAAACGCGTATACAAGATTAATTTGTCTAAAATCATAATTTGTCTAAAAACATACATACGATACTGAAAACTTACTGTTATGTATTGCAAATGTTTCAAGTTTTTATGAGACCACAGTATAATGATTCCATAATCTTAATAATATTATTATTATTATAATAATATTCCATAATATTAATCTCTCAACAGAGAGATCTCTTCTTCATGTGTGATACTGATCAAATATACACACAATATCGGAAACTACTTTTAAATTTGACTAGAATACTTATTTTAGAGTATTGTGTAACAATTTCAAAATACACCTACTAAGCTATAAAATATAGATACACAGTTCCACCCCGATATGAAGGACAATTTGGGGGATTTGATATTTATTAATGTCATTAATTTTAAAATGATGTCTTTAGTTTAAACTGCAGTCGAACTTTGTTTTATGTAAAAACTTCCGACTTTCCACAAGAATAACCAATTTATGAATCGTCGTATTGTTTAAACCTAATTTTGTTGTCAATTTTTTGGTTATCCGAGGTCCTTACAAGTGATTCCTTTTCTACACTGTGCAACAGATTTTTCATTCTTGCAGTGTAACCGTTACCATAATGTTGGTACTTTTGTGATATAAATGACTTTTGAATAATGATGAATGTTTCCAAAATCCGAATTGAAATTAAACGAAAATTGCGAATTCCGGTCTTTTTGGAAATGTAATCCGCGCTATAATCTGCTAACGAATTTGTAACTACTGACTAATTTACTGAAACTAGTCTAAAATAATGTAAGAAGGAAGTTAATTTGGCATTCGTATCACGACTTCGAAATGATAAATTTACTAACAATAAACGTTTCTTTTTTCATATGTAATCTGGATACTAAATATTTGTGTAACGTATTAAAGGATATAGTAAAAAGTATGTATTCCTGAAATAAGCTCGATGTGCTTAAATCTCTTCCATTTTTCCCAGCTCCATATATGGCCCGACCAATTAAAATACCCGGAGCGCTGCTGCTGCGTGTATGTGTAATCGTAATTAATACAGTCACCGAGGGGAGAGCAAGAAGGAAAGATGTGACGCGCGGGTGGGGATGTGGGGGGTTGCGGGAGCACTCAGCGCACATTAAAACGACCAATCAGAAGATGCTATGCGGTAGTCAAAGACCGCAGTGGTGTGCGAAGTGCTCAGCTCACACGCCACACACACTGGCACATGCTCTCCGACTCTGTCCGAGCGCGATTTATATGGCACTTCTGTGTGAGCAAAAAGTTTTACGTGAGTAGGGCAAGGGGGAGTGTACTAACACATGAACATTGATGATATGTGCGGGTATGTGGCACATGCATTATGTTTGCATATGAGAACGCAGTACAAAGATTTAGCCAACAGGCTCACATCTGTATGTACATGCATATGTGTACACGTACATATCAGTACACATGCGCTTGGAGCACATTTAATGGCCGACAATTACATATGATATGCAGATTTGTATCGCAAGGTCTTCGTCAGTCGTCGGTCGTTTGGGGGTGAGCCTAATTCGAAATCTGAGTCGTAATCAGAGTCAGAGTCTGCATCGGTCCATTTCTTACGCCACGCCTATTCAGCTCGTACGCTTGTTTGTTTTTAGCCGAACTTTCACACTCTCATCCACATTCATTGACGCGCACTGTGCGCGGGATTAGGTTTAGGGTTACCAACGAGAGAACTAAAATAATTGAGAGCGGAGGATAGCAAGCCCTTGAACAACGAGAGAAAGGAAAGCCAAGCAAATGTTGCAGAACACGCTTCAGTTCTTCACCCCTACCAATCCTATTTTATTTATCCAAACAAGAAAAAACAATGAGAACAACTAAATCATTGCCACCGCACTCTGCCTCGCTCCCACTCGTATGCGTGCGTACGGTATTCGCCCGCATATACATAGGTGTACCAGCACTCACTCGAAAGAAAGAGATGAGAGACAAAGCTGCGGAGCGAAATTTTCTGTCGTTGGGTTGGTGGTAAGGGGGTTGGAGCTGGGTCGCTGCTCGAGGTTGGTCGAGTGAGGGGTGGGAGCAGACTGAAAAAGCGAGAGAAATACTCTTAATTTAATTACAATTGACGAACATACAGGAAAGAGCAGAAGATAGAGAGAGTGCAATTTCGTTACTACTACTCCCTTCTCTCTACTCGTAGCCCTGACCAAAATCACTTTTGCCATTTGAGAAACTTGCGCCACCGCAACAACAGCAACAGAACAGCATAAAAAACAGGTTTCCAAGGCTCGGCTTGGTTTCGGCCTCTGGTTCGGGTTCGTTGTCGGCTTTGTTGCTAATTTCTATTTTCATCCTTCTTGTTGTTTGGGTCTCATTTCGCGTACCCCTTTCGTCTGCCATTGTGCGTTTATGTCTCTGCGCGGTAATTGTAATTGTATGCGCACTCACGAAGCGGGCCTTGGTAGAAGTTGAGACAGATGCGGAGACAGAGGCTGGGGGTGCCTGGAGGAGACACCGTGGCGACCGGTCGTTCGGCTAGGTCCCAGGAGAAGATTCGCTACGCCCACAATCCGGCACCTCTCCCTCTCCTATCAGCGAACGGTGCGCGGGTACAAATATAATGTATATGTAAATAAATAATTTATACATAATGCGCTGCTTGCGCTTGGCTTCGCTACTGACTGTATCTCGGCGTCTCGTCAGAATATGATGATGGTGTCTCCTTTCTGCATATTCTCGGCCCTCTCCAAAAAGGGCCTTCGCCGTCGTCGTCGTCGTCGTCGTCGTCGTCGTCGTCGTCGTCGTCGTCGTCGTCGTCGTCGCATCGTGCCTTATGGCAACGTTGGAAAGCAAAGTACTTCGAGCTGCGGGTGTGGGTGTGAGTGTGGGTCCAGAGCGACAGAGACGGGAGGATGAGGCGCTGATGGGTAAATGGAGTACAAGACGGAGATGGGAATATGAAGAACACAATTACCCGAACGTGGTATTTCAGGGAGCATTGGGACATACATACATTTCGGCCAATTTCTGTTGTTGTGTTCCTCTCCTTTCTTTCTCTCCCTTCCCTATACCGTTTTTTTTCATATTTCGCTGCTCTGAGCAATTTTTTTTTATAATTATTCCTACGATTTTCGAATCATTTTTCCTTTGAGACAAACCACCCTTACCTCAAAGATTGTTTATTTGGGGGAGCGGTGATGACATTCTCTGACTCTTCGCTTTGATTTTAATATGTACTTCAAAAAGTTTGAGAATCTCTTAAATTGCTTTGCTGATATCTAAAAGTTACTTTCCTAATATTATTATTATTAATATTAAAAAAGAAGCAGGAAATTACCCTTCTGCCCCGCACCCACATATTGGTGTGTTCGGCGCCCATGCCGTCAAAAATGTCCCAAACCATCACCAGGTTATTTACCCATTCAACACATCTACACTTGTATGCAAAGAGCAGACATATATTCGACCTATTCATCCCCACTTCACAACTCCACAAGGTATACTCACTCTTACACTCAGGCACGGGCACGGCTTGTAAATGTTACATGAATGTTCATACATACATATGTACACGTACATATATACACGCTCGTATATTTTTCAAAAGGAAGGTCTCTCGTTTGTTGTTTATTGTGATTCCACAGTCTTTTTTATTTTAATATCGTTGTTCGTCATTATCGATTTTTGCGTCTCTCCTTTGAAATTTGCCTCTATCCTTCGCCACGCAAAGAAGTCGCCCGGGGTACAGGCGGATCTAAGGTCCTGACTGAGGGTTGATGGTTTTTTAGATACCCACAAAATAACCAAATGTAAGTTTATGTACATTAAGGCGAGGCACAGACTCGGCACTATAAGCAGCAATTAGTAGGAAGCACAAATAGGTATGAACTTATCCGCAAGGAGCGCACACTCTATTCTGTTTTATTTACCTATTTACTTTCCTTTAATTGGTTCCCATGCGAGCGCCCACGTATTGCACACATAACCATCTATATATGTATATATTTATATATATACATACATATATACATATATACTTATATACATATATATATGTATATACATATGTAATTCAAAGTGCTCTTGTGCATGCACTGGGTAACGGACAAGAAGAAATTAAATAACTACCAAGAGAATATCCAGAGCGTGCGAGTGAGATGGTTGGAGTGTGGAAACGTTTGTGCTTAATTGGTTGTCCTAGTAATTAAAATTTCGCCAAAGCGAAGGTTTCTCCTTTTTTTCTATGGACAGAGTGGTTTGGCGTGGACGGTGGCGGAGTTCTGCTGGCGGCAACGAATCGCGTATGCCGATTCCAAGCCAGTGACAACGCCAATGGGGTGTGATTCTAACGGCGTCAATTAACGATGTTCTCTAAACCACCCACCCAGCCACCCACACATGACGAAAAACACAAATAGCGAAGCAAATACAACCGCAGAGGATTGGGACGGCAGGTGCGGACGTGCGGCAAAGAGTCGACAAAGAGAAGAGAAAATGCGAGGAGGAGTAAGTAGCGAAACGAAACAGAAGGGAAAGGAGCGGGAGCCGCGGACTTTAACTAGCGACAACCGACCAATCAAGTCGCGCTTTGGCGGTTGTCGCACTCAGTTGCTTTACTCTTCTTTTGATTCCATTTCCGCTGTTTCTGCCATGTTTCCACTGTTTCTGCATTGGCATCATCAGAGATTTAACAGCTAAAGAGCGAGAGCACTAAGCTCCCGAGGCTTCGCACTCGTCATCATTGCTTTCGTCTGTTCTGTGCTTAATTACTGGGCTGATTTTAGTTCTTTGCTCGGCTTTGTTCTTTTTTCTGTTCGGCTCAGCTTATTTCGGTAAAGTTCGACTCGTTCGTTGAACCAACTCGTGTGTCCAAGCACAAGTGACTAGTAGTCCCATTCCCCCTAGCTTCGGCAGCTTCATCGTCATTGGCTAATTAGAAGTTTTCTAGTAATTAAAAGGTCCCAAAGGGTGACTTGCCATGATGAACCAATAGCTTTTATTTGGTGCGCTTAGCCGAAGCTCCGTTTCCTCTGAAAATATTATTGGCAAATCCTTTTTTTTCAGTCGTTTTTAGATTCAAGTTGCAGCCTTTTATAATGAATAAGATTATTTTATATAGAATATTACAAAAAAAAAATTTTTTTCCAATAAACTGTCAGAAAATCGTATTAAACTTTAAGATTTAAATTTACTTGTAACTTCTTTTTTAAATTTTAAGACTTAGATATCCCTTTAACAGTTTAAAAATTGCTTGCTGTTAATTAAGGGCTTATTCTATTGATAGTTAACTTACATACATATAGGCATTTTACGTTGCATACACTATACTAGTGAAATTTCCCAAAAGTCGCTTTCTATTGCTGGTGGTATATTTATACGACAAAACGGAACGGACGACTTAATAATAAAGCTGCCATATATAAAATTTAAAATGAAATAGAAAAATAAATGTAGCTTTATGGTTTCAATTTTATTTTGATGAAAATCGAAACAGAAACAGTTGGACCATTTAGGTAAGAAATTAAATAATATTTTCGTTGTCTTGAATTAAAAATGTACAAGAATATGACAATACATAATATCGTTCTTTAATTTATTAAAATCGCGTATCATATAATCATATAATAACATAGGACATATAACATATAAATATAAATATAATATAAATATAAATATAAATATAAATATAAATATAAATATAAATATAAATATAAATATAAAATATATAAATATAAATATAAATATAAATATAAATATAAATATAAAATATAAATATAAATATAAATATAAATATAAATATAAATATAAATATAAATATAAATATAAATATAAATATAAATATAAATATAAATATAAATATAAATATAAATATAAATATAAATATAAATATAAATATAAATATAAATATAAATATAAATATAAATATAAATATAAATATAAATATAAATATAAATATAAATATAAATATAAATATAAATATAAATATAAATATAAATATAAATATAAATATAAATATAAATATAAATATAAATATAAATATAAATATAAATATAAATATAAATATAAATATAAATATAAATATAAATATAAATATAAATATAAATATAAATATAAATATAAATATAAATATAAATATAAATATAAATATAAATATAAATATAAATATAAATATAAATATAAATATAAATATAAATATAAATATAAATATAAATATAAATATAAATATAAATATAAATATAAATATAAATATAAATATAAATATAAATATAAATATAAATATAAATATAAATATAAATATAAATATAAATATAAATATAAATATAAATATAAATATAAATATAAATATAAATATAAATATAAATATAAATATAAATATAAATATAAATATAAATATAAATATAAATATAAATATAAATATAAATATAAATATAAATATAAATATAAATATAAATATAAATATAAATATAAATATAAATATAAATATAAATATAAATATAAATATAAATATAAATATAAATATAAATATAAATATAAATATAAATATAAATATAAATATAAATATAAATATAAATATAAATATAAATATAAATATAAATATAAATATAAATATAAATATAAATATAAATATAAATATAAATATAAATATAAATATAAATATAAATATAAATATAAATATAAATATAAATATAAATATAAATATAAATATAAATATAAATATAAATATAAATATAAATATAAATATAAATATAAATATAAATATAAATATAAATATAAATATAAATATAAATATAAATATAAATATAAATATAAATATAAATATAAATATAAATATAAATATAAATATAAATATAAATATAAATATAAATATAAATATAAATATAAATATAAATATAAATATAAATATAAATATAAATATAAATATAAATATAAATATAAATATAAATATAAATATAAATATAAATATAAATATAAATATAAATATAAATATAAATATAAATATAAATATAAATATAAATATAAATATAAATATAAATATAAATATAAATATAAATATAAATATAAATATAAATATAAATATAAATATAAATATAAATATAAATATAAATATATAAATATAAATATAAATATAAATATAAATATAAATATAAATATAAATATAAATATAAATATAAATATAAATATAAATATAAATATAAATATAAATATAAATATAAATATAAATATAAATATAAATATAAATATAAATATAAATATAAATATAAATATAAATATAAATATAAATATAAATATAAATATAAATATAAATATAAATATAAATATAAATATAAATATATAAATATAAATATAAATATAAATATAAATATAAATATAAATATAAATATAAATATAAATATAAATATAAATATAAATATAAATATAAATATAAATATAAATATAAATATAAATATAAATATAAATATAAATATAAATATAAATATAAATATAAATATAAATATAAATATAAATATAAATATAAATATAAATATAAATATAAATATAAATATAAATATAAATATAAATATAAATATAAATATAAATATAAATATAAATATAAATATAAATATAAATATAAATATAAATATAAATATAAATATAAATATAAATATAAATATAAATATAAATATAAATATAAATATAAATATAAATATAAATATAAATATAAATATAAATATAAATATAAATATAAATATAAATATAAATATAAATATAAATATAAATATAAATATAAATATAAATATAAATATAAATATAAATATAAATATAAATATAAATATAAATATAAATATAAATATAAATATAAATATAAATATAAATATAAATATAAATATAAATATAAATATAAATATAAATATAAATATAAATATAAATATAAATATAAATATAAATATAAATATAAATATAAATATAAATATAAATATAAATATAAATATAAATATAAATATAAATATAAATATAAATATAAATATAAATATAAATATAAATATAAATATAAATATAAATATAAATATAAATATAAATATAAATATAAATATAAATATAAATATAAATATAAATATAAATATAAATATAAATATAAATATAAATATAAATATAAATATAAATATAAATATAAATATAAATATAAATATAAATATAAATATAAATATAAATATAAATATAAATATAAATATAAATATAAATATAAATATAAATATAAATATAAATATAAATATAAATATAAATATAAATATAAATATAAATATAAATATAAATATAAATATAAATATAAATATAAATATAAATATAAATATAAATATAAATATAAATATAAATATAAATATAAATATAAATATAAATATAAATATAAATATAAATATAAATATAAATATAAATATAAATATAAATATAAATATAAATATAAATATAAATATAAATATAAATATAAATATAAATATAAATATAAATATAAATATAAATATAAATATAAATATAAATATAAATATAAATATAAATATAAATATAAATATAAATATAAATATAAATATAAATATAAATATAAATATAAATATAAATATAAATATAAATATAAATATAAATATAAATATAAATATAAATATAAATATAAATATAAATATAAATATAAATATAAATATAAATATAAATATAATATAAATATAAATATAAATATAAATATAAATATAAATATAAATATAAATATAAATATAAATATAAATATAAATATAAATATAAATATAAATATAAATATAAATATAAATATAAATATAAATATAAATATAAATATAAATATAAATATAAATATAAATATAAATATAAATATAAATATAAATATAAATATAAATATAAATATAAATATAAATATAAATAAATATAAATATAAATATAAATATAAATATAAATATAAATATAAATATAAATATAAATATAAATATAAATATAAATATAAATATAAATATAAATATAAATATAAATATAAATATAAATATAAATATAAATATAAATATAAATATAAATATAAATATAAATATAAATATAAATATAAATATAAATATAAATATAAATATAAATATAAATATAAATATAAATATAAATATAAATATAAATATAAATATAAATATAAATATAAATATAAATATAAATATAAATATAAATATAAATATAAATATAAATATAAATATAAATATAAATATAAATATAAATATAAATATAAATATAAATATAAATATAAATATAAATATAAATATAAATATAAATATAAATATAAATATAAATATAAATATAAATATAAATATAAATATAAATATAAATATAAATATAAATATAAATATAAATATAAATATAAATATAAATATAAATATAAATATAAATATAAATATAAATATAAATATAAATATAAATATAAATATAAATATAAATATAAATATAAATATAAATATAAATATAAATATAAATATAAATATAAATATAAATATAAATATAAATATAATATAAATATAAATATAAATATAAATATAAATATAAATATAAATATAAATATAAATATAAATATAAATATAAATATAAATATAAATATAAATATAAATATAAATATAAATATAAATATAAAAATATAAATATAAATATAAATATAAATATAAATATAAATATAAATATAAATATAAATATAAATATAAATATAAATATAAATATAAATATAAATATAAATATAAATATAAATATAAATATAAATATAAATATAAATATAAATATAAATATAAATATAAATATAAATATAAATATAAATATAAATATAAATATAAATATAAATATAAATATAAATATAAATATAAATATAAATATAAATATAAATATAAATATAAATATAAATATAAATATAAATATAAATATAAATATAAAATAAATATAAATATAAATATAAATATAAATATAAATATAAATATAAATATAAATATAAATATAAATATAAATATAAATATAAATATAAATATAAATATAAATATAAATATAAATATAAATATAAATATAAATATAAATATAAATATAAATATAAATATAAATATAAATATAAATATAAATATAAATATAAATATAAATATAAATATAAATATAAATATAAATATAAATATAAATATAAATATAAATATAAATATAAATATAAATATAAATATAAATATAAATATAATATAAATATAAATATAAATATAAATATAAATATAAATATAAATATAAATATAAATATAAATATAAATATAAATATAAATATAAATATAAATATAAATATAAATATAAATATAAATATAAATATAAATATAAATATAAATATAAATATAAATATAAATATAAATATAAATATAAATATAAATATAAATATAAATATAAATATAAATATAAATATAAATATAAATATAAATATAAATATAAATATAAATATAAATATAAATATAAATATAAATATAAATATAAATATAAATATAAATATAAATATAAATATAAATATAAATATAAATATAAATATAAATATAAATATAAATATAAATATAAATATAAATATAAATATAAATATAAATATAAATATAAATATAAATATAAATATAAATATAAATATAAATATAAATATAAATATAAATATAAATATAAATATAAATATAAATATAAATATAAATATAAATATAAATATAAATATAAATATAAATATAAATATAAATATAATATAAATATAAATATAAATATAAATATAAATATAAATATAAATATAAATATAAATATAAATATAAATATAAATATAAATATAAATATAAATATAAATATAAATATAAATATAAATATAAATATAAATATAAATATAAATATAAATATAAATATAAATATAAATATAAATATAAATATAAATATAAATATAAATATAAATATAAATATAAATATAAATATAAATATAAATATAAATATAAATATAAATATAAATATAAATATAAATATAAATATAAATATAAATATAAATATAAATATAAATATAAATATAAATATAAATATAAATATAAATATAAATATAAATATAAATATAAATATAAATATAAATATAAATATAAATATAAATATAAATATAAATATAAATATAAATATAAATATAAATATAAATATAAATATAAATATAAATATAAATATAAATATAAATATAAATATAAATATAAATATAAATATAAATATAAATATAAATATAAATATAAATATAAATATAAATATAAATATAAATATAAATATAAATATAAATATAAATATAAATATAAATATAAATATAAATATAAATATAAATATAAATATAAATATAAATATAAATATAAATATAAATATAAATATAAATATAAATATAAATATAAATATAAATATAAATATAAATATAAATATAAATATAAATATAAATATAAATATAAATATAAATATAAATATAAATATAAATATAAATATAAATATAAATATAAATATAAATATAAATATAAATATAAATATAAATATAAATATAAATATAAATATAAATATAAATATAAATATAAATATAAATATAAATATAAATATAAATATAAATATAAATATAAATATAAATATAAATATAAATATAAATATAAATATAAATATAAATATAAATATAAATATAAATATAAATATAAATATAAATATAAATATAAATATAAATATAAATATAAATATAAATATAAATATAAATATAAATATAAATATAAATATAAATATAAATATAAATATAAATATAAATATAAATATAAATATAAATATAAATATAAATATAAATATAAATATAAATATAAATATAAATATAAATATAAATATAAATATAAATATAAATATAAATATAAATATAAATATAAATATAAATATAAATATAAATATAAATATAAATATAAATATAAATATAAATATAAATATAAATATAAATATAAATATAAATATAAATATAAATATAAATATAAATATAAATATAAATATAAATATAAATATAAATATAAATATAAATATAAATATAAATATAAATATAAATATAAATATAAATATAAATATAAATATAAATATAAATATAAATATAAATATAAATATAAATATAAATATAAATATAAATATAAATATAAATATAAATATAAATATAAATATAAATATAAATATAAATATAAATATAAATATAAATATAAATATAAATATAAATATAAATATAAATATAAATATAAATATAAATATAAATATAAATATAAATATAAATATAAATATAAATATAAATATAAATATAAATATAAATATAAATATAAATATAAATATAAATA